>CM050164.1:384584699-385122199 GCA_027410445.1 Discoglossus pictus
ATTTAAATTTCATTAAATTTCAACAAAAAAATTACGAGTTGAACAGTATTGTGGATTAATGGATTATGTGGCTGAAATAGCTGCAAACAGAGACATTCCAGCTGGAAGAGCAATTATTTTGCCATCAACTTTCCAAGGATCTCCTCGCAATAGCGAGAAAGGTATAATGATGCCATGGCTATTGTCACAAAATTTGGAAAACCAGATTTATTTATTACATTCACGTGTAATCCCCAATGGCCAGAGATCAAGGAAAATTTGTATTTGGGACAAACTACATCTGACGACCAGATTTAGTGGCAAGAGTATTTAAAATCAAACTGAATTCACTAATACATGATATCACTAAAAAAATTATTTCGGACAATGTATGGCATTTGTTTACACTATTGAATTTCAAAAGAGAGGACTGCCACATGATCACACATACTTTTAATACTGCAGGAAAAAGATAAGTTCAAAACTGCAGAGAGAGTGGATTCAGTCATTTCTGCCGAATTGCCAGACCAAGAAAAATATACAAAACTTTGGGAGATGTTACACATAGAATGATTCATGGCCCATGTGGAGAGATGAATCCTAATTCACCATGTATGGAAAATAAAAAATGTACAAAGAATTCCAAAACAATTTCAAATGCAAACTTATGCTAATTGTGATGGGATATCCTTTGTATAAAAGAACACAAGGAGAAACAGCTATTATCCGGGGCACAAAGGTTGATAATAGATTTGTTGTTCCATACAATCCACATTTGCTCATCAAGTACAATGCACACATCAATGTAGAAGCTTGCACTTCGATTAAATCAATTAAGTATGTATATAAATATATATACAAAGGATATGACCAGCTACTGTTGTTGTACAAGGTGCTGTAAATGAAAACGAAAATCCAAATTGTACACGATGAACTATCAAATTATTTAGATGCTCGCTATGTTAGTGCTCCTGAAGCAATGTGGCGCCTTTTGAAATTTGAGATGCATGATCGGTCACATGCTATCTATCGCTTAGCTGTACATTTGCTCAAAGTCAGATGGTTTGCTTTACTCAAGGAAATGAAAGACTTGCATTATGTCAAAGTGAAGACAGAGATACCACACTTATAGCATGGTTTAAATTAAACTGTCATATACGCAGGCCAGACAATTTTTATACATAGAGATACCATATTACTATGTATTTGTAAATGGTCAATGGAAAGAACGAAGAAGAGATGCACAAAAATTATACACGCATTATACCGTCATCCAAGGGATATTGAACATTTCAGCTTAAGATTACTTCTGCTACATGTTCCCGGTGCACAAGTTTTGAGCATTTACGTACAGTCAATGACATAGTTTATGATACATTCCTATTAGCTGCAAGACAGCAAAATTTCATAGCTGATTGATACAGAATGGGGAGAGGTCTGGAAGAAGCAGCGCTATGTCAAATGCCAAAGCAAATGAGACAACAATTTGCATTCATATGCATATTTTGCAAATGTACCTGATGCTTTCACTTTGGGGAAACATTTAAATTAAACATGTCAGAAGACTTCTTGAAACGTTACAGAGAACCAATTGCTCTGTTAAAAACATTGTTGGAAATTCAAGAAATATTGTTTGCTCATGGATTAAATTGTTCAAGTTTTAATTTACCGGATCCAGGACTATAGATGACATTAATTTGATGATTATGACACTGAGCTACAAAAAACAAAAAACAAGAAAAACTGGCATCATTAAATACTAAACAGTTAGAAGCATTTCAGGCCATCACAAATGCTACAGATGATGAAATGGTCAAAGACCGTATTTCTATCTAGACGGCCCAGGTGGATCTGGAAAAAACTTATCTTTACAATTGTTTGATGAGTTATATTCGATCACACAGTCAGATAGCTATGCCATTTGCAACAACTGGAATTGCTGCACTTTGTTAGATGGTGGTAGAACTGTTCATAGTGGATAAGCTGCCAGTTCCCATTTTGGAAACATCAGTGTCAGATATTCGACTCAATTCTATACAAGCAAAAAAATTTAAACTAACGAAACTAATTATCATAGATGAGGCAACAATGATGTCATGTCACGCCTGCAATGTATTGACAGATTCTTAAAAGAAGTGATGGATAATAAGTTGCCATTTGGTGGAAGGTGATGCTGTTAGGAGGAGATTTTCGGCAAACATTACTGTTGTGCCACACGGAATAGAACAGAGATCATTGAAACATGTATCAAGACCAGTAAACTGTGGCAAATATTTACACATCTCAAAATTAAATAATGATGATCTGAAGGCCAAAATGAATAATTCATATTGGCTTATTAATCGGAGAAGGAAAACATCCAGAAATACAGCATTTACCAAATGATACTATTGAAATTCCATCAGAAATGGTTTTGCAACGAATCACTGATATCAGCCATATTTCTAAACACTCTTAATAACGAGGATTACTCAGACATTGCAAACAAAGTGATTTAACATCAAAAAATATCGATGCCTTGAATGTAAATAATGAAATTTTAAAATACATCAATGCACCACAGAAGAATTATTACAGTGCAGATTCAGTTCTGGCTGATGATAAAGAGAGTGAATCGAATTTTAGTATCGAATTTATTAATTCCTTAACACCATCTGGAATGCCACCACATATTTTACAATTGAAAAAAGGCAATTGTCATGTTATTGCGAATATGAATCCAAAAAAAGGACTTTGTAATGGCACCAGATTAATTGTGCATGAGTTAAAAGATCATTTTACATGCAGAAATTATAACTGGGACCCATAAGACCGAGTTTTTATACCAAGAATTGATTTAGCTCCAAGTGAGAGTGGTTTGCCTTTTGTCCTTCAAAGGAGACAGTTTCCAGTTATCATGGCATTTGCCATGACCATCAATAAATCACAAGGCCAAACTTTTAAGTGTGTTGGGATTTTTTTAAAGGAACCAGTTTTTGCACATGGACAACTCTATGTTGCTTTTTCAAGGTGCACCAATCCAAACGAAATTAAAGTGACTGTTGACGAAAATGAAAGTCAGGGTCATTTATTAGACGATGAATGCGTTTACACAAAAAACATTGTGTACTATGAGGTGTTGTAAACATAGAGTAGTAGTTTCATTTCTATGACAACATTTTAAGGTACTCAATATTATTGCACAAAAACAACATTTCAAGAACAAACTATATACAATGGACAAAAAAATCCATAGAGAACAGTGGTTTGACTTCCAGTACAAAATGTAAGTACTCTGGGACTCTTTAAATAGGGGACCACTATTTCACTTTGGAAACTCTATGTGATATTTGCATAAAAGACAAACAGAAAATAAAAAAAAAACTTAAACATCCTTAAACATATTGAAATGGGTTACAAGTTTCATGTTCATATGATTGGTCCCACAAAAAAAAAGGTAAAAAACTGTTTGTTAAAGAGATATGTATAGGCAAACATGTATTGTTACTATATAGTTGAACCATTTCAGAAGATTTGGAAAAGTATTGATTCAGGGAGTAATCCGATCGCCAGTTAATGGGGTCAGGAAAGAATTAATTTTTTTCCCTCTAAGATACAATTGCAAAAGTTTGAATGGGGTTTTTTATTGTTTGCCTTCCTCTGAATTCAATGCTAATTTAGTTTAACGAGAGTTTAACAAAAATGTTACAAATAAAACAAAAAATGTTATTTGTAAAAAAATGTACTTACTCTAAGTTATAGTCTGCAGTTACTAAGTGATAAATATCTATTTAAAAGTGTTAGTATTGTTAAAAGAAGGTTGAAAGATTGTATAATATACAAGTTGCCTGTTACAAAATTTCATGTTACACTTTACAATATGTATGCATTAAAAGTACAATATGTATGCATTAAAATTAAGATATTATTATATTGTTTTTAAAAAAAAAAAATGATTATGAAATATAAGTTGAAAGTTACAAAAAATAAAAAGTTAAAAAAAAATGTGTATTTCTTTTTAGAAACAAAAAAGGGACAAATGTAGTAGACTCATTTTGTGTTGCAAATAAATTTCACAACATTTAAATTTTATTGACCGTCATTTTTTGACGGGCAAGTCGCTAGTTACATATATTTAGCAACCATTATTAAAAATTGTGTCAAAGCATAAATAACATACTAATTTCACTTTTCTAAACAGTTTATTATGCACTTAATTACAGACAGAAATACAGTAACTAGAATTATTACTGCATATGTTAGACTAGATTCATTTGGTCAACTAAAGGCAGACAATATTTACTTAACACAGCCTAGATGTTGGGTGCTTCAGGTTTTCAGAAACATAGAACACCAATGTTTTGAAAAGAAAATATGTTTAAAACTAATTGCAACAATAATTCATTTTGCCAAGAATGAAACACATTCCTGACTATTATTTCAGCATTAGTTGGTACTTTCAGTCTGTTTATAATCTCTCAGTTTTTTACAGAACAGGTTTAGCGACTGGCTTTCACCTCTCATTTCTTCCTTTGTTTTTTACCAGTCACAGAGCAGCAGCCTTCAAGTTCATGATATTCCTACGGCATATAACCTCTTCCTCTGGAAAAATATTTAATATTTGTTACAAAGTAATATATAGAGAATAATATGACATTATAATACTAGTTTATACTATCTATCTATCTATCTATCTATCTATCTATCTATCTATCTATCTATAGGAAGGGTTGAAGAAGTTTGCATTTTAGTCAATAGTCAATTCCCACCTTACTTAATTTAGCTTTCAGAGTCTATTTGACATTTCTAGCCCTTATTTATACTACCCATTATATGAAAAATGTTTTAACCTACTTGCCCTATATGTATAGTTCCATATTGCATAATTTAGAGTAGACAAATATTGAAATATAAAGACGTGTAGAAATAAAAGGATAATGGGCATTATTTATCTAGTTAAATATAGGATTATTGACTTAAATGCTATTTTACGTATCCTATTTATCAACCAAAGAAAGATTTAGAGACTGATAAACAATTCCATAAAATAAGCCAGGAGTTAGCCTAATAAGCCTTGGGTATGCACATGCCTCGCCTTTTTAATTTCATGTTTTTTGCCTAAAATCAGCACAGCTAGACTCCAAGGGGGTAATTAGCAAATATTGCCAATAATCACCCATTAGAATGAGATATCAGACTAGATCATGCTTATTGACACATAACATTTGCAACATTCTAGACTAGAACTGCTGATTTGACAGATAAAATGTGCAAAGTTCAATACAAGTTTACTGCAGATAATTGTATGTGATAATAACATTCAATGGATAAAATACTAATTATTATAGTTTGTAATTATACAATTGGAACGTCCAATGTGTCCCTTCAAACCTATTTACCAATACAGAAAGTGCTGATTAAAAAATACATGGAGTGAGCATAATATAAATTAAAAGAGCTCTCTGCATCATAGTCTACTTTGGTGTGATACTTAAGCTTGGAGGTGAAGTTTGCAATCAGGTAAGACTCGTTTAACAGGTTATCGAGCTGTGATGTCATTGTGTCATTAGCAAAGCACGTACACTGCAGTCTTAAAGGTGCTGTAGGCTTACATAACCACAGAGCCTTATGAGAGTTGGCAAGTGTTGAATGGACCTTTGAATTTCTTCATTGGTGCAATGTACTAATCTGATCCTATCATACATACATGTTTTAATCTCTCTGAAATCTTACATCACCATAATATTATTTAAATTAAAATAAAGCCAGGATCTATTTAAAGAGCAAGTCAAGGCTGAACTTATGTTTATTTTACATGAAAGGCCTAGTGGGAATTAACCATCTGTGTGAAAGCTATATAAACTTGCTTCATTTGACAGCTCTATGTTTGAGGAGGAGTAATTTGGAGATAAATTGTGACCTGTTTATTTGATTGTCTGGAAAGAGCAAGAGCTAATCAAGCATCGGCTGCATTTCTAAATTGTGGATATTACGTTCACTTTTCTTTATTTTTCAACAGACTGTATTTTTGCAGGATGATTTGCTATATTCATGTAGGATGATGCATACATTTTAAAGCTGCTGCCAATTCTGATACAAAAGTGTGAGCAAGTTAAGTTTCTTGAATGGCCACACATTGAGATTGCAATTTAGTGTTATCAGGTAAATCAATTATAAAATAATTAGGAATTCCTGTACAAAGATATTCAGCTACTTCAAGTTCTCATAAATTTTGAGTTATTAGGCAGAAGCCAAATTTCTATTTAATCAAATACAGTAAGGTTAAATGGAGAAGGGCAAAAATTTAGTTAACAACTTAATATTTTTTTATGTATATCAAAAGTAATATTTAAATGATCAAATATTCAAGACCATATATCAAATGTTATAATTTTAAAATATTCTTTAATGCTGCTGCTTCTTATCAATCAATTCAGAAAGGTGCTGTGAGAATAAAAAAAGCTCATTTTACATATTTTATATCTGTCCAATATTCTGGGAGATTTGGTCCTGTTGTTATGACAGTGAATTGTTAGCTACAACTGAAAAAAACATGTCTCCTCTACTCCTGGTTATCAATGAAATCACTGTGGAGCAGGTCTTCTGGGGAGGATCATAGAATGCTGGAATACAATATGATACAAGGAAATTCTCAGTGCAAAGCACACTTATGATGACGAATTCCTAAAAATAACATTGTAAAATGTTGCACTGTCTTATAAGATCAGAAGACAAGTGGGGAGGCCTCAGATAAATCCTTAAGGGCTAAGAGAATGGATTCTTATCACTATAGTTGTGAATGCAACATCGCAGGGCATATGCACGGTTTTGTTACATGATGGGTCATGTCAAGATGCTGAATTCATCTAGTTTAATTAAGTTTGCACAGCGGATCTTATATGTAACAAATACATCTTGTGAGACACAAATGTGTTTTAGTACAATTATTTAAAATACATTAATTTAATGTAATACCTGACAGTTTTCCTCTAATTTGTTTTTAATGACGATCTGCCTTCTTCAAGGGGGCTTGATATGAACCTAGTTCAATCCCACCCAGCAGAATCATGTGGGTTCTTGTTCTCTGTTGCACAAAAATGGCTTTTGAAGAGGACAATACCCAAAGGTACAGACAGAGAATACTGGATACAGGGATACTAGTGGCCTCGGGCAAGACCACTCCCCAATTCAGGATACAAACACAAAAAACAGCCTCAAACTGTGGATATGGGAAACTAGACTGAAACCTTTATTGAATCATAGAACCAACATATTTATACGTATCTCCCCTTACCACACCCTTGTGTACCTTTATGTGATGTGTGTGATATAAGCACATCTGCCTTTGCAACCTTGGTTGCTATAGAGCTCTTGAGATAAAACTGACCAGATGTCTAAACCTACATGACGTATGTCTATAGTAGCTAGGGGTTAACAACCTTGATGTTAACTCTCAGCGTTGCTCAGGACTCTTAAGGAGCAGTCATCTGCCTTGAATCAAGACCTGTATGTGTGCAGATGCAATGTTCTGCCGTTAAACTTCTGTGCACTAGCATTTTTACCATTTCCACATATATTCAGTTCTATATAACATTTTCCCTCTATAACATATTATACTAGGATACAAGGTCACAATGTACAGGCAACATATATCCCAAACAAACATTAATACGTAATAGAACTGAATATATGTGGAAATGGTAAAATGCTTTGCACAGACGTTAAACGGCAGAACATTGCATCTGCACACATACAGGTCTTGATTCAAGGCAGATGGACTGCTCCTTAAAAGTCCTGAGCAAACAAGGTACCATATGTACAGGCAACATATATCCCAAACAACAATAATACGTATATATGTTGCCTGTACATTGTGACCTTGTTTGCTCAGGACTCTTAAGGAGCAGTCATCTGCCTTGAAATCAAGACCTGTATGTGTGCAGATGCAATGTTCTGCCCGTTTAAACTTCTGTGCAAAGCATTTCTTACCATTTCACATATATTCAGTTCTATATAACATTTTCCTCTATAACATATTATAACTAGGATACAAGGTCACAATGTACAGGCAAATATATCCCAAACAACAATAATACGTAATCACAATGCAACAATGTCATGCTCCTTGGCCATATGCATAATTAATGGTAATATCTTCAGTCAATAAACAATGTAGTCATGACAATTTCCTTCCCCTTACTTTCTAGTATCAGCCTGTCGGATAACTTTCCCTCTATACAGGTGGTTACCGTGTCCTCTTGGGTGAGAGTCCATCTGAATTTGGTGATTGTCCTTTTCCGGGTGTTGCACTGTAAAATTGAATGTTTGTAAGGTCAAATTCCGTAGACGCCCATTGTTTCCTGCTTGTTCAGTAGCGCCCATTGGTTTCCTGCTACTTGAGACAGCCAACACAATGAATTGTGATCAGTAACCACTGCAAAAAGTCTGCCATAGAGGTAATTGCTGCAGTTTTTGGAGAGCCCAAACTATAGCCAGACATTCTTTTTCCACAGGTGACATATACCACTTCTCTGTGGTAACATCATTTTGTTGACTAAGACATGCTCCTATGCCTTATCGGTAAGAATCATCCGTTTGTACAAGGAAAGGTTTATTGTAATCCAGGAGGCTAAAACAGGGAGCAGGCTAGTGCATCTTTAAAAGCTTGGGAATGCTGCTGCACAGGCAGGGTCTATCCACATTCTGGTCAAATTTGTCTTAGTTAAGTCAGCCAGAGGCTTGTAAGCAGGAATACATTTGCAATAATATACAGTAGTAACCAAGAAAGCCATCACCTGTTTCTTAGTCTGCGGGATGGGGAAGGCAGCTATAGCTTCTACTTTGGAGCTGGTTCTGGTCTAAGCTTCACATTGCCCACCCAATGGCCCAGGTACTGCATCTCTGCCTCAGCCCAGTGACCACTTGTCAGGCCTGATAGTCAAATTAGCTTTATAATGGTTTGCACTATGCTGGTAATATGTTCGCAGGTGTTCCTCCCGGTCCCGGCTATAAATGGCTATTTCATCCAAGTATGCCTTGTGTAAATCTCTGGTGCCCTTGTAACAATTTGTCTACCTAATCGCTGGAAGGTTGAAGGAGCATTCTTCATTACAAATTTCATTACCTTAGACTGGTAAAGTCCAAATGGAAGTAATGAATGCTGACTTCTCCCTCGCAGTGTCCTTCAAAGGGATCTGCCAGTCTGATCAGCTTCCGTTAATCCACACTGAAATGAGTTGTTCCATCCTTTTTTGGCACCAATTACTACTAGGGGATGCCCAGGGACTACTGGATGGTTCAATGACACCTAGTGCAGCATCTTGAGTCAATTCTGCATAGATACTCACCTTACTGCCTCTGGTACCCTATATGAATCGTTGTTTTCAAGGGAGGACAACCTTCTGTCAGTACTGTATGCACAGCTAAATGAGTGCACCCTGGGCTGGTGGGGAATATTGCTTTAAAAGGAACTAAGCTGTTTGCCAATTGTTCTTTTTTGGATCCCAGTTAAACTATGGATCTGACTTAACCCTTCCTCTAGGGAATTTGGTTCTGGTGAAGCTAACATATCAGGGTAACTGTCCATCTTCTGGTTTAGTTCTGGTAGTTAAGCAAATAGCTAACAGATTCTGGGGTCTCCTATGGTATGGTTTCAGTCAAATTAATGTGAGCTACCTTGGTAACTTTTCTATAATCCTCTGTTACTACTACATAGGTATGAGGGTTCAAATTCTTAGTAACCAGAAGGCCTTTATCAAATAGCCTGGAACATATCTTGGGGATTTGCTACCAATATTAACACATCCTTTTCTACTTCTAATTCTCTATCCTTGGCACCCGATATAATATTTTTTATCTCTAGTTTGTGCCTTACACATATTTTCTCTGACCAACCCAGTTAACAGTGGCTCATCATTCTCGAAAAGCCAGAACATTGTGGTCACTGGCACTGATGCTCTGTCCATACTTCCCTTCCCAAGCTTCTCTGATTAGCTTTAAGGGATCCCCACACCTGCCTGCCATAAAAGAGCTCAAAAGTGGAAATACAGTGGATTCTTGTGGCACCTCTCTATATGCAAATAGAAGGTAGGGTAATAAACGTTCCCAATCCTCTCTTGTTCTGTAAATTTGTTTGAGGGGTTCCATTAAACCTTTCAAAGAGTCCATTGGTCTGGGGGTGATATGGGGAGGAGGTTCAATGCTTTATACCACATAATGTCCATAACTGTTTGTAACTTAGCCATAAGCTATTTTCCTCTGTCAGAAAAAATCTCTTGGGGAAACCCTGTTCTTGTAAATACTCCATTCAAAGCTTCTGCTACCTTGGAGCTGAGATGTTAGCTAAAGGGCACATCTTCGGATATCTAGTGGCATAATCGACTATGGTGAGGATACATTTCTTTTCTGTCTTACCAATGGTCCTATAATGTCTACTGCTACTCGTTGGAAAGGGGGAATCCATTATGGGCATGGGTTGTAGGGGTACCTCTAGTCCCGTTTCCCTGGCGTCCATAGTGCTGACAGGCATCACATTACAAAAATTGATAACATCTCGATTCACCCCAGGCCAATAGAACACCCCAGTTAGACGATGGCAGGTATTTTTTTATACTCAAATTCACCAGCTAAAGGTACCTCATATGCCACAATGCTAGTAATTGCCCCCTGTTATTTCTCATGAACTATCATCTGTCTCCTGAGCGCTCTGCCTTCCTGTTCCTCAGTTTTAGCAGGTACCCTATATAGTAGTTTCTTAGCCCTTTATATATGTATCTCCCACGGACCTGGTTCCTGTTTATCTGCCCTACTTCTTGCTCCAGCAAAGTTTCATCCTGTTTTCACTCTATCTTTAATTCACAACAACAACATTAGAGGTGCTCAATCTGTGAGACGGACAATATCTGAAGTAGGTTTGTTCGAAAGGTCCTGGTTACCTACTCAGACCAGCAACCTCTTTTAGCTCACTTGCGCCCCTCACAGGGAAAAAATTCCTGAAGTATATCAGTCTGGTCTCACTCAAAAGAGTGACCCAGCCCTGAATTACCAGGCAATTCTACCTGAATAGAAGAAACCGCAAACATCAGATGTGTTTTCAGCCTCTGTGGGCCTCGTCAGTGTGGTTCAGCTTTACTCCCTAAGGCACAGTGAGCAAGGGGTCCATGTCTGGTTCCCCTATCACCCTTAGGGTGAGAAAAAACCCTAAAAGTCATTTGCATACACAATAACAAAATAAGAGGTGCTATATCTTTAACTCATCCAAACTAACCCAGCTTTTCCCCAACCCCCTTAGCTCTGGATTTCTGTCTGTTCCTGCTTCTCAGTGGGATCCATGTCTGCTCTGGCTGCATGTGCCCTAGTCACAGTATGCACATGTCGACGCTCCATGTAGCCTAGGTCCTTTCCGAAAAGTACTTCTGCAGGTAATCCTTGCATGACACCCACCTCCCCTAACTCCATTTCCAGTGCCCCAGTCCAAATGTACACTGAGCAACTGGGATGGGAAACTTGTCTCCTCCAGCCATCATAACCATCATCTGTTTCGGTAGCAATGCAGCATGTGGGCACTAGGTCTGTGTGGATCACAGTAACTGCAGACCCTGTGTGCATGCAGCCGCTTTGTACCTGAACCCTTGTGACTTACATTTGTGAACCCAAACAGGTTGAAAATCTTGTCCCCTGGTGTCCTTCTAAACCTCATTGTGAAGTGTGAATGTTTGATTAATCCACCTGCTGTGTCTGGCCCGGACTGGGCGGGGTACTGGTAGTACTCTGCTAGCCAGTTCCAATTCTCCCAAAAGCGCATGGTTGGCAACTGGTTCTTCTCTTTTTGTCATTGGGACCATTGGGACAATCCCTGCGGAAGTGTCGGATATGATGGCGCCCATAAAACTCCCTTCTGTACTTCTAAACTCAGGATGGGTTCCATAGGCTGCAGTAGAGTTAAAGCCAGGGCGGGCCCGTCCATTGGGCGTCAGGGCAAACGCCCCCCCCCCCCAAATATTTTCTTCAACCTGCAATAAAAAAAACACAACAATGTATTAGTATAAACCCAAAAAACAAATAAATATAGGTGTACATCATCATTTCAAGTCTAAATAGTCTAAAATAGTATTAAAAATGAAGTAAAGTTAGTAAAGGGTCACTGTCACTTTAAAGTAACCCTTGCGCTACATTAACTAATGCTGTGTATCTATATAGCCCCCTGCCTGCACCCTGTGTGATCAAATTACAATAGTTATAACCTGTGTACACTAACCTTAGAGTCTTCTCTCTCTTCAATGAGTCCTGGCCCTGGCCCCCTGACCGTTAATGCATGCCCCCCACCCATCACAGTGACGATATGCATGGGCGGTCTTAAATGTATCAATTAATAACTGACAGTCTTCCATCATTGACCAATCAATGATGGAAGGCTGTCCAGTTACTAAGTGATCAATCTAAACCACCCAGACCGTTAGCCCTGAGCGCCCGCCAGCAAATAGGGCCTCGAGTTATCATTTTGATTGACTGATACAGTCAATAAAACCACCAGTTCCCTGTCCCTTCCCCCTTTCTGTTTCCTGACCCTGGTCACGCTGAGACTGAGAGACCTCCCTGGCTGAATCTACTCATCTGCTCTGCCTGCCTAACACAGTAAGTCTACCTGCCTCTGCCTGGCACCTGCCCTGCCCCTGCCCCTGGCCCAAACCAAAACCCCTAGTAGCCCCTAATAAAAGTTAGGGGTGACCAGTTACCCCCAGTCCCCCACTATGCCTGCCTGGCCTGCCAGTGCCACTACCCAGCCACCCACCAACTACCACCGACGACCCCAGCCATCACCCCCATGTGGCCTGTGCCCACCCCCCGATCAGGCCTGCCCTATGCTAGCCTAGCTATGCCATCATGCCACCGCCGGATTACACCGATCACGGGATCGGGGTAGTCGGGTGGTGAGCGGGGTGGCACAGGCCCACATGGGGGTGATCGGATCACCCCCTTTATGAGGCCTGTGCCACCCCTGATGACCTCCATGTTGCCGCCCTATGCCACCCCCGAGGCCCGATCACCACCGGCACCGCCACCACCCCGATGCGGCCTATGCTACCCCGGGTATTCGGGCAGTGAGCGGGGTTGACCAGGCCACATGGGGGTGGATGTTCACCCCCATGAGGCCTGTGCCACCCCTGATCGTGGCCTATGGGCGACCGATGGGCGCCTGACCGTGACCGACCCCACCCTGGATGAACCAACTACCTACCCCCCCTCCCCCCTATTTTTATTCCATTTTTAGAAGTAACAGGCATGTATATGTGCCTGTCACTTCTAAAGATAAAATAAAAATAAGGGAAGGGAAAAAAAATACAGTAAAAAAACATTATTATTACAATTAAACAGTAAGCTAAGCAAACATTGTTAGTACAGTTAGTAACACAACACATTTTATACAAAAATAAACAGCTTTAAACAAACATTAATAAAAAATAAAATAAACAACAGCACATACTTACCTGTAAAATTGACCCCTCCAGCGTTGGCCTTCTGTCCTCTGGATATAGTCATGAAAAATAAATAATCCAATGTTGATTGAAGCCAATGGTCAAATAAAATAATCCATGTTGATTGAAGCCAATGGTCAAATAAAATAATCCATGTTGATTGAAGCCAATGGTCAAAATAAAATAATCCATGTTGATTGAAGCCAATGATCAAAATAATCCAATCTTGATTGAAGCCATTGTCCATCCATCCATTCTGGCCCATTGAAAGAGGCCTCCACAAAAAAAAAACGACGCTCTAAAAAAAAAAAAACAACACACTAAAAGAGCTCCTCCAACAAGGAGCCCCTCCCGCGATTAATTGTTTTTTTCCCACGGTCTGCTATATATACTAATTTTTGAAGGACTCTGATTGGCTGAAATTTTTGATTGACATCGATTTCAACTAATGAGAGTCCTTAAAAAATTAGCAAATCAGCAAGCAGGTATGGAAGCCTGTAAGGGTAAAAAAGGTTAGTGTGAACTTGTTTGACCCTGTATGTATTATACATATTACAGGGCTATTTTATGTGATATACATGTTACAGGATAATATCCTGTAACATGTATAGCCAAAAAATAGCACTGTAATATGTATAACAAATAATGTGTAATAGAAATGCATGAACAATATAATATAACAAGTAATAAAGAACATCAATTAATCAAATAATAAATATCAATTAATATATATTGTTGTATGTATATGTTTATGTATATTTATGTGTATTTTTTATGCGTATATATATATATATTTGGATATATATATATATATATATATATCAAAATTGATATCAATATATCACAATAAATAAATATATATATATATATATATATATATCAATTTGATATATATATATATATATATATAAAAATTGATATCAATATATCACAATAAATAAATATATATATATATATGTATATATATATATATATATATATATATATCAATTTGATATATATATATATATATATATATATATATTTATTGTGATATATTGATATCAATTTGATATATATATATATATATATCTATATATATATATATATATATATTTATTTATTGTGATATATTGATATCAATTTGATATATATATATATATATATATATATATATATATTTATTTATTGTGATATATTGATATCAATTTTTATATATATCTATCAATATATATATATATATATCTATCAATATATATATATATATATATATATATATATATATATTTATATATTATTTTTTTTTATTATTTTTTTGGGCCTATATGTTATTTAAGGTTTTTAAGGTGCGGTAGGGGCCTATATGGTCAAAATTGGTTATTTAAGGTTTTTAAGGTGCGGTTGGGGCCTATATGGTCTCAATTTGTTATTTAAGGTTTTTAAGGTGCGGTTGGGGCCTATATGGTCAAAATTGGTTATTTAAGGTTTTTAAGGTGCGGGTTGGGGCCTATATGGTCAAAATTGGTTATTTAAGGTTTTTAAGGTGCGGTTGGGGCCTATATGGTCCCAATTTGTTATTTAAGGTTTTTAAGGTGCAGTTGGGGCCTATATGGTCAAAATTGGTTATTTAAGGTTTTTAAGGTGCGGTTGGGGCCTATATGGTCAAAATTGGTTATTTAAGGTTTTTAAGGTGCGGTTGGGGCCTATATGGTCAAAATTGGTTATTTAAGGTTTTTAAGGTGCGGTTGGGGCCTATATGGTCAAAATTGGTTATTTAAGGTTTTTAAGGTGCGGTTGGGGCCTATATGGTCCCAATTTGTTATTTAAGGTTTTTTAAGTATGGTTTTGTTCTTGAATGGTATGATTGATTTGCTTGTTTTCTTTCAACCCCAGGTGCAAACCCTATGTGGCTGCAGATTTGTTTCTACTCATTGGTCAACTTAATGAACGTGAATACCCTGAGAAGAAGAGCCGACTAATGGTAGGTGTCACTCCTTTAATTTTTCTGTTAATACATATAGGTGCAATTATGATATTGCTGTAGTCTTGTCACATGAGTTTTTTCAATCTATATTGTATACCAATGAATTTAACACATTGTTACTTTACTTCTTGACATTTCTGCATTGCAGATCATGTATTTCAATGGGCTTTACAAGCATAAGGTCATTGGGCGGGGCTTATAAAGGTCATTATGACATCAGGGGGAGGAGTTATACAAATGGGTGTGGTTTGAAAAAGGGGGAGTGGCTATGTTTCGCCCTGTCACCCCTCCAACTTGAAAAGTCACCAGCCGCCACTGGTTAAAGCCCCTCTCAAATGACCCATTCTCTCTAGTGAGTTATGGGGCTGGAGTATAGTTAAGGCCAGTCACCCCTGCCCTAAAACCAGTAGTTCTTGCTGTTGATAACTTCCCCCAAGTGTTTGCGCAGGACTCCTAAGGAGCAGTCATCTGCCTTGAATCAAGGCCTGTAAATGTGCAGATGCAATGTTCTGCAGTTAAACTTCTGTGCAGAGCATTTTTACCATTTCCACATATATTCTATTCTGTATCACATTTTCCCTCTATAACATATTATAACTAGAATACAAGATCACAATGTATAGGCAACAATAATACGTAATCACAATGCAACAATGTTATGCTCCTTGTCCATATTTATAATTACTGGTAATATTACAGTTACTTACAATGTAATCATGACAAGGTCTTTATAAGACATTATCCAGCCACCTCTAGTTACTCTAAACTGAGTTCTGCTGTGACAAACTGATGATTTCTGACAGGGATTATCTTCTTGCTTCTTTATAAAACCTCTTTTGTTGAGGACGAGTCACTGTCAGTAGAGAAAGTCCTTTTTGACAGTCTTTAAGCTGGCATTGTAATTGTTTTTAGAGGTAGTGTCATAGAGTCAGTCACAGCAACTAACTCAGAATCCTCATTAATGAGATCTGGAGAACATTACAGATCAGGAAAGTGTATGCAATTGGCAAATGGGATATTGATCACGTGGTCAATCCTACTTACTCTGGTCTGTGGACCACCTGTAGTCCATGAGCTTCATTCATGATATGCAGAATTACTGGTATTATGAAACATAAATACGAATAAAATGTGTAAAACACTTTTCATGTTTAGACGTGTGCGTGTTATATTCCACTATGGCAGAGAAAATTCAAGCTGACTTAAATGACCGCTGCCATAAAGAAGGTAGGTGTTTTAATTAGGCATTGATCATTAATAAACTTACTTTCAAAGCTTCTGCTGGTTTCCATCAGCTAAAAACATGAATGAGGCAAGGAAGCTATGACAAGCAGACAATGCTACATTTTGAGGCATAAAGTTGTAACAACACAATGCTATAGACATTTGCTGTGTTTTCCCTTTGCAACAAGCTATCACATGTGTGCAGCTTATGAATGATTTGTCTTACCTAATCAGGTTATTCTCAAGATAGTCAGAACTGTCTGCACGCTACACCCCCCAACTTCCATGACTTTATTGGTGTCCAATAGATCAACGGATACTTTTTACCTTTAAATGTAAAGTTAATATTAAATATTACTTTTATAAATTGCTGAATACTATCATGTGGTCCACATGATTCTCTGCAATTCTCTAGTGGTCCTTTAGGGAAAAGTTTAAGCTAGATCATCAGGTTTAGGTTTCTCCTTCTTAAACTTCAGCATAACCAAAACTTAGTAGTAATTGTAAAAATTATATTATAAACTGACTTGATCCAGACAATGTCTCACCATGTATACATAAAAAATGTTCTATATTATACACTGCACTATTTACACAGAAACAATGTAGAAAACATTTTTTTTACCTATGGAATTATCATGGAGTATGGTATTTGTAGGCTGCTAAATTACTTCACAAATATAGCAATATTTCCCAAATGATGCCACTGGTGGGAGCAGGGGCATATTTAGGTTGTATACTGCTCTAGGCCATTCACATTTGTGTACCTACAAGCCCCAGCTACTACTGCTCCTTTCCCTTTCCTAAGTCCCAAATCATAACCGTATGTGTGTTTTTCTATACATACCGGAAATCAGAAAATATTTAATTAAGTTTCAAGTGGCAATCAGGTACTTATAGACATAAATGCCCCTGCACATATAGGCAGTTTGCACTATCCAATAACACTGCTCCACGTCTTCAAGCAGCAGGCTGTCCTCTGAAATTGTGCTGTCCTAGGTCGGAAACACTCCACTGGGTGGAGGCTGATTTATGGACATACTGAATTATTTTTAATTTTCAAAATAACTTGTTTTTAAAATCTCAAAAAGTGTTTGAGAAGACACAACTAGTACATCTGGCCATAGTTTTTCTAACCTGTGCACCATTATAAGGAACATTGTGACATATTCATATCAATGAGCCAGAGTGTCAAATAGTTCTGAAGATTATGGTTCCTTTATCTTTTTTACATTCCATATCAGAAGAACATGTCCAAAAATACAGATTTGCGGAGTAGCTTCCAGCATTTGTCAAGCCATGCAATAAGATATAGTGTGATTTGAGTATATTCTTTAAGAAAATGTTTTGAAAGTTTTTCATACCATAAATTGCCTTTAGTCAGATATGCATGATGTAGCTTTTGAATCAATATTCCAAGATAACCACTCTAGAAGTTGAGGGCCTCATGTGATGTATCTGAGGGCCACATGAGTCTACTAAGCCATCTGTTGCCCACCAATGTTTTAAATCCTTCAAAATCTTTAATTTGATGGCTGATATTGGGTCACCTTGGTGAGTCTGCTACCACAAGTCAGTCCTATTCACTTTGTTTGTCTTCTTTTCAACACCCTCTTACTAAACTTCCACTTTTAAGTAGACTTGGAACAAAAGAGTTTAATATTTTTATGTATGGCTCCTTATGCATTTTTAATTAGCCATGTAGCCTAATGCTATGTCTTCCCGGTGCATGACATCTGGTGTATAGTTATACTCAGTGACGGAGGTAGTGAATGGTGGGCCGCAGTGCAAAAGCATTTTTTCGCCCATCCTCCTGGGCCCCCTTCCAGTGCCAACTCATTTTATTTATATTTATAGTCATGTCCCTCTCCACAGGCAAAGGGTGGCTGATGTATGTGGCTGTAGCCACCAAAATCTTGGCCTGCTTAAAGGGACAGATTGTCATGTGAAATGAGGGCCAAAAGCGTCTATGAAAGTAATGATGTATGAGAGCGACTTGGTTTTCAAATTAATTAAATGATGTAGGATGTATGAGAGTGACTTAGTTTTCGAATGAACAACATGACGTAATTAAAGGTGTTACTTTAGACATGGTGATGGACACTGCTTAGTAGATCTGGGATAAAATCCACAAACTTAGTGGAATTGGGCCGAAAACCGCTATGAAGGGCTGAATGTAAGTCAAGAAGCTTAGTAGATTTGGGCCGAAATCTGCTATAAGGGCTTTTGGAAAGCCTAAAAAGCATAACTTCGGACATGAGGAAGGACACTACTTAGATTAAGGAAAGATGAGAAGCTTGGTAGATTTTGGGGCAAAAACTGCAAAGAGGGTTTATGGAAAGCTGAAAAGCATAACATTGGACATGGGCAAGGATGCTACTTTGTAGTTTATGGGCCGAAATCTGCTAGGAAGGGCCTCAGGAAAGGTAATAAAGTTAATAAAGCTTATCCTTGGACATTGCCAAGGGTGCATCTTGGTGGATACAGGTAAAAAAAAACTGCAATGAGGGCTTGGTGTAGGCATCTAGCAAGAGGTGGAACCATTGCTCTCCAAGTGTAGTGAATGCCCTCACATACATGAGAAATGGGCCAGAATCTGCACCACTAGGCTTGTTAAAAGTCACATGGCAATGAAGACAGCATTACCTTGGTCATGGGCAAGGTTGCTACTTAGTAGATAACGGCCAAAAAGGGTACAAAATCTGCAAATGTGGGGCTTGGAGAAGCCAATAGACAATGAAGACTCTCCAGGCACAAACTCAAAATTGAACTGTGGTGTGCAAGGAAGAGGTGGACCAAAAGAGCTTATGAAGGGTGGGAGAGGGCCCCTCCCACAATCGCAGGTAACTACACACACACAACTATTCTGTCCTGTATATAATGTCCAAATACAGAGTCCCCTACATATTTTCTACACACACATTCTCTCTTATAAATACTGTCCATGCACAGATTCACTTCTTAAGAATCTAGAGAGACTTAATAGACAAGAAGTCAGTAATTGGTACGATATGATTAGTCTAGAACATTACCTTAAACAGGATATTGTTCCTAGAGGTTTACGCATCCAAAAAATGTGTTTGTTTGACATAGGAGAACCCGAGGTAATTAAGGAATGGGACAGTATTCTAGATACATGTTCTAAGAATCTTATGCACTTAATAGTACGATATAGAAAGACGAGACTATCTAAGATTAAAAATGAAGTAGAGGAAACATTTAAGAAGCTACAACCTTTCTCTAACGATCCCAAATATCAAAAAATAGATACAGAGATCAAATTACGGGTTAACCAACTGGAAACGGAGGTTCTAAGAAGGAAAAAAGGTAAATTTCTACGAGATAAGAGGGACTATGAAATTAAGTCGCAAACGACTTTCAATTATCGGATCCCTCAAGGAAGAAATAATTTTAACTTTAATACGAATCATAAAAACCTTCATACTCCTAATTATTTTCAAGGTACTTCCAAACCTTCTAAATCACATTATAATGTTCCCTTTAGATCTGCTAGGAAAACTAGAAGGGTCAATATGATGGATAGGGAAAGAATGGAGAGCAAACCATTAGGACTTAGCAGCCATACTCTGGACCTGACTAGAATACAACATAATCATACACAATCGATGGTCAGAGAAGGGGCAATACGCAAAGAACCTTCCAGAATAAGCAATTGTATTAGTCTGGAACAACAGATACGGCCTGATGGCCAGAATGAAAAGAAAAATTATTTTTTAGTCAGGGACCACAACCTTCAGATGAACAATTTGTTCGCCACAACAAGATCAGCACCCCATATAGAGAAAAGGATGGGACCCAGAGGCCAGGTAAGAACCAGAGAAGAGGATGTAGAGGGGGAAAAAGAGTTAGATCCAAAAAGATCAAGAGAGACCCTTTAAACTCGCTCAAAATATTTAATTTGTCCAGTAGGGAGTTCAGCTCATATGAATTGGGAATTTTACAAAAGGGTCTTTCCTTTGCCCCACAAGCGGAACCCAATCATTTTGAATTATTTGTAGATTTTAACCTCTTCATTAGGAATCTTACTCTCAAACGCTATTTTGCTATACTAGAGGGAAAATCACAGGAGGAGGGGGCACCCCTTGATACTAGGTGGGAGGATACTGATGTGGAACTATTACAAGTTATGTGGGACCTACAGGGTGAGAATGGTATTAAAGATGATCCCCTATTTGAAATTATCAATAGATCCACAATAGATACTATGGAGGAACTGTACAGAGAGTCAGACAATACTTTCATTTAACACACTACGTTAAAACCGAGATCGGTGTTTTATCCCCTCCAGTCACAGGGGGTTCACATCCCGGTTTTTAAATCTGTGATTCTGGAGGACTTGAACAAAATGTGCACTAAACAACATATGAAAAAACTAACCAACCTGACTACAAAAGAGAAAAGAGCTCTCTTAAGACCCTGCAGGGAGAGACCAATATAGTGATTAGAGAGGTGGACAAAGGGGGTGCCATAGTCGTTCAAGACAGGGAGACCTATGTCAAAGAGGCACTTAGACTTTTGCAGGATAGGGACACCTATACCATTCTGGAACAAGATCCCACAGATTGCTTTGTGACTATGTATAGATCATTGATCAATGAAGCTAAGAATGACGGCATCCTCAGTAACAAAGAATTTGATTATTTAAATGTAGAATTTCCGAAAGTAGCAGTATTTTACCATCTACCAAAAATACATAAAGATGAGGTGAATCCCCCTGGTAGACCGATAGTATCGGGAATTAACTCTCTGACTGAGAGATTGTCGGAGTACGTTGACTATTTTTTAAAACCTATGGTAGGAAACCTACGTTCATATATCAAAGACACTCCCCATCTTTTAGAAATCATGTCTGAACAACAATGGAATGAGGACTATGTTTGGATCTCTTTAGACGTGTCTGCCCTATATACAGCTATACAGCAAGATCTTGGCATCGGGGCAGTAAGGGAATTCTTCGCTTTATACAATAATATTGAAGGTGGTCAACAATCCTTTATCACTGAGGCTATTAATTTTATTCTTAGTAAAAATTATTTTATATTTGAAAATACCTACTACCTACAGTGTACAGGGACAGCAATGGGGACACGGTTCGCTCCGAGTTTTGCGAATCTCTATATGGGCCTCTGGGAGGACCGATATATCTGGAATGATCACCCCTTTAAAAATAACATAATCTGTTGGTATCGGTTTATAGATGACATTATTGTCATCTGGAAAGCTCAAGATAAAAATGATACAAATGATAAAGAAAGATTCATTCAATATATTAACCATAACAGCATGAATCTCAAGTTTACAATGAATACAGATCCAGATAGCCTCCCCTTCCTGGATGTTGTACTGATAGGTGGTGCTGATGGGATATCATCACGTCTTTACACCAAACCAACAGATAGTAATGCGTATCTCCATGCTACCAGTGGTCACAAGAAAAAATGGATCCAAAATATTCCGTATGGTCAGTTCCAGAGAGTGAGACGGAACTGCTCCAACCTTTCAGATTTTGACAAGGAGAGGGTCTCCATGTCAAATAAATTCAAAGCAAGGGGATATAGAGATCATACCATCAGGGAAGCCTGTACTAGAGCTAGGGATCTAAATAGGGAGGCCCTTCTTAAGACTAACAAGATAGGAAATACGGACAAACCACCTCACGATACATGCAGATTTCTCACCAAATATAATCAAGCCCACGGGGAGATAGCCAGAATTTTTAAAAAACACTGGCATATCCTACAAGCAGACAATATTTTGAGAAAAACTCTCCCTACCAAACCGGTCATCACCTTTAAGAAAAATCGGAATTTAAAACAAATTTTGGCTCCAAGTGCATTAAAAAGTTCAACAGCCTCTAGGGAACCTAATTGGTTGCAACCTTTGAAAGGATGTTTCAAATGCTACACCAAGAACTGTACCACATGTACATTTTCAAAACCACTCAATAGAGATACAGTGGTCTCACACTCGCTGGGTTTAGAGTTTAAAATTAAACACTTTTTAAACTGTAAAAGTGATTATGTAGTGTACGTGATTACATGTTCATGTGGAAAACAGTACACTGGCCGAACCATAAGACCTCTCAAGAGACGCCTCTATGAACATCTGTATAATGTGGAAAGAGGAGTGCTAACTAATGGCTTCTCCTCACATATTATAGAGAAACATGGAAAAAGCACTGAAGGAATTACCATACAGGCCGTTGACCATATACCCCGGGATAAAAGAAGAGGGAATCGTACTTTAGCCTTGAGACAAAGAGAAACTTTTTGGATTCACCAACTCAATACCCTGGAACCTAATGGTCTAAACAGGGATATAGATTTAGCGGCCTTTTTAGAGAAGTGATTGCAGGTTTTTTTTTTTTTTTTTTTATCTATTTTTACATATCTTTTACCACTATATAGATTTTATTCATTTTTCGTATTTTACATTGTATCTAGTTTTGTTATAGGTTC
Organism: Discoglossus pictus; assembly: GCA_027410445.1. Taxonomy (NCBI): domain Eukaryota; kingdom Metazoa; phylum Chordata; class Amphibia; order Anura; family Alytidae; genus Discoglossus; species Discoglossus pictus. Next base: position 384,607,799 of record CM050164.1, read on the forward strand.
CTGAACTACGTCTCCATCCTGTTTACTTGACGGTGTCTTAACTGTTTACGTGCATGGTCAGTTTTTTATCTACTTAGGGATTTTTCTCCATTATTTTCAGGCCTTCTGATTCTATTTTTATGTTAGTATATCAGCCCACATTGTATACGCTTCTGAGTGTACACGTGTTTGTATAGTGATTCGCATTCCTGTAGGGGTATGGTTCTTATATTCCCATTTATATATATATTTATATATCCCTGTGCATATTTATATGCATATACATTTACGTGTGTGTTTGTATGTATGCACATGGATGTTATGTTGTTGTTTTTTACATGTCCTTACTTTATATCATTTTAGGGATGGGGACTTTCACTGCGATCATATACCTTTGGTACTCTTAGTAGATGGGGCTCTAGACCTTCTAGATATATTAGATGTATTTGTTTTACATATATATATATATATATATTTTTTATTTTTTATTTATTTTTATATATATTCCACTTTTTTAGGTTTATTTTCTTTTATTTATTTATTATTTATTACTATATATTTATTTATTTTTCAGTATACATTCTACACCTCTTCTTTGTTACCATTAGCACTTTAGGTGCTGCCTTTAACGTACTATGTGATGTTTACATCCATTTTTATTAGTCATTAGGTGACACAGGAATCTCTGTGTTTATTTGCAGTCCCCAGTGTTGTGCTATGTCCCTTTATCATTGATGTCACTATTATTGTCACTATTTTCATTTTTGGGCTTGCTTTCTGTTGCCACATTCATAGGCCTCCTTCTGCCTGGGGCTGCGAGCCTCCCCGTGTGCCTCTTCACCCATTTGGAGCATTGCTGTGTCTGGTGGAACGCATATGCGTTCCACCGACGGGGATGCTTCCTGTGGGGAGAGTGGGGAGGCGTGATGACGTCGCCACGCAAGATACAGGACGTGGTACGCCTGGGTAATAGCGTGGTGACTTCACCACGCACTCAGGGACACGGGGATGGCGCCAAACCAGTACATGGAGGCATATATCACCCTTATTAAGAGGGGTGAAGGTTGGTACCCTTTTCTATACCTTATTTCTATATGTATATATTTATATATTTATGAGATTATTGATATTGATTACCATTGACAAAGCTCAGCAGATGAGCGAAACGCGTCTGAAAACTTTTTATTTTCACTTTACCTTATTTTATGTGTTTTTATGCATTTTGTATTTTGCATTTTTTGTTTCCCCTTTTTTGCACTCTAATAGTGCCCTTTTTTAGCATTATTAGTAGTATTAGTATACATATATTCTGCACCTCCAGTGTCTTCCTTGCAGAAGTTGAATACCTATTGATACATGGACACTCATTTTTAATGAAAGCCAACTGTGGGTCACCCACTATGCTCATTTGAGGACTGGATTTTAGATTGAACTTTTTTGGTCTTTGTACTCTTTTTCATCCATCAACGGAGCTTTTGCCATATTTTCTGATACCTGCTCTGGGCCCAGTACCCCTCAGCCAGGTATATCAGATTATTTGCCTGGCAACCATCATACCAACTATATCTACAGTATATTACAGCCTGGTGACTACCTTTCTGTTTACATTTATACAAGACCAAGACCAAGAACCCCTTTTATGAGTGACCTTCTATACCTCTGTCTAGAGGATTCTACATGTGAGTGTCCATTTGTTATGATATTTCTGTTTTGTAATAAATTTATTGATCTGCTCTAGGATTCGGTGTGCGCTCTCCCTCTTCTCCGTTTTTCGTTTCATTCTCTCCATGCACAGAGTCACATTTAAATGTCTAATAGAAGGTACAAAACATATTCCCTGCTCAGAATTCCGAGAAATACAGTTATTCCACTGCATTCTGGGAACATGGGCAGAGACATGCATGAAAATTCCTACTATTTGTGGATACTATACAAGTCAGGAGAAATATGACATGGGACATTTTAACAAATACACAAACAAACAGATGTTTTTTAAAGACTCTGTTTTATTTGCAGAATGACATCATTTTATGAGATGTTGGGGTAAGAAGATGCCACATATCTTTTTCCATTTCCATAGGATGAATTAGCCCAGGTGTAGGTTTGGACTTGAAGACTGTTTCCACCCAAACTCACTGAACAACTTGAACAAGACAAAAAGGTTACGGTTAGTAACACGCAGGAGCACAGAGAAAGAGATAGAGTGGGGAATCAGACAATGTAGATGCAAAATGATAAAAGAAGAGAAATATACAATACAAATAATCGCTGTTTTTTTCTGTTGAAAACAATTTAGAAGAGGGTTTCACAAAATAGTGTAACTGAAGAGAATGTTTTAACCATAATCATTCCTCCTTCCAAATACATTGTCTAATAAATATTTTAAAAAGTTAGTTTGACCAACTGGGGACCTGGAATATTCTTGGCTGGGCAACAGGCTAGAATGTCCACTCTCCCCCATTTATGTACTGTGTGTCTTGAGTTACTCTCATCACATGTCTATGTTGTATCGTGAGATGACGAAAAACTCTGTGAAAAATATTTATTCCCATCACAATCTCCCAACCATTCAGGAGTTCATGTTTTGCAGAATATTATTGCTATATCCCCATTATAAACCCCATTATAGGATGATCTACACAAATGTACTTTTGTGCTGTGACCATTTTATATCCTCTATGTACTTACAGACTGTCAGGACGGGTTACATAGCACAGGGTGTATATAGCAATATCAAACTCAGGACTGGATCCAATGAAGAAAGATCCAAGGCTTTTCAGGTAGGTGGACCATTTGTACTGGAACGCTAATACATCAGGATAGTTGGTCCACTGGAAAAAAGACAAATAGAAGATACAAATTAGGGTCAAAGATGGGTCACTTACACAGAAAATATTATCAGAGTCTGGTTACATTTCTTCATGATTTGCTTTGAATTCCTAAGCCAAACTGTGTTAATATGTTGCCACTTAGTGGTCAAAATGCAAATGACATGCCTGGAACGTAAAGCATATAGATTACTTAAAAAGAAATCTAGAGGATTAAAAACTTTTTGCTCAACTAGTGGAATAATTGGGCAAAATACCTATTTATCAGTCAGGATACGTGATATGATACATAGGCTCCATGGAATGCTTAAAAAATGGAAAGATTATCAAAATCAGAGATATAAAGAGACTCAATTGTAGGGTGACTCAGCAAAATGATCCATTAAATACCTTTTAAGTGTAATTACTTTTATATATATATATATATATATATAGTAAAAAAAATTGCATTTGTGTTCACATTTGAACGTCTAAAACAAGTTAATAACTTTTTTCCTGCTCAGAATTCCAATAAATACTGTTAATAATGCATTCTGGGAACCTCGGCAGGGTCATCCAAATGTGCCCACAAAGTGAAGTGAACATTGTGTGAGATAACCCGTTATTGCCTATAGACATTGTTTACTGAATAAACTATTGAAGTTCAGAGAACTTCATTGACCTTCTTGGTGTTATTGTGGTGATACTTGTTCTTATCAATTCTTTACTTGTAAATTAAATCTTATAGTTTAGCCGTCAATTAAACTTTCTGATCCAACGACAAGAAAAAAATATATATATCTTCTTGATGCAAGCTCATTACCAATAATTACTGATAACACCCTGGAGCTTTAGGTAGTTTTAAGTGTAACTCAACTGAAAAACAAAAGACTATGCATGCTTTCTGGGCTCTGAGCATGCCCACTCTTTTGTTTTTCACTTGAGTTAAATTGAAGACAATGGACCAAAAGCCCCAGGACGTAATCAGTGCCCACCTGTCATTTTTCCAAAAAGTCCAACTTGTAAGTGTAATTAATATAATATCTACAATCTTACATGTAATATACAATTAGATCTTTAAAAAAAAGATTATTAGAATATATGAGCTAGACGAAGTGTGACCTGTACAGAAGGTAGTCTCTAACAGCCTTATTAAATTGCGATTCAGCCAATTGAATAGGGCTCTATATAAGCACAGAGCATATGTTTTTACAGAAGTTTTTAGTTAGTGAAGACTTTGCTTTTGGATAGAAGTTCACTAACAAAAAACTTCTGTAAAAAATATTCTCTGTGCTTATATAGAGCCCTATTCAATTGGCCGAATCGCAATTTAATAAGGCTGTAAAGGTCTGATTAGCAAACTAATTAAAACTGTGTTAATTCATTGAATAGGATTGAAAGATGGAATAATGCTGGGAATCTCACAGCCCACCTTCAGTGTTTCTCCAGCTCTCAGTTTGCAAACAAAGGATAGGTAATGAGTCACATATTGCAGGGTTGTTGTAGTCCAATTATGTTTAAATTAATTCTACAGCAAGAACAGAAGGCGTATAATCCCGATTTCATTATCCCATTTGGTATTTATAAATCTTTTTTGTTAGCTATCTAAAAAGATTTACAACAAATCTTAAAGAGCACATATTTACACAAAGTCAGTCCTAGGTAAACAATATATTGCCATTATAATATAGATTTTTTTTTTTTTACCATTAACTTTTTATTAGACAGAAATTCTTTACATATATATTGAGACAATACACAATATCTCACTGATGTTACAAAATCCATATTATCTGTCTTACACCATACATTTTCCATTTTCTAAACAAAAATTGAAATGGTCCAGAATTATTATGTTACAACAAGAATTTATGGTAAGATTAAAAAAAAACAAAAAAAAAACAATGTAGCTTGGGGAAAAAAATAACTTTTTTGAAAAATTTAACAAACTAACAACATTATGTAAGCCATACACATAAAAGCATATGTAAAGCACCTATGAGCTAATTAAAACTGTCTTATAGAGTGGTTACAATCAAACAGAACATGTGTAAATACTTTTTTAATTTCAAGCTCTTTTCAATATTAAATAGTTTTTTTTATGTTGTTGTTATAGCTTTTGTGCCTCTCAACTTGTTAATTTAACCTGACTTGCCGGCATATTCTTTCAGGTTGTGAATGACCCATACATTATAAGCTCCCTCTAAGTGCTTATAATACATTTCCTACACTACATTAAAAAAATTAACTGCAAAGAAAAAAAAAACACTCAGCACTGGTCCTCCCCCAGAGGAGGGCGCTGGTGCATTGCACCCCCTGCACCACTGGTAGCTCTGCCAATGCCTTTAACAGAACATAAATGACAAATTGAGGATTATGTGTGTATTTTACTTACTGGTCCATCACTGCTGTAGCTCAGATAGTTAACTTGACCTGCTTTCTCTTGGAGATATAGCTGCACCCAGTTATGAAATCCAGATATCTTCCCATTGTGAATCTCACCTGTTCAAAAGTACACAGTGGCATGAAGCTAACTACTATAAAGACTGGACACATGCACACACTCACTCTTTAGGATACAAGTTAAATTAAAGTGTTTGTTATGTTTTTTGGAGAAAAAAAACTTGGAATTAGATAGGGGTGGCCCAGTACTAAGATTCAATGACGAAGCCGAGCCATATATATATACTGTGAATTGGTATGATTCTATTGATACACATACGACAATAGGTTAATTAAACTTACATGATCATATGTGCATCAACAAACCCAGAACTGGGTCCCTCACTTAACCAATTATACTAATTAAAAGATAAAGTGATGGGAAATTATGTTGTGGTCTCCAACAATGATTCACATTTCTACAAAATAATGACCCATGCCCGAAGAAGCAGTAGCGAAAAGCATAGCAAGTAGTCCATTGTATTTATAATGGATCCTATTTGGTAGTATTGTGTACTGTTCCTTTTTTATTAATTCAATAAATTCACCAAGTTTATCTATTGACTTAGATCCACTCAATTCATTTGACCATCCCATTCTTATTAAAAATGACCCCTCACATTTCATTTCTATTATTTTTGTGAATGAGGTGGAGGCTACATCTTCTTACCATGAAAGACGTGTTCAAATCCTGAAGAATCCATTGGCCCCTTGCTGCGAGTGTACAGACCAAACCACATCTCCTTTAGGTCGGTCTTAAATCCAGCAACTGAGGAATAGTAACCTGTTCCAGAGATATGTTTGTTAGCCACAACTGTCTAATCTTTTCTACTTCAACAGGTAATGCACTTTTTAAAATCTGTATTGTGTTAGCACTTTGAAAATAAAAATATACCCTATGCATATTTTATTCACTTTACACAATATATATATAAATATATATATATATATATATATATATATATATATATATATATATATATATATATATATATATATGGTTAGAAGTAAAAAGATTCCACATTAAAGAAAGAAAAACGTTCTTCACAGTAGGGGTGGTTATTCTGTGGAATTCTCTACCAATGGAGGTGGTGACAGCGGATTCGATAATTACTTTAAAAAGGGGTTGGATATATTTTTGAGTAAAAAGGGCATTCAGGGTTATCCTGGATAATTATAGAGCGAGGGAGGAATCCAATCGCCAGTATCTGGGTCAGAAAGGAGTTTTATTTTTTTCCCTGTTGAGACAATTGGCAAAGTTTCACTGGTTTTTTTTGTTTGTCTTCCTCTGGATTCATTAATAACCTAATCTGTATATTGCAGATCAGAGGAGATCTTAAAAGGTTGAACTTGATGATCTAAAAAGTATTTTTTCAATCATGATTACTATGTAACTATGTAATAAATAAGTGTCGGTGATAAATAATATTTATGCTAAATAAAAAAAATACCATGAAATTGCCATACAAATCAGGAATAAATGCTTCCCCTGCCGGGTCACCTTTTTTATGATATTTTATATGAATATCATATTGTGTTTACAGCCAATCAAAGGTTATATCATGTGATATTTTTCTCCATGACTGTCTATGATTGGTTGAGAATTGGCACTGGGTAGGAAGCATGCAGATATCACTTCTTTGTGGAGCAACTTTAGATCTGCCCTATACAAGTTACTTGTTACACAGCAGTACTAGTTGAATCTACTTTATCATTTGCTTCTTTATAGTGTGCTACAGTTGTCTTCAGATTTACCTTTGGAAATGAAGAAGTTAGACAAGATGGTTATGACAGAGGTCTTGAAGATCTCATCAATGAAATCAGATTGCTCCTGCACCTCAGCACTGCTCACGGACTCTGCTGTGCCTGTTGTTTTCACATAATTGTCAAGCAGATTCCTGAAGCGGACGAAGGTTGGCCGAGCGAACAGTTTGGCTTCATTCACATAACTGAACAGTCTAAAGACAGGATTTCATTAAACAACATATAACATTAATTTAATTTTAATACTTAAAGGGACAATAGGCTATATTTTTGCATGCATTTAAAATAACATGTTAATAGATTGTACAGTTTTTTTCTGCATAAATTATGTTAATTATAGAAGACTGATACAATGGTACATTAGTAGCAAAAGAGCAAACTGGTGGATCTGACTTTGTTGTTTACTTGTACAGTTGTATACTGCTCTCCGTGACCCTATTGAAATCAGCCCGCCAGTTACGTCTGTCAGTCACTATTCCTCAGAGCTCCAACAAGTTCATGTTCATTGCTTCAATTACCTCATCTATCCATCCATCTCTGTCATCCCCTTCTTCATATGCCTTCAAGCTTTCCCAGAATTAGAGTCTTCTCTAGGGAACCATGTCTTCTCATGATATGGGCAACATTTTTGAGCTTCAGCCCTATGATCAAATCTTCCAATGAACAGTTTGTATTCATTTCCTAAAGTACTGATTTTTTTGATTTTCTTGCAATCCAAGGGACTCTAACCCGTTTTTCCCAGCAACACAATTCAAAGGAATTAATACTACAGAGTTCAGACTTCTTTGTGGTCCAGCTCTCACATCCATATGCTACTACAGGGAATACCATAGTTCTAACTATACAAGCCTTTGTTGATAATGTAATATCATTACCATAGCTTTCTTCCCCAGAAGACAATGTCTTTTAATTTCATGCTACAGTCACCATCTGAAGAGATCTAATATCCCAGGAAAATAAATTCTGTCACTGCATCCACTTCTTTTTGCCGGGATCTGACAAATTTGTACGAAATGCTTGTCAAGTCAGTTATTTTGGTTTGCTAAGTTAGCTCTGCTTTTAAAAATAAGGTAATAATTCAAAATATTGTGAACGAACAGTATTTTCCAAAAGCTCTCTACATGAGAAAAATACTCTCAGCATTTCTGGTTCATGACTGTGAAATGTATAGCTGCGAACATTGGGATATTGTTCCAGCTCTAATCCAATTTATCAGTTATGATAAAACTTGTTTTACCATTTTTCTTCTATGTTCCATGTATCTTTTGGGGAGAAGGTACTTGTGTTTAAATATTACTAAATAACCACAAATTCACAACACATACAACTTGCTATGAAAGTGACTACCTGTCATGAAATTGGTTCCTGGAACATTAATATGGACCTGTTATCATTGGGGTTATTTTGAACCATGCAGAGCAGCAAAAGTTAACTTAACATGGGAGCCAATCCTGCCAAGCACTGCTTCTTGGATTTATACACCACCAGCTTGATTTATACACCACCAGCGTGTTACTACACTGAGCTTCCAACGACATGGGAAGCAAGAGAAACCGTATTCTAGGTGGGGTCTAACTAAAGATCAGCTTTAGTACCTCTCTGTTCTGCTCCAAATTATTTCCTATACAAACAGCTTTTTATGACCATAGCCCTCAACTTAATATAATTGTACTAGTAATTTGCCCTTCATAAATGACAGTATCATGAAATGTAATCTTGCATTTTCTGTGCTGTGTCTCTGTGTTGTCTCTCTGTGTGTTATGTGGCGAGTATGATGTCTCTCTCTCTCTCTCTGCTGTCTGTTTGTATGCTGTATGTCTCTGTGCTGCCTCTCACTGTGCGCTTTCTCTTTCTGTCTGCTCTCTCTCTGTGCACTCTCTCTCTGTGCACTCTCTATCTTTGTGCTCTCTGTGCACTCTCTCTTTCTGTGCACTCTCTCTTTGTGCTCTCTCTGTGTACTCTCTCTATACTGTAACTCTGTCTCTCTCTCTCTCCCTCTTTCTGTTCCGTATGCACGTCTCTCTCCTGTTTTTGTCTCTCCCTCTCTGTCCTGTTTGTGTGTCTCTCTCTCTGTCCCATGTGTGTCTCTCTTTCTCCTGTCTCTCTCTGTGCTGTGTCTTTCGACGCTGTGTCTCCTGGCGCAGTCTCTCCCATCAATGTGTCTCCCAGTGCATTCTTTCCCGGCGCTGTCTCTCCTGGTGCAGTCTCTCCTGGTGATGTGTCTCCTGACGCTGTGTCTACCGGCGCGGTGTGTCTGCTGGTGCTGTGTCTCCCAGTGCTGTGTCTCCTGGCGCAGTCTATCCCCGCGCTGTGTCTAACGGCACTGTCTCTCCCAGCTCAGTGTCTCCCAGCACTGTGTCTGCTGTCGCAGTATCCCCCGGCACTGTGTCTCCTGGCGCTGTGTCTGACACCATAGTCTCTCCCAGCAAAGTCTCTCCTGGCCCTGTGTAGTGGTGGCGGTGACCTGCGTACTGTGCATGCGCGCATTCCCCAACTTTATAGCAAATGTGTCGTATGACACTGAGCAGGCATTACAGACACAATGCCTAATATTATATTATAGAATTATTCCTAACAATAGATAGTTCTGGACTTTTCAATGCAAAAACAGAGTACTTGTATAATGATGTATTAGGGAGAGCGGCTTGTGCTCATGCAGATGATGCCATCACCTGCTAATGCTTTTTCCACTAAAGTGTAATGGAGTATTTAAGTGGCAAGACATTGAGAAAGGCCTTCAGGGGGCACGATGGACACATTGGTCATTGTAAAGTTAAGACAAAACTGGAAATTTACAGGTATGTGTTGAATTTCTTTTGTTAATGCATATCACTATATAGTATCCACATTCCCATGTTATTAATTGTACTGAAGTCATGGAAAGTTGGCTTTTATAAATTAAAAATAAAGGATACCATTGCAAACAAGTCAAACATAACCAGTTATGATGTGCACCATAAGGATGATCACCGCTCATAGTACATCAATGCTTTTTGCAAGTACAACATAATCTTCTATCTCACTAAAAAAAATACATATTGATTGTGCTATTGGAGAAATCCATATAAGACCTATCAAATGTTTTATGGATTGCTTAATGGAGAGTATGAAAAGATGACATTTTATAGAAACACTGTGCGTCACTCTCATTCATTGCTTTGTATATGAATGTGAATTACATTGTCAACAATATTGATAAATTGTTGCTGTGAATTTGCACATCTTCTTCAGAATATTACATTATTCAAGACAAAATAGCTATTGATGACTATGTTGCTCATTGTCTGTTACTTTCTCTCGATGTTGATTTTGTGCTTCCAGAAATTATTAGTTGAATTTTAAAGAATGCGCTCCTTTATTTTTACATGGAGTCAGAAGTTGTGTATCTCGAACCAACATTATTTTAATAAGTTAAAAATATGAATGAGGTTAATCTAGTACACTAAATTCTACAAATTCTAAATTAATACCTATATATTTTTTTTTAAAATGCACTTATGTAGTATAATCACTATTGTTAAATACATTTATGATCCAAATAACTAAAACAACATTTTAAAGGAAAAAGCCCGGAAAAGAAGACTTAGATTTCACACACTTAAATATATAATATGTTAAGATGTATAATAAATGTAGTTACGCATTAATTGATATTTTGTGTCTTACTAAAGTTAGAGTGTGATTCCTTTAAAGTAGTTTATTTTTACTAGCAAAAACCACCTGTTAATCAATCAATAATTTAATCAAAACCCAGGCAACTTTTTAGTTGAAATTCACTAACAGAAAAAAGATTTACTGAGGATTTGCTAAAATGTTTATAATGTAATTTTTTTTCCAGGTTTAAATATTTTAGGCCAGGGTTAGAATAGAAAATATGGTAGAAGAATAATAAATAATAAAATAAGGAAGATCATAATTGCAAACATTTTGGTTATTCTAGGAAAGGAGAAACAGTCCGTAAATGTGTTTTTGGCTTACTTTTGATTGGCATAGTCAGTTCCTGTCCCCGTCTGGCCGCTGGACACCTTGTATTGAAGATTCAAGGTAATGTCACCAGTCACAGCCTTGTTTACATCAGCTGCATACAACTGCTGGGAGAGGCTCTGAATTTCAGCATTTGTGGCAGAATACAGAGATAAGCGATTTCTTCCTGACAACGCAAAGAGAAGAGCCATTGTAATATGGTAACAAAGAAAGGAAACAAAGGATGCTATTCAAAATACTATGAAATCACTATAATAGTTGTGGATCTGCAGGGCTGTTCGTAATGCTTACAATGTGGATAACGCTTTGCGAGGCGTCGACCATGAGCCCGTGGGACTCAGACCTTGGGATGAGCGCCACAGGCAATCATCGCCAGCGGTGCCAGGCCTCTCTCATCCTCCTCTCTCATATCCCCCTCTGCCTCTCTCTCATCTACCCTTCTGCTTCTCTCTCATCTCTCCCTCTGCCTCTCTCTCATCTCCCGATCTGCATCTCTCTCATCTCTGCCTCTCTCTCATCTCCCCCTCTGCCTCTCTCATCTCCCCCTCTGCCACTCTCTCATCTCCCCCTCTGCCACTCTCTCATCTCCCCCTCTGCCTCTCTCTCATCTCCCCCTCTGCCTCTCTCTCATCTCCCCCTCTGCTCCTCTCTCATCTCCCCCTCTGCTCCTCTCTCATCTCCCCCTCTGCCTCTCTCTCATCTCCCCCTCTGCCTCTCTCTCATCTCCCTCTCTGCTTCCCCCAGTGCCCAAAACTTACCTGCTTAATTGGAAACCCTGCCAGTAGCTTGCGGCCCATACTCACCGTCTTCTCCTCCTCTACAGCTCCTGTTCTTCGTCCGGAACTATTTTCTGTATCAAGGTGAGCATCGCACAGGTGGGGTGCACATGCACAATCCTCGGTTTGATCCAGAAAGTAGTTCCAGCTGAAGTACGGGAGCCGAAGAGGAGGAGAAGCTGGTGAGTGCGGCGCTGCTGGCAGGGTTACATCCAGGTAAGAGACACAGGGGAGGGAGAGGAAGGGGGACGGAGACAAGGGAGGGAGAGGAAGGGGAACAGAGACACAATGGAGAGGGGTAAAGGAGACACAAGGGGAAAGGGAGAAGTGGAAAGGAGACACGGGGGAAAGGGAGAGGAGGAAAGGAGGTACAGGAGAGGGAGAGGGGGGGGAAGAAGACACAGTGGAGGGAGATGGGGAGAAAGGTGACACAGGGGAGGGAAAGGGAGAGGGGGGAAAGGAGGTACAGGAGAGGGAGAGGGGTAGAAAAAAACACATGGGAGGGAGAGGGGGGAGAAAAGGAGACCCAAGGGAGGGAGAAGTGGGGGAAAAGGAGACACAAGGTGGCAAACAACATTGCCAGCCTTAAAATGTTATTCCTGTCATTTTTGACGGGCAGTTTCCTAGTATAGATATAGATAGATAGATAGATAGATAGATAGATAGATAGATAGATAGATAGACTCTGGATTTCAGCTATTGTGGCAGAATACTTTGATAAGCGATTTCTTCCTCGCAAAGCAAAGAGAAGAGCCATTGTAACATTGTAACAAAGCATGGAAACAAAGGATGCTATTCAAAATACTATGAAACTTATTTATAGATAGATAGACAGATAGATAGATAGAACATTTTCTATGTGCCTTTTAACAATGTGCTTTATTGTTGATTCAGCATTTCCAGCTCTTTAAGACATCATTTGCACAGGTGATTGGTGTACTTACCAATAACGCACACATTTGTCCTAAAGGAGAGTATCAAAGTGACATTAAGTGAATATGTACTAACAAAATTTGATGGGTAAAATACAAAAGTATTTCTGACTTTGGAACAGATTGTACCACAACTGGAACCAACTTTCAAATTACAATTTGTACTTATAAAACAATGTAACTTGTAGCTATTAGTTAAATACGTAAAAATAAGTACAAACAGAATTGTTGCATACCGTTGTGTTACCCGGGCATGACTTGTCCATAATAGATACTTTGTTAAGGAATCAAAGTTGTAGCAAAACAGTACAACTTCTTATTCATTTGCTCCGTTCGTTGGTAAGATTTGCTATTAGTTTATATGGTAAAGTATTCATTTACAACACCACTGCAATTTAAATGCTTGGGAAGGATGTACCAAAGAAAGGAGCATGAAAGCATGTTTCAGTCATCATTAAAGCAAAATTGGATACAACAAAAAAAACTAAAGTCTGTAATTGTTTATTTTTAACTGTGTGAAAAAAATCACCCATTATCGGGTTCTTTTAAAGAGCTTACTATAAATTTGATATTTCAGTGGTTATTTAATGTATTTCAGAACATTTTGTTCCTCCTAAAACAGCTTGTTTCTTTGTTAACCTTCTCCACTATAACTATGACAATGTGAAAGTTAAATTAGTGTGTTATGGTGAACTAATATCTATATCCATATAAACTAAAGGTAAAATATAACTTTTGCTAATATATTTATGTAAAATATAACTTTTATTAATATATACACAATTTTTCAAGATAGGAGCAATGTCAATTGCATGAGTGATGCTTAACCGTTTGTTAGATTTATTTAGCAATCTTGAATTTTGTAGAGACATCTCAAGCAGTAACATCCTGCCTGTTGTGTACTTCCGCTTTCACAAATTTTGTTTATTTCTGCGTTTGGTTCCTCTTTCCAGTTACAAAAACAGACCCATGCAATTATTACTAGGGGCTACTGATATTCCAAATAATAAGGATTATTTCACTCATATAATTATATTTAACAATAAATTATGAGGAAGATAGATAAGAGCTAAAAAAAAAAAAATCTAAAAAGAAATACCAGTCATCCTTTCCGTATATTTAAAAGTACAAGTTGAAAAAGAAGAAAAAAGAAGAAATAGAAAGAAGAAAAATAATTACAATACATTGTTTCTTACTTGGTTGTGGCAAGCCAGCTGCATAGATGAGACAGGGCAAAAGTCCCAGCAGAACAAGAGTCCCCTTCATGGTGAAGCTTCGGCTCTCAGCTGTCTGTGTGTATTCAGTGATAGGGAACGTGTTTATATAGCACTCCTAGATCAGTGACATCAGTGGGGGTGGCATTTCTATAAACCCTTCTTGAACTGAAAAACATAACTTAAAACTAGACAGTGAACTAAGTGAACCTTAATGGATCATTGTGGTTCAAGAAAAAAGGCAGCTGGGTAAACTATAGACATTTCAACATTTTTGGGGTAATGCAGATATTTTGAAGAGTTTATGAATGAATAGAAGAGTACATTTTGTCTTTTTACATCACTTCTTGAGCGCTGGTTCATGTTATATTTTTAATCAGTCGAGGGAGAGGTGTTAAGGAGGGAACACATACAGGGCCTATGCAAGGACTGTTCTCCAGAAATGCAAACACCCCACTCAAGATAAAAATGTCCCTCAGGATATATCATGAACCCTGACAGGGTCCAGCAGAGACATAAAAATGTATTTTTATCTAACTAAAAACTAGCTTAATTACTTTTTCCCTACTTATTTATGCGCTTAGTCGGACATAACATATATTCAAACATATACATGGTAGAGAGGCTCTTTAAATGTGCAGTGAAAGTGCATGGAGTTCTTAAACTAAATACTCAAAACTAAGCAATATATTACTTGTTACTTTTTAAATTGTTAAAAAATTACATTTAGAGATTGTCTAATTAGCATGTAGGAGAAGCATCTCACTGCACCCACATTCAATAAAAGACTAACAGGACAGGACTAGGCCATGATTTAGATAGTACACTGCAGTCAAACAAAATTGGTTTTGTTTATTATAACTAACTTATCACACATTTTTCTTACACATAAAATATGTCTTGGTGTTAAGTACTTAATGTAATGCTTTGAATCTGTACTGATTGTTCATGTTCTTTCTCAAGTTCTTTCATGATAACTATATGACCTAATACTTGATGATTCACTTTTCTTAGCTGTATCACATTGAATGGACTCTTAGCCACATTAAATTCCAAGCCCGTAAGTGCAGAGACCCGCAATGGCTGCAGGCTTAAAATTTGAGTTACAAAGCTATTAAATTTGAACCGGGAGCGAGTTACGGGCTTGAGATTCAATCGCGTAAACCATTTCTCCAACGTTGGATGCGCGGCTGTGAACATTATCAATTAGTCAAACCCATAGTTATGGGTTCCGATGGAGCCAATGGCAACAGAGATTGTCATGGAGGTGGGATATCAAAGTTTTACGGGCTTCACTTACGAGTTTTGATTGGACCCAAATTCCAGAAATAATGCAATACCGATTAATCAGTAAATATGATATTCTAGTCCATGCGAGTTCCATTATATGTATAACACATTGATTGCCAGGATTGATATAACACGGAAATTAAACCAAAAATAAAGTATTTTATATTGCAGATTTACTGGCTTGAGAATGTAAGGCTATTCATTTTAAGACCTAATATCACTTTCCTTTTAATTATGAGTACAGTAGTGTGTGTATATGTGCATTTACAGTGCTATGGATTGGGCTTTAACCCCCTAGTAGGTCCTCTCTAGTACTCGTAGGCTTTTTGGCTTAATTTGGAATATAGCAGTTACGAGCTTTACAGAACAAAGGAATTGTGGGCACAAAGTTCCATGTCCCATAGGCATTTTCGCTCCAAACCTGCAGCTCGGCAGCGGCTTGCTTTAAGGGGCCAATTTAATATCTGCAAGTCTTGCAGGCTATGTTACAGGCTACGGATTTACACGTTAGGGGAATTTAATAGGGCTATCTGTCACCCCAACAAGTTGATCTCATTTTAAAGAAAATAAAAAATTCGGCTATATATTGTACTAGCAGTTTTTGTCAACAGTAAGTTATTTTTTAAATATTATAAATTGACTAGTACCTTGCCAGTCATATGTTTATAAAAATATCTATATAATGTTATCTTCAGTTGTCTGTGCTGTCTCTGTGTGTGCTGTCTCTCTCTTTATGTGCTGTCTCTCTCTGTTCTGTCTCTCTCTATCTCTCTCTATGTGCGCTCTCTCTCTCTCTATGCCCTCTCTCTCTCTGAGATCTATATATCCTGTCTCTCTTTCTCTGTCTTGTGTGTGCCTTTCTATCTCTGTCCTGTCTCTCTATCTCTGTCCTGTCTCTCTCTCTCCACTGTCTCTCTCTCTCCTGTCTCTCTTGTGTGTCTCTCTCTCCTGTCTCTCTCTTTCTAACACTTAGTGCAATTACGATGACAGAATCCTAATTAGTGTATTAATGGAGCTGATTAAAGGTATATCTAGGATTCCATGTTTTTACCTTTTTCTAATCTAACACTTGCTGCTTATATCAGAAACACACTTTACATTGAATGAATTCTATACACACACAGATTTATTTTATTTAAAAACAAAATTTGTTTTCCACACCCCCATAGATACTTACATAGGCCCAGTGTATCTTTGCTGATTGTGATCTATTCTGTTGTTATGTTAGCCTAGGTGTGATTAGTTTTAATTCACTAATATTTGCCTACTAGATCTAAAAGGTAGATCTAGTCCGCAAGAAACGACAAAATAACAAGAACACCTTTTATGGTTAGTATTATTCTTTCAATAGATGCCACATACTAATAATATAAAAACACCATATTTTATTTCAACTATTGTTAAAAATATTTAAAATTCGAACGACATAAAAAGCAAAAAAATCCCTAGGTCTTATACTCCAGAGATCTATTGATGTAATTTATAATATTGTATAGTATTATCTCTGTAATCTGCAATTATACTTTTATTCCTTATACAATAAATATATTTTTAATCTGATTATGGCTATTATGCTTTTTTATTGGAATATATATATATATATCACTCCGCCCTCTATTATGATCTTAACAAGTACTATAGCTTGGCTGTAATCATTTTAGAGATAGACTGTTTCAAATTTGGAACATGTCTTAAGTTGTAAAATGTACAGTGTACCTACCAATATAAACACTACATTTGGGTAAAGTTTTTAACCCTATACTAACCTTCAATCCAACAGCAGCTCAATGTAGAGATCCACATAGCAATGTCTAAGCTGCTCCTTGCTTCCTTGTGCAGGGGAAAAACAAGACTACAAATCCCATGATGCTCTGCTACACAATCTGCCATTACAGATTGAAACAATGTTATAGCTGCATGTGATTGGCAAAAATGAATTATGAATTTTATGCAAATTTTAGCAGGGATTTTCAGGGATGTTAGCTCTCAAAATGAACTGCTAGTAAACTCAAGATATTAAGCAAACCTTTATTTATTTTGGTATTTTTCATGCAATAAATGTTTTCATTCACTGCTGATTCTCCTCTATCAGATGAATTTAGAATCCTTGCAACTTGAATGTGCCATTATATAATCATATAAGTGCAGCAACAACAACAATCAATTCCCAGGATTGATTCACATTAGGAAAATATGGATAACATAATATATAGTCATTTTATCATGCTCTTTAAGGATAACCTAAACACATTCTTATTTGTGGGGTTACAGAGTCCTTTAAACGGTCACTGAAGTCATCCAAGCTGCTCATCAGAGAGAGCAGTGAAATAAAAGTACATACGCACTTATAGTTTTTCTATCTTTGTATTTATATGGGCTTCAGAGGCACCTTACATCAATTGCAGCCAATAGGCTGTGCACCACACCGTGCATTGGAGTCCATTAAGCTGGCTGTGATTGACAGCTCAGCCAGTTAGAAACTCCCAGCGGTGGTGATGTCAGTGATGGAGGTTGTCTTGATTAGGGGAATCAAATGCTTACCCTGTTATGCCTTAGACAACAACATGCTGTGTCCTACTTAGAGACCCACAGTATATCTTCCAGCACATTCATTTTTTGCTGGAGGTGCAAACAAGTGATTTTATTGAACAGAATAAAATGTTTGTATGGGAATTTACACAGCAACATATGTTTAGATCCATTTGAGGACATTCACTGGTCAAAGATGAGACTGTACTCAGAGATTGAAATAAGGTTGTATAGGACTGAGGCAGGCAAATGTAAACTAACAAAATGTGACAGTTGAGAAGAATGGTATGAGTAGGGAGCAATTATATATTCACAGATAAACCACTGTATGTGGAGTATGCATTGTGGTAGATTAGCCTGTTACCTTATAAATTAACAGCCAGGAATTCAGGTATTCTTTTAATATTTTATTAAAAGTCCACTATCTCTTTCTCACAGGCCTTGGCCATATTCCTCACAGGTCTTGGCCATATTCGTATGGCGTCTACTTTATTTGGTTGAGGTTTGATCAGTCCTCTTCCAACTGTATATCCAAGATATATAATTTCTGTCAATCCTAGTGCACATTTTGCTGGATTCTCTGTTAAACCTGCTCTTCTCAGGGACTCCAATACTTTTTCAACTTTGTGTAAGTGTGAATCCCAGTCTGTAGAATGTAAAATACAATGTCATCCAAATAAGCAGTTGCATATTCTGAATGGTGTCTTAGAAGTATATTCCATAAGTCTCTGAAATGTTGCCATGGCTCCGTGAAGACCAAAAGGCAAAACTTTATACTGAAAAAGACCATTAGGACACATCTATTGTAGACATAAATCTCACAGTTCCTAGTCTGTCTATTAATTCATCCACTCTTGGAATGGGATATGCATCAAATTGGGATACTTCACTTAACTTTTGGAAGTCACTGCAAAAACGAATTGGCCCATAACATTTGGGGATTAGGACAATTGGGCTACACCATTCACTGGTAGACTCTTCAATGACCCCTAAGTCCTGCATTTTTCTCACTACTATTTTTATTTCCTCCCTTTTTGCCTCAGTAATACGGTAGGGTCTGCTTCTTATTATTACTCCAGGTTTGGTGATGATGTCATGGAAAACCATCTTTGTTTGACCTGGATTTTCAGAAAAAACATCTGTATTTTGTTGAATAATTTTCATTACTTCCTCTTTTTGTTGCGGTGATAATTCTGATGATATTTGCACCTCAGGTAGCCTCACCTCCGTTGGGTATACATTGCATACAGCTGCTACCTCAGCCTCTTTCTCACGCCAGGCTTTTAATAAATTCACGTGATAGATCTGTTCCTGTTTTCGTGTACCAGGCTGCTTGATTTTGTAATTTACTTCACCTACAGCCTCTATTATTTCATACTGTCCTTGCCATTTAGCCAGGAGCTTGCTTTTGGCTGTAGGAACAAGTACCATAATCCTGTCATCTGGTTGTAATTTCCTAACCTGGGCGTCTCGATTGTAATATGTTTTCTGGTGCAGCTGTGCTTTTTCCATGTGTTCTTTAACAAGCGGGTTACCTGAGAAATTCTATTTCTCAAGGACTGAACATAATATTTTCCCTTGGACTTTTTGATCTTTCCAGGTTTCTCGTAGTGTATCGAGTATTCCCCTTGGAAGACATCCATACAATAGCTGAAATGGCGTAAATCTTGTAGAGGCCTGGGGTAGCTCTCGTACTGCAAATAATAGAAAAGGCAGTAATAGGTCCCAGTTCTTTCCATCTTTATCCACCACTTTTCATGCAATTCTTTTCAAAGTTCCATTAAACCTTTCCACCAGTCCATCGGTCTGAGGGTGATTTATTGAAGTCCTTAAAGTTTTTACTTGTAATTGTTTGCACAAATCCCTCATTAGCTTTGAAACAAATGGTGTTCCTTGGTCCGTTAATATCTCTTTTGGTATTCCTACTCTTGAGAAGAGATGTAGCATTTCTTTTGCGATACTCAGAGTTAGCAGGCCTTAAAGGTACGGCTTCTGGGTATCGTGTAGCATAGTCCAATATAACTAAAATGTACTGATGCCCTTGAGCTGTTTTTTCCAGTGGTCCCACGAGGTCCATCACTATTCTCTCAAAAGTTTCTTCTATAACAGGAAGTGGTATCACAGGAGTTTTTAGATGGGGATGTGGATTTGCTAGCTGACACTCTGGGCAAGATAGACAATATCAGCGTACTTCTTCATATACTCCAGGCCAGTAGAATCTCTTCATTACCCGATTTAAAGTTTTCTGCAATCCTAGGTGGGCTCCAAAAAGATGACTGTGAGCCATTTCTAATACTTTTCTTCCCTAACCCTGATGTACCAGTAATTGTTCTGTGATGTCTTCGCCTATTTTAACCACATGATAAAGGAGCTTTCTTTTTAACACAAAGTGTGGACCCTGGGGATTTTCTTGTCCTTGTCTGTTTTCTCCATTTACTTTTACCACTTCCCTTCTGACATTTTGTAGGATAGGATCATTCGCTTGGTCTCTCCCGAAATGTTCTACCTCCTGGAGAACATTCCTTTCTTCTTTAATCTCTGTTTGATTTGGAAGGGTCATCTCTTGGTCAGAAGAGGATCCTTCCAAGGTTGCTGTATCTTCATGCTTAGTCCGTGAAGCTGTCAGGGCATCTTCTTGGCCTTGTCTCTTTTTTATTTCTGTCCCCCTTTTTTTTTCCTTTTATCTCTCTTTTCAAGATTTCGGAACCTTTTCCCGGCTGGAGCATAATTAATAATCCTCAAACGGGAAGATATCCAATATAGATTCGGGACTCATCCCATTGATTTCTATATGTAGGAGATTTTCAAAATTTGGGAAATTTCTTCCCAAAACCACTGCATATCTTAGATGAGGCACTACAGGGGCTGTTATTTGGGCTTTTATGCCCTTCACATCAATCCATGTGGTTTTTGTTGGATAGTTTAATACTGTTCCGTGCACACAGGTGATGCCCACGCTTTTTCCTAGCCTCCCATTATCCGACTTTTTATGGATAAACCAAGTTTCCAGGGTTTTGCTTTCTCTCCTGATGATTCGGCTGAGATGCTTCTTACAGCTTCATGACGTTTGACTTGGGCCACTAGTTCACCAGGGACTGTAATTCAAACTGTCCAACCCACTCTATCACACCTGGAGGTAATCATCTCCAGTAGTGGTCCAGTACTACTATCTCCACTTTTTTTTCTGAGTTGTTTTCTGGACAGAGCCCTTTGTGCGTAAGGTGTAGTAAATCAAATATTTGTGCTCTTGGTGGTTGGTCCACTCTGTATTTCCACTTATGGAACCTTTGAGCCAGAACAGCTGGATTTACTTCTATTCTGGCTAGAATATCTGCCTTTAGGTATTTCTAAAAATTTGCTTGTTCTGCTGTGAGATCATAGTAGGCTTTTTGTGCTATTCCTACCAGAAATGGGGCCAGTGTTCCTGCCCACTGGGTTTGAGGCCAGGCTTCCCGTGTTGCAGTCCTTTCGAAACCCAGCAGGTAGGCCTTCACGTCATCCTCCTTACTCATTTTTGTATGTGGTGACTTGCTTGCAATCCCATAACAGGTTCTCTTGTTCCTGTAGCTGCCAGTTGTTTGGTTTGGTGTATTATCTCATTTAAGTTGGCTTGGCTTGGTGCCATCTGGTTTGCCAGCAATCTGTTAAATTCTTGCTGTTGTCTATTTATCTCTTGCTGTGCTGCTGTAGCTTGTAACAAGGCTTTTACTACCTCTTCCATATTTTCTGTGGGTGGATTTTGGTATAAGGACCTGGATGGCACTTCTGACACTAGTTGTGGTAGATTAGTTTGTTACCTTATAAATTAACAACCAGGAATGCAGGTATTCTTTTAATTTTTTTAAAAAAGTCCAATATTTGCACCAAAGTTCTGTTCAATATCTTCATCTGTAGAAAAAGGGGAGCATTCGGGCCACCGGTATCTCCTAAATGCTCCAACCTCCAGGGACCCTTTAAATAGTCTTTTGAAAAACTCTGTCATACTTGCAGTTATACTGCTGCTTTCTCCCTGGGGTTAATGTCCACAGTCTCTAAACAGGAAAGCTGCTTTCTCTCAGCAGACTGTTACCTTGCACTGCAGACTGACTTTCCTTGTAGACAGCTCTGCTCTGGAAATCAACTTTACTCTCACTCTCTCAAAAGCCACACCCCTCAGTTCTCTCTGTAGGGCTTTTAAATCATCCTTGATTGAGCTGCAGTTCCAATTAACCATTGCTTATCACGCCTGGATATACAGCTCTGCTCAATCTCAGGCTTATATACACTCTTTGCTTGACTCTGTTACAGGATGTATGTGTATATATATATATATATATATATATATACTGTATATATGTTGTGACACATTAACAGTCTGCAGTGTGTTTGCCCAACCAGTTAGCAGATATCTCCTGCAGAAGTGCTGGGGAAGAAAACTTTGCATCATCTGTGACTCACATAACTACCTTGGATCATTTTGTCACACATCTCTCTCCCCAGCTCAACACTATGGGGCTGGACAAAAAATGTCATAAGACAGTATATTCAAGACAATGCATCAGCATTGAGGTCCAGCACTATGGATGGGTAAAAGATTGCAGAGACAGGAACCATCTTATAACTCTCTGTTCTTCTTTTTGTTCTACCGCATCAACTTCAGTAGGGAATGGTCAGATACCAGAGTGAATTTCTTTCTATCAGATAATATCTGAGAGCTTATATTGCCCATTTGAAGGCTAGGTATTCTTTCTCCACTACAGACTAGAGGGCTCATTCAATTGGGAAAGTGTGAGTTACGGGAGCTTGTAATGTAGGCTGTAAACTAATCTGCTATTCAATTGGTGTCTTTTTGCGAGCCGCAAACGGTCTACGGGTTACAGGCTGAAAATCCCTGCAGTTGTTACAACCGTAACTTACACCACAACTGAGCCTTTGATCTTTCATGTCTGCAAAAGTTACGATTGCTAAAAATCACAAATCGCTATGCAATTGCAACAATTCCTCAAGCCCGCAAATGTTTTTACACCAGTAAATGGCAAATGTAGAAGAAAATCCTACGGGTACCAGATGGAACCCGCAAGGGGGTTAAACACCTGTTCGTAGCACTGTAAATGCAAATAAAAAATCAATACTGCACTGTAAATGACAAGGAAAGTTATGAAATACATGAGAATTAATTGCACAACAGTCTCAAGCCCGCAAATCGGCAATAAAAAATAAATAATTTTTAGGTTTCATTTTGGGGTTATATCGATCTCAGATATAAATGAGTTAATACATATAACGCCACCCACATGGGCTAGAACAGTATTGGCATTCATTTTTATTATTTTGTATATCGCATATCGGACCCCTAAACGCTAAGTGATTGATATGTAACCTCCATCTTTTACTGCCATAATGATGATGGTCTTATATTCTATTTGCTGTTTCTAAATGGGTAGCTACGGCCTTGCTTAATTGATCATGTTCACGCTCTGAAATGTTACATATGATTGCATGCTTTACAATTTAGGTTTTCTGCCCATAACGTGCACGCTTGTTCAATTGGATTGCCCTCGTAAGTGTAGCAGTGTTCAAGCCTGCAGCAAGCCCACGGACATAAAGCCTGTACACAGCAAGTTACGGCCTTGCAATTGAAAGAGGTTCTAGGAAACAGCAACTTTGGATTGGATGTTGTTCATTTCCCACCATCACATATATAGTTGTGAGCGTACGAGTTGTTGCCAACGCGAAGGCGGCGCTCCTTGCCAGCAACTGCGACACTCGCAAACTTCACATCATAACTCAAAAAACATACGAGACACGTTAGCACACATTACGACCTCGCAAAAATCGGGCGCAACCCGCGAACATGAAAACATTTAAAACACAATAAATACACACAACACATACATAAAAAGCTTACCTACAGCAAGAGGGAGCATCCAGGACCTCAAAAAAGCAACTTACACCTTCATTTAACTAAAAATAAAAGAGTTTAGACACTAAAAAATTCTCTAAGCGAGAGAAAAAATGGCCGCCGAACAAAACGAAAACACTCAAAACACCACAAGAAACTCGCAAAACACCACAAAAGACCTATGGATATTCCACTAAGATGCATACCACACATTACCCGCCATTTTACGACAATGCGGAAGTAAACGACTACGCCAACGTTTTGGTCTCGCGCACTCACACTATTACACTGCACACATTCATCACGCTTACACAGCAGCTCCACACCACTAATGCTGCAGCAACATCAAAACAGATTGCCAGCTCTTCAACACAATGCTTCAAAATAGGTAAAGTATATTAATTTATAAATGTATTATATATTTCATTATTATACACCAAACAGCATTAGCTACCTTACAATTTCATTGCCGTTATTTTTTGACGGGCAATTCTCTAGTCTGTTATAACTACTTGGATTTACTCAATCCTATGGCACATTTCCTACAGTGAGCCCTGTCTGTCTCATAGTTCCCAGTACTGCTTCTATTTTTGACAAGTATGTTACAGTGGTGTGAATAACTGTATTCTCTAAGTAAGTATATGCATATTCACAATGAGATCTTAAATTTATCCATTAGTCTCTGGAAAGTTGCCGAAGCTCCATTCATTACAAATGTCAGAACTTTCTATTGAAATAGATCATTTGTAGTTGCAGTGTTTATTTTTGCTGATTATCTAAAGGATATCTGCCAATATTCATTTTGTAAAATCCCAGTGTTGTTACGAATCTCACCTTTCCCAGCCTGTTATTTCTTCCACACTTAAGATGGGATAAGAATCAAATACTGAAACTAAATTCTATTTGTGAAATAGACTAAATTATATTTGTGAAAGGTAATGCAGAATCTCACTTTGAGATTGTTTGATGATTCCAAGTCCCAACATTTTTTTAGCTTTCACCCCTAGGAATACAATAGGGTTTACTTTTCACTCTTACACTCTTAATGATAATGTCATGGTGAATGCAAGCAGTGTAACCGGGTGGTGTAGAAAAAAACATCCTTATTTTGTTCCAACATCTTATAAGTTTCTCTCTTTTGTTCAGGGGTCAATTCCTAAGATACATGCACTTTCACTTGAGGTGACTCTGAGGGTTTTACACTACAAGCTATTTTGGTCAAACATGCAAAACCTATATATGCTGTCTACAGTGCCGGAGCTAGTACCTGGAGGGCCCTGGTGCAAAAACAAACTTTGGGCACACACCCATCAGGAGGGGGCCGGGTGCAATTTTTTTGTGCTTTTCTTTATATATATATATATATATATATATATATATATATATTTATATATTTATATATGTATGTATATATACACACAAACACACATACATACATATACTGTGACAAGGAAGGCTGTTTACCACAGGAATTTTTTATAACAAAAGGTTCTGCAAAACATAGATTTATGATGCAGGAGACTTGTTTATTTTAGGGCTCATAAACAAGGGTCCAGAAGTAGTAATAAACTTTAAGAAAAAAATGAAAATAAAAATCTACATAAACGTTCTGACTAAACATTCAGAAACACCCTGACTACACGTGCTACTTCCAGCGGAAGTTTTTGTGGATCGGATACAACAGTCTCTGATATGTGGGATAGTGCCACCTTGTGGCCAGGATACAAACAGTCTCTTATAAGTGGTATAGTTTTTGTTTTAGCAGAAGTCTTTTCCACGTCTTTAAATAAGTAACAGTGGATGAAGCATAGGGCCCGCCCGTCTCTCCCATAGGCTTCACCCCAGGAACCCTTTGATGTTGCAATATTAACTTACTGCAAATTAACAGGTCAAGCACTCAGCCTCTTCCCGGTGGAATAATAAGTCTGGTATCTTCATTCAGTGCCTCTGACAGCTCCACACTTGCCTAGACCTTGTCTTCTTAGGCAACTCTGCCTGGGAATCCTCAATATTCACTTCCCTTACTTGATGCCTTTATAGTTTCAACTCCTGAGTCTGTAGTCGCACTTTCTGTCAGCTCTGTTCGTCCAGCGACTGCAAACAGCACACACTCCTTTCTGTTGTCCAAAACTCGCAGCCCCAGTAAACAAGATGATCTCCTTCAGGTTTGCTTTCAAAGTTCAAAATGTAGATCCACACAGGACCAGCCAGCAAGCTACTCTCTGTGGCGTGCACTGGCTTCTTAGCAGCAGCACACAACCTGGGTCAGAGCATAATCAGCCACACTCCCCATGTCTGCTTTCCAGGCTTTAAAGTGAAGCTGCACTTGGACCAATTAGGAGTTCTTCAGGAGTTTAACTCCGTCACTCCGGTCAAGAACTCTTTACACTACTTTACTTGGCATCCTCTAGGGGTCAAACGATCACAATTCATACTGTGACAGATCCACTGTCACGCTCGGGATCCGTGCCTTTGTTTTCAGCAAAATGGAGAACTCAGGAAGCTTTTACACGCTTGAACAGGCTTTGATGTATATTGTCAGCTTGCAAAGATAAACAAAACAAAAATAACACCTAGATTCTTTAAAGCACTCACTACACATTAGTTCCTTCACTGCGCTGCATTAATATGAAATACAGGCTAATCATACAGCAACACAGGCCTGTACACTTATCTGTTTTAGAATCCACTCCCTTCAGGGTCTGCAATCCATCTGCAGAGGAGCTGTGTCTCTTTCACCTCTCTGGTCACACCGGACACTCTTCTCAGTGTTGTGTCTCTCAATTGTGCTGGCTGTACATTTAAGACACTGGCTTTCCAGGTCTCCCTGACCTCTCTCTGGCCACACAGAGCTGTCCTAGGTTTGCTCTGCCTCGGCGCAGGCTCCACACTTCCAAACAATTCTCCAACTGGAGGTAGCAGCAGGCTTAGATTGCAGCCACACCCCTGCCTTTTGAGCAGGTTGTTAACTCTCTCAC
The DNA here is from genome assembly GCA_027410445.1 of Discoglossus pictus. NCBI lineage: Eukaryota > Metazoa > Chordata > Amphibia > Anura > Alytidae > Discoglossus > Discoglossus pictus. Next base: position 384,634,375 of record CM050164.1, read on the forward strand.
TCCTGGGGAGAAGTCTTGAAGAGCTTTCTCCTGACCTCTGATGGCACTTCACCACAATACATATACATATATATACATATACAGTATCTCACAAAAGTAAGTAAACACATTTTATTATATATTTTCATGTGACAACACTGAAGATATTACACTCTGCTACAATGTAACGTAGTAAGTGTACAGCCTGTACAATAGTTTAAATTTGCTATCCCCTCAAAATAACTCAACACACAGGCATTAATGTCTACACCGTTGGCAACAAAAGTGAGTACACCCCTAAGTGGAAATGTCCAAAATGGGCCCAATTAGCAATTTTCCCTCCCCACAAGGGAGGGAGAGGGGGTAGAGACACAGGGGAGGTAGGGGGTGGGAGAGACACAGGGGAGAGAGAGGGGGGGGAGACAGGGAAGGGAGAAAAGGGGAAGAGACACAAGGTCTCAGGTGTGAATGGGGAGCAGGTGTGTTAAATTTGGTGTTATCGTTCTCACACTCTCTCATACTGGTCACTGGAAGTTCAACATTGTACCTCATGGCAAAGAACTCTCTGAGGATCTGAAAAAAAAGAATTGTTGCTCTACATAAATATGGCCTAGGCTATAAGAAGATTACCAAGACCCTGAAACTGCTCAGCCTCATATCCAGAGGTTGTCTTTGGGAAATAGATGTAAGAGTGCTGCCAGCATTGCTGCAGAGGTTGAAGGGTGGGGGGTCAGCCTGTCAGTGCTCAGATCTTACGTTGCACACTCCATCAAATTGGTCTGCATGGCTGTCATCCCAGAATGAAGCCTCGTCTAAAGATGATGCACAAGAAAGCCTGCAAACAGTTTGCTGAGGACAAGCAAACTAAGGACATGGATTACTGGAACCATGTCTTGTGGTCCAATGAGACCAAGATAAACGTATTTGGTCCAGATGGTGTCAAGCGTGTGTTGCTGCAATCGGGTGAGGAGTACAAAGACAAGTGTGTCTTACCCACAGTCAAGCATGGTGGTGGGAGTGTCATGATCTGGACCTGCATGAGTGCTGCTGGCACTGGGGAGCTACAGTTCATTGAGGGAACCATGAATACCAACATGTACTGTGACATACTGAAGCAGAGCATAACCCTCTGCCTTCGGAGACTGGGCCACAGGGCAGTATTCCAACATGATAACGACCCCAAACACACCTCCAAGATGACTACTTCCTTGCTAAAGAAGCTGAAGGTAAAGGTGATGGACTGGCCAAGCATGTCTCCAGTCTCTAACAACCACCAGCTCTGTGATATCATCATGAAGGAGTGGAAGAGGACTCCAGTGGCAACCTGTGAAACTCTGGTGAACTCCATGCCCATGAGGGTTAAGGCAGTGTTGGAAAATAATGGTGGCCACACAATATATTGACACTTTGAGGGGAACAGACACAGGGAGAGAGAGGGGGTAAACAGACACAGGGGAGGTAGAGGGGAAAAGAGACTTGGAGGAGGCAGAGGGGGAAGAGACACAGGGGTAGGGAGTGGGGTAGAGACACAGGGGAGGGAGAGAGGGAGAACAGACACAGAGGAGGGGGAAAGAGACACAGAGGAGGGAGAGGGGGGAAGAGACATGGGTGAGGGAAAGGGGGAAAATGAGAGGGGGATTGGGAAAGGAGACACAGGGGGGAGAGGGAGGAAGGAGACACCGGGGTTAGAGGGGGGAAAAAGACACAGGGGAGGGAGGGAGTAAAAAAACACAGGGGAGGGAGGAGATAAGAGAAACATGGAAAGAGATGGGACGGAGGGGTGAAAAACATATGGGAAGGAGAGGGGGAGAAAAACAGGGGAGGGAGAGTGGTGAAGAGACACGGGAGGGATAGGGGGTAGAGACACGGGGGAGAGGGGGCGAAGAGACACAGGGGAGGGAGAGCATGTGTCTGAGTAGCTATGTTGTTAAAATATATGTTATGGGCAAATGTCTATGATTTGCTCATGCAGCAAAAGAGCGATATACACACACGGCAAAGAAAGGGGCTTCAAAAAGGTAGATCCGCCACTGTATATATATATATATATATATATATATATATATATATATATATATATATATATATATATTATGACAAACTGGCTACCGCTTCCAGGGTCAGTGCCCTGTTGACTGGCACTGCAATGAAGTAGCTCAGGAGGCCGTTGTAGCTTTAAGGATTTTTTACTGCAAACTTGGTCACCTGGTACAAACAAAGGTAATACAAAACAAAAACCCAGCTTCCTTGAATCGCTGACTAAACAGTAGTAGCAGTTTCCTCACTGCCAAAAAATAATGCAAAACAAAGTGCTCAACTATACAGACTTGTATGTTTTTTCTGCTCCAACAGTGGGTTTGCTTCAGGGTGCAGAGGTGCTGCCGATGGGCGCTTATCGTGGGGCTCGTGATGAGCGCTAAAGGTGATCATTGCAAACCATGAAAGATGCGGGTTGCCAAGGCCTGCAATGAGCGTCAAAGCCACTCATTGCACGGTTTGCGATGAGCACCGAAGGCGCTCACCGTGAGGCCCGTAAACTACATGGGGGGGAGAGGCTTGTAATGAGCACTGAAGGCACTCATTGCGAGTCACACGATGAGCACCAAAGGCACTCATTGTGGTGCTTGCAGTGAGCGCCGAAGGTGATCATTGCCACGCACTAAAGTTGCAGTTTGCTGAGGCCTGTAATGACCGGCAAAGCTCAGAGGGGGCAGAGCCTCGCATTGTGTGGCAAACAGCATTATCTTATCTTATCATTTTTAGTATATATATATATATATATATATATATATATATATATATATCTGTGTGTATATATATATATATATATATACTGTATATATATGTATATATGAATATATATATATATATATATATATATATATATGCACCCACATACTTAAAATATTTTCTTACCTGCCTGGGGTGAAGAGCAGCCGAGGATGGCTGCGGGGGGCCTCAGAGGGCCCTCAAAGACTCAGGGCCCTGGTGCATTGCACTGGCTGCCCCGGCGAAAGCTCTGCCTCTGGCTGCCTGGTCTACTGCCTGGTGTCTCCATGGTTTTAGCAAGTTTATGTGGTAGATCTGCTTTGGTTTCCATCACTCAGTTTGGACCTTGCCATCTAGCCAGAAGTTTGCTTCCTGCTGTATTTAGTAGCACTGGCATTCAGTCGCAAAACTGAGACTTCCTTACTTATTCACTATAATTATAATAGATTTTCTGGTGACTCTGAGCTTTCTCCATATGTTCTTATACCAGAAATGCAATGCCTCATATTTGTCACATAATCCTTGATATTTTCACCTGGCAGAGCTTTCTTCTCCCATTCTTCTCACAGTATGTCCTGGATCCCTCTTGGATGATGACCATAGAGAATCTGAACCGGAGGCAATACACTGGAAGCTTAAGGAACTTCCTTTATGGAAAAGAGCAAGTAAGTTAAAAGTCGTTTTTGCAGTCTAATGATACAACTTTTTCAGCATGCTTTACAAGGTCCTATTAAATAGTTCCACCAAATCATCCAACTGCAGATTGTTGACAGAGGTTATCAGATATTTTATTTGTAGGAGCTTGCATATATCTTTCATTAACATTGATACAAAGGGTGTTAAATTATCTCAGAATTTTCTTTAGTATTCCCACATTTGAATAACGTTATTTTAGTTCTTTAGCAAAGTTATTTCAGGTTGCTGAACAGTGGTATAGCTTTTGGACATCTTGTTCAAACTGGTGGTCTCTAGGTAATTTTTCTAGATGTCCCACAAGATCCTTTGTTATTATGCTTTTGATAATGGTATAAGCAGATCCTCCCGTTCAGATTTGGTAATCTAGCATTCGGGTTCTAGCATGCACAGTACTGAGCAACTTCTGCACATATACCTGGCCTGGCGCCCTCTCTGTGCACCCTCTGTCTCTCTGTGTGTGCTGTCTCTCTCTCTGTGTGCCCTTTCTCACCCACTGCACCCTCTCTCCCCCTCCCTTTCTCTCTCTCTCTCCATTCCCCCTCTCTCTCTCCACCTCTCTCTCTCCCTGCTTCCCTCCCTCTCTCTCTGCCTCCCTCTCTCTCCCTTCCTCTCTCTCCCAGCCTCCCTCCCTCGCTCTCTCTGCCTCCCTCCCTCTCTTCCTCTCTCTCTCACTTTCTCTCTCTCTCTCTCCCTCTCTCACATCTTCTCTCTCTCTCTCTCTACCTCCCTCTCTCCCTCTCTCTCTGCCTCCCTCTCTCTCTTCCTCCCTCTCTCCCTCGCTCTCTCTCCCTCCCTCTCTCTCTGCCTCCCTCTCTCTTTCTGCCTCCCGCGCTCTCTCTCTGCCTTATTCCCTCTCTCTCATTCTCTCTCCCACCCACCCTCCCTTTCTGTCTCCCTCTCTCTGTCTCCCTCTCTCTGTCTCCCTCCATCTCTCTCTCCCTCTGTCTCCCCTATCTCTCTCTCCATCGCTCTCTCTCTCTGCTCTCTCTCCCTCTCTGTCTCCCTCTCTCTCTGTCACTCTCCCCCCTTTCTCTCTCCCTCCCTCCCTCTGCCTCCCTCCCATTCTCTCTCCCTCCCTCTCTCTCTGCCTCCCTCCCCTTACTCTCTCTCTGACTCTCTCCCTCCCACTCTCTCTCTCCCTCCCTACCTCTCTCTCTGCCTTCCTCCCTCCCTCCCCCTCTATCCATCTCTCTCTCTATCTCCCTCTTTCTCCTTCTCTCTCTCCCTCTCTCCTTTTTTCTCTCCCTCCATCCCTCTATCTGCCTCGCTCTCTCCCTTTCCCTCTCTCTGCCTCCTTTCTATGTCCCCCTCCCTCTGCCCCTATCTCTCTCCCTCCCTCCCTCTCTCCTACCTTTCTCCCCCCACCTTGCTCCCGTGCAACACAGCACTGTGCATGCATCATGGCGAGGCTTCACCCTAATCCCAGTTGCGCAATTCACCAGCCCTTACTCAAGTCTAGCAACTATTATAGGTGATGTTACTCACTATTCAAATTACTATTAGATTATGTTCTTTATACAAATCTCATTTTAAATGACTGCAGACAATAAGTATGTATGAACAGAACACTAAAAAAACTTTATTGTTGGAACTTTTTCCATAGAATACAGCACTATTAAAAACTTTATTTACAAAAGAAGCTCAAAACAGAGCTATATGCCTAGAATGTATGAGAAAATCATCCTGGCTACATATTAGTCACTCCAACTTGTTCTTGAGAGCAAAGGATTATATCTTCTAAATTGACCCTGAGAATTCACCCTTATTCACTAACTAATAATTTAAATAATGAAAATATTTCTAAAAAAGTTCTCCTAGCTGGAAGGCTCACCAACTGATGCCCCAAATTTAACTTGTATGTCCTGTATAAGAAAGAGGAAAAGAGCAAACACAAAAGAGGTCTAACACATCAGAAAAGCTCCGCATTTCAGGAACATTCTCCATATGAGTCTCCAATAACACATAAATAAACACTTTAAAATCAAAAAATGACTAAATGAAATTGTCCAATAAGATTCTGAAATCTCATTTCTAAATGTGTTTTGTGCCTAGTTACGCAGAAATAATCTTGTATGGGTCACAGTTCCCTCTTATTTTCTTTTGCTTGTTGATCTGGAGCTACAGGCTGTAACCACTACTATATTTAAATCAGTTAATATGTATAAGTGGCCTTAACCAGGAAACCTCAAAATCTGCTCTATAAACCGAAATATTCATAAGAAAAGAGGTAAACTGTGGTCATATAAATGCCTAACAGCCGTTTCCACATTATGTTCTGGCTTGTTCAAAGGCGAATTTGCTAATCAGGCGTCCACCGTCACTTCCTTTTAAACCCCCAGCCTTGAGTGGGCGTGTATACCGGACTAAACTTCTTGTTGCTCTTAAAATATATAGTGAATTTATTATCACTTACCCACTTTTAGATTTTAGCCGTCTATTGTGTACTGATAATTCTCTTATATGTGGATTAATTATAACAAAAATGCATAAATGCATCATAATCAATTTTTTACACATTTATTTAAATTAAACCCTCTTTCTTTTATTGTTGGTATACTGCAATGACCATACATACCTATTTTAACTTTTACAAAGAACAGCCTCTCCAAATACTAACAAGATTTTTACCAATCAATACATTTATTTATTACCATATATAAAAGTAGTCAAAAACACTCAGATGTTTTCAACTAACTTCACATAATTGGAATTGTTTTGTTAATCAGAATACTTAGTGTTGATCAATTAAGTTATTTTGTCTGTTAAAGTATTGTCTGTAGCAGCTGTGATCGGATATTATGTTCCATGTTGCCAACCTAAGTGTTACTTTTATGTTAAGTAATTTGATAGTGATTTTGCAAACATAAAATTTTCGGTTTGCGAACCGCAAACGCGAACCGCCGCAAATGTTCGCGAGCCGGCGAACCCGGCGAACCGCCATAGACTTCAATGGGCAGGCGGATTTTAAAACCCACAGGGACTCTTTCTGGCCACAATAGTGATGGCAAAGTTGTTTTAAGGGGACTAACACCTGGACTGTGGCATGACGGAGGGGGATCCATGTCAAAACTCCCACGGAAAATTACATAGTTGATGCAGAGTCTGGTTTTAATCCATAAAGGGCATAAATAACCTAACACCCCCCTCCATCATCATCCTCCCCTGTATCTCTTTACCCCTCCCTCATCATCCTCCCCTGTGTCTCTTTCCCCCCTTCCTCATCACCTTCCCCTGTGTCTCATCCCCCCTCCCTCATCATCCTCCCACCTCCCTCATCATCCTCCCCTGTATCTCTTTACCCCCTCCCTCATCATCCTGCCCTGTGTCTCTTTTCCCCCTCCCTCATCATCTTCCCCTGTGTCTCTCCCCCCCCCCTTATCATCCTCCACTGTGTCTCTTTCACCCCTTCCTCATCACCCTCCCCTGTATCTCTTTACCCCTCCCTCATCATCCTTCCCTGTGTCTGTTTCCCCCCTCCCTCATCATCCTCCCCTGTATCTCTTTACCCCCTCCCTCATCATCCTGCCCTGTGTCTCTTTTCCCTCTCCCTCATCATCTTCCCCTGTGTCTCCCCCCCCCCCCCTCATCATCCTCCCCTGTGTCTCTTTCACCCCTGCCTCATCACCCTCCCCTGTATCTCTTTACCCCTCCCTCATCATCCTTCCCTGTGTCTGTTTCCCCCCTCCCTCATCATCCTCCCCTGTGTCTCTTCCCCCCTCCCTCATCATCCTCCCCCCTCCCAGGATAAGGTTGGAAGAGATACAGGGATAAGTGTGAGGGGTGTTAGGTATTAGAGATAAGTGTGAGAATGTTAGGGTTAGGTGTTAGGTTGATGGGTGTTATGGATAAGTGTAAGGGGTGTTAGGGTTAGGGTAAGGGGTGTTAGGGATAAGTGTGATGGGTGTTAGGGTAAGGGATGTTAGGGTTAGGTGTTAGGAGAAGGGCTGTTAGAGACAAGTGTAAGGGGGTATTAGGGTTAGGTGTTAGGGTGAGGCATGTTAGGAATAAGTGTGAGTGGTGTTAGGTCTTAGGAATAAGTGTGAGAATGTTAGGGTTAGGTGTTAGGTTGATGGGTGTTATGGATAAGTGTGAGGTGTGTTAGGGTTAGGGTAAGGGGTGTTAGGGATAAGTGTGATGGGTGTTAGGGTAAGGGATGTTAGGGTTAGGTGTTAGGGTAAGGGCTGGTAGGGATAAGTGTAAGGGTGTATTAGGGTTAGGTGTTAGGGTGAGGGGTGTTCGCGATTAGTGTGAGGGGTGTTAGGGTAAGGGGTGTTAGGGATAAGTGTGAGGGGTGTTAAAGTTAGGGTAAGGGGTGTTAGGGATAAGTGTGAGGGGTGTTAGGGTTAGGGTGAGGGGTGTTAGGGATAAGTGTGAGGGGTGTTAGGGTTAGGTGTTAGGGTGAGGGGTGTTAGGGATAATTGTAAGGGGTGTTAGGGTTAGGTGTTAGGGTGAGGGATGTTAGGGTTAGGTGTTAGGGATAAGTGTGAGGGGTGTTAGGGTTAGGGTAAGGGGTGTTAGGGATAAGTGTGAGGGGTGTTAGGGATAAGTGTGAGGGGTGTTAGGGTTAGGGTGAGGGGTGTTAGGGATAAGTGTGAGGGGTGTTAGGGTTAGGTGTTAGGATGAGGGGTGTTAGGGATAAGTGTAAGGGGTGTTAGGGTTAGGTGTTAGGGTGGGGGATGTTAGGGTTAGGTGTTAGGGATAAGTGTGAGGGGTGTTAGGGTTAGGGTAAGGGGTGTTAGGGATAAGGTGAGGGGTGTTAGGGTTAGGGTGAGGGGTGTTAGGGATAACTGTGAGGGGTGTTAGGGTTAGGTGTTAGGGTGAGGGGTGTTAGGGATAAGTGTAAGGGGTGTTAGGGTTAGGTGTTAGGGTGAGGGATGTTAGGGATAAGTGTGAGGGGTGTTAGGGTTAGGGTGAGGGGTGTTAGGGATAAGTGTGAGGGGTGTTAGGGTTAGGGTAATGGGTGTTAGGGATAAGTGTGAGGGGTGTTAGGGTTAGGTGTTAGGGTGAGGGGTGTTAGGGATAAGTGTGAGGGGTGTTAGTGTAAGGGGTGTTAGGGATAAGTGTGAGGGGTGTTAGTGTTAGGTGTTAGGGTGAGGGGTGTTAGGGATAAGTGTAAGGGGTGTTAGGGTTAGGTGTTAGGGTGAGGGATGTTAGGGTTAGGTGTTAGGGATAAGTGTGAGGGGTGTTAGGGTTAGGGTAAAGGGTGTTAGGGATAAGTGTGAGGGGTGTTAGGGTTAGGGTGAGGGGTGTTAGGGATAAGTGTGAGGGGTGTTAGGGTTAGGTGTTAGGGTGAGGGGTGTTAGGGATAAGTGTAAGGGGTGTTAGGGTTAGGTGTTAGGGTGAGGGATGTTAGGGTTAGGGTAAGGGGTGTTAGGGATAAGTGTGAGGGGTGTTAGGGTTAGGGTGAGGGGTGTTAGGGATAAGTGTGAGGGGTGTTAGGGTTAAGTGTTAGGGTGAGGGGTGTTAGGGATAAGTGTAAGGGGTGTTAGGGTTAGGTGTTAGGGATAAGTGTGAGGGGTGTTAGGGTTGGGTGCTAAGGTGAGGGGAGGATGATGATAAGGGGGGGAAGAGACACAGGGGTGTCCTTGCAGCAGAGATCAAAAGAGTCCTTCGGGACTGTATTGCACACGGTGTACAGTAGCATAGCTATAGTTTTCCCTATGTATGCAGTATCACCTACACTCAGCCTCCTCTCAGTAAGACTGCAAGTTAGTTATGATTCCAAAATGGCTGCTGTCCATGAGGTAGAAGGGTGTGGAAGGCAGGGTATGATGCTGATTGGCTGGAATGTGTCTGCTGACTGTGAGTTGCAGGGTCAAAGTTTGCTCAATGATAAAGTATAGGGGGCGGGTCGAATATCGCATATGTTCGCAGTTCGCCGCGAACGCGAACATGCTATGTTCGCCGGGAACAGTCCGCCGGCGAACTATTCGCGACATCTCTATAATTTAAGTGTCAACAATTACAATTGATCAAAAACTCTTATTTTTGGGGCGTACCTTTACAGTGATTGCTGGAGTTAGGTCACATATTTACTTGAATGATGACTGAATAAGAACAAAATAAAAATATTTAGTGCATTCTTATTAATTGAACATTTAAAAAAAAAATCCCTGTGAAAAAAAAAAAAAATACACAATAATACATTTGATAAATCTTAATAGTGATTCTTTTACATATCATACCTTATGATGATTGCAGTGGATCAAAAAGCTTTAGTGGCATGAAATAATAATAATATTTCAAATTAAAATATTTGATTAACTATGAAAGAATACTATGAATTATAAGTAAAAATAATTAATACATTTTAATTGTGATTATTTGTTTCCAAGTACCTGATTTGGGTTGTGTGAAAAATTATGTACTTTTTGCTATCATTGCATAAAATTTCGATACCATAAAAACTATTCACCAAATTTAAATATCTATGCCTTCTAGGCTGCTAAAATGTCTATAATATAATATTTGTCCATTAGGATTACCTCTAAGTTATGCTTAAGGAAAAGACTTGTATAAGTTAATTGTATAGTGCTGTCATTTATTTTTATTTTTATTTTTTGTCAAGGCCCTTAGTCCTCCACCAGTTCTTTGAGGTGGTGGAAAGTCTCTCAGTGAATTTAGGGATGGGGAAAAGTGGAGTTAGAGAGGAGAATATGGGTAGGATATTGTATCTGGCACGGGCCCGTTTGCAGCAATCTAGGGAAAGTTTTATTATCGGATTGGTCTGTGTTTTTATGACTGAATGAGGATTTGCTTGCCAGATTATGTTGTCCAAGGTATAGGGGCGCGTTAAATAATTCTCTAAAAAGACCCAAGCCAGTTGGTAGGATGTTGAGTGGGCTAGTGGGATAAAGGCCAGATGTGTGGCTTTGAGGTATAGTTTGAGATTAGGCCTCTCATTTTTATGTTTCATTATGGTTTTCCTAGCTAACTTCAGGGTTCCATGATGCCAAATAAATTGAAAGATCTGTATTTCAAGACGAGACAGGTCCTTAGAGCTTACTGTTATTGGAAGGGACTGGAATAGATAGAGGAGACTCTGGAGCAGGCTAATTTTAAATTAGTTGATTCGGCCTGTCCAGGATATTTAGAATTTTGACCAATTATGGAGGAAATTTTTATCGTCTGGGTGTAGGCAAATGGAGAGGTCTTCGGTTTGGTCCAGGTTTAGTGTTAATCCTGAGACTTGTCCAAAACGTTCTAGGAGGTTCATAAGGCTGAAATAGAGTGAACTGCCTTAGTAAGGGTACAGAGGAGGTAATCCACAAATAGGCAACATTTGTATCTATGGTGTCTGATGGACAGGCCTAAATTTGCTCAGACTGATTGTGCCAAAGGCTCTACCGCTAGGGTGAATGGTAGTGGGGAGAGGGAGCACCCCTGTCTGGTGCCTCTTTGAATGTTTATGGAGGGTCTGTCCTGCCCAGGCATCCTCAAGGTAGCCTTTGGGTTATAATAGTAAGTCTTAATTAAGTTAGAGAAATAGCCCTTTAACCCAAACTTTTTTAGTACTGCTTGGAGATATGGCCATTCCACTGTGTCAAATGCCTTCTCAACATCTAACGCAAGAAGGCACATAGGTGTGGAGGTTGTCCTGGATATGTGAATTAAATTTAAGACTCTTCTTATGTTATCCCCTGCTTGCCTGTGCGGGACAAACCCTACTTGGTCTTTATGGACTAGGTGGGTTAAGAATTGTGACATTCTATTCGCCATGATGTTAGCTAGTAGTTTGATATCGTTATTGAGGAGTGATATGGGGCAATCATTTTTAGCTTCCAGAGGGTTCCTATCTTCTTTGGGAAAAAATACTAATTCTGCCTGATAAAGCTCAGGGGGCATTTGGTGGCCATCTAGGATCCTATTAAATAGATTAACTGGGTGAGGGGCTAACAAATCAATTATTTTTTTATAATAAACTGAGGAGAATCCATCAGGGCCTGGCGATTTGCCTGGCTTGGCATTCTTAATTGCTGCAGTGACTTCTTCCAGGGAAATATTGGAGTTCAAAATGGCTAATTCGCTATCAGCAAGGGACGGAAGGTCACAGGAGTTTAGAAAGTGTAGTATCTCTGTTTCATTATTCTGATTTGGGGAAGTATATATTTGTTGGTAAAATGCATGAAAAGTCTCTTTGATTTTAGAAGGGCTGTTATTTATCTGACCTTAAGGAGAAATTATTTGATAGATTTTAGCTTGGGTAAGTTTATTTTTAAGTTTTTCGCTAATAAGTCCAGTTTATTGGCCATAGTGAAGTAATTGTGGTTAGTCCATCTAAGTGCCTTCTCTGTCCTGTCAGATAAAACCACGTCTAGTTTGAGTCTGGTTGTTTCAATTTGTTGACTTACAGCGTCAGTGGGGTGTCTTTGTTGTAGCTTCTCTAGTTTGATAAATTGCCTGTTTAACTTATACCTAGAAGCCAGTTTTATGCAGGAGCCCGTAATGTAGGCCTTGTGAGCCACCCAGACCCATCCCAGTCTTGTTTCTTGATTCAAATTAGATTGAAAGTAAAATTCAATCTCGCTAGCAATTTGTTCTTGCAGTGTTGGAATCATTAGCAGCATGCCATTCATCCTCCATAAGTGAGGGGGGTTTAAATCTATGCTAAGTGTTATTGTTAATTGTACAAATGAGTGATCTGACCATGTGCATGGGTAGATTTCAGATAACTCTGTCTGGTCTATTATGGATTAGCTAATTAGGAGAAGAATGTCTTTGGGGTGGGATTCCCTCTCCATATATCTGTCAAAAACTAAGTAAGTGAAGATTTTTGGAAAATTTCCCGTCTTTGTAATCGCTAGATCTGTCCAGCCTGGGGTTCAATGTTAAGTTAAGATCTCCACCTATGATTATGGTGCCTAAACCTTGCGAGCCAATTGACCATAGAAGTTTGATAAGGCAGTTGTGGGGATCGGTGGTCGGGGAGTAAAGGGATAGCAGGGTGATTCTTATATTATTGATTTTGCCTGTTAATAGGATAAAATTGCCCTATGGATCTAGTTTCTTGTTCTCTAGTACGGAGGGGAAATGTTTGTGGAGCAATATAGCTGTCCCTACCTTCTTCGAATCTTGGCCAGTGGCTTATAAATATGGGGAATTTTTATACATGTATTTGGGTATTCTATCTCGAGCAAAGTGTGTTTCCTGGAGGAAAAGGACTGCAGGGTGGTGAGACTGGTACGCGTCTTTTGAAAGGCGAATCAAAGCCCTTCATGTTATGTGTAATAAAGTTGTAACTGGAAGTGCTCATTGTGTGTATATGGATAGGTGGCTGTGATATCTGTTACCTGGAGTGTGCGGAGCATGGATGGATGCTTGGGAGGGTCAGGGACACCGGACGAGGGCAAGTCGAGAGATAGCTAGATGCTGATTCCGATGATAGATGCTGTTAAAATAAAGTGGAAAAAGAAAAAAACAACTCTAAGTTTAAATACAAACCAAAAACCCTTAAGTCGCTCAAATTTGAGCGAGTACAAAAACTCCTCCTTAGTTAACTAAATTGCACTAAAGTGCCTAGGGTATGGGAGTTACTGACGTATCCCCATTCTTTCCCTAATTAGAGGAAGGTACTGTGAGAAAATAGTTAATAGTTAAGGGGGGTAGAAGAGTACATTAACTGGTTGAAATGCATTTTCACCTGCTCACGACCTCTATAGCTGATCTGTAGCAGTTAACATAACAAACAAGTGAATAAACTTATACTTAGAAATCCATATTAACCTATGGATTCTTCTAGGATATCCCATTACTATTAAGAGGAAGCCCCTACTATCCTGTAGAAGCTCTAGGAACCTAAGTATTTATATATAAACTGTGGCAGGGTTTCCTGTCTTGCTTTTTAGTCATTTATGGCCAGGTATTTCTGTTCATTGTTTGGAGGGTCGTGTGTCTTGGGATTTCCCTTGATCAACGTTTGTAGTAGTGGCTGATGCTAGGTTCAGGTTCTGTAGATGCTGAAGGCATTCTTCTAGGGATCTTGTAGAGTAAGATTTACCTTTTGATTGAAAAAGAAGAACATAGGGAAAACCCCATCTATATTGGATATTGTGACTTTGGAGAATAGCCGATGCTGGTCTCATTTGCATTCTTTTGTCCAAGGTGCATGGTGCAAGGTCGGCGTATAGCTGTAGTGGAGAGCCACCTGGGCCTTTGATGGATGGGCACTTCCTGAGTATTTGGTCTCTTGTATCTTTGTCTTAGCAGTCGCGCTATAACATATTTAGGGACCTCTGGCGCTTGGGAGGCCCCAAAACTCTTTGTACTCTCTCTATCTCCACATCGCTTTCTTGGAGAGTAGGCCGGAGGGTATTGAAGACCGACCTCAGATATGGCATGAGATCCAAAATGGTCCTTGGAATACCACGCATGCTTATGTTGTGATGGCTGTATCTATTGCCCATGTCTTCTAAATTCTCCTCCAGAGCAGAGATTTGTCTTCTCTGGCTCACTATATGATCTGTGGTGGTTTCTGGGAGGTGGGTGAGTTGTCCCAGATCATGAATTAAATTTTTTAGGTTGTTTACTGCCTTTGACAGCTGGGCCTTTAACAACTCCTCAATCCCGGACATAGATTTGTATGAGACGTCTACTTTTTGATTCAAAAAGTATTTTATATTGTATATTTGCGAGCTTGAGAATGTTGTGCTATTAATTTTAATACCTAACATCGCTTTCCCTTTAATTTTAAGTACAGTAGTGTGTTGATATTTGCATTTACAGTGCTACAGATAGGACTTTAACCCCCTTGCGGTCCTCTCTAGTACCCACAGGCACTTTGGCTCCATTTGCGGGTTACGGGTTTGAACGCCAGTCGATTCGTAGGAATTTAATAGCGATTTACGAATGTAACATTTGCGGGATTGACAGATCAAAGGCTTTGCAGCAACGATGTTCCAATTTTGACAGCCCGTAGGGTTTTTCCGCATGTAACCCGCAGATCATTCGTGGGTAACTGTACAAGGACAATTTAATAGCTGTAAGTCTTGCTGGCTCCATAACGGGCTACGGTTTTTAACGTTGGGGAATTTGTTAGGGCTGCAGGTGTTGTATTTCCATGTGATGCAGCAGATAAGTAAAAAAGAGAGACAAGGGTTAGTCAGTAATAGTCGCTATCTTAATTAAGAGGAAAGTATACTTGATTAAGGTGTCAATGCTGTTAGAGCTTGCAATTACTTGCGAATCAGCGGTGCAACACTGTCAATGTTACTTAAAGCCGGGGTTACCCGATTCTGCATTTAGTCTCCAAGAGTCTCACTTTTGTATTCACTAAGTGGGTTTTGCAGATGAGCTTGGTTCGCTGTAATTTATTTTAAGTGATACAAACCGCAATCTATATCTTTTGTTGCTTTTCACAAAACACAATCTTGTCCAAATTTTACCCGGACAACTCATGTTTAAACATAGTTTTATTTCAAACCAATGCCTACTATGTAGATTAATGCAACTGAGCTGCTGAACAGTGCCTAAGATTTATATGAGGCTTAGCTAAATAAATGCACTTTATGTATAGCCTTCATTTAAACCATTTGGAATATCCACCTACATTCTCTCTGTAGGAGGAGTTTATCTAGATCTCATTTTTGCAGTCCAATCTTAATTTTTTCTATTATATATATCATGTTCCTTACATAATTGAAGAAGTTATAAGATATATATAGAAAACTGAAAACTGGGTTTTGCATATAGTCTAGAAACCATTTTGAGATGTGTGCTAAAAAATGTAATTCTTTCTTTTTCTTTTTTTCTATTTTTTTTCTATTTTTAAATTGTATTTACTACCGCATTTGCTAAATATCAACATTCTTTTACTAAGAAACATAGAGCAAAGCAAAAATAAATAGTTCTTTATTAAAAATATATTAATTTAGTAATTATTAATCTATATTATTATTGATATTACTTTTATATAATAACATTAAAACATTTGAGATATAGATATATCTAAAGATATAATACATGAACAGACATATTTTTGTAGTAATAAAAACAATAAATTATTCAACTCTTTCTGTGGTGTTTTCTTTTGGTATTTTAATATATTAAATAGAAGTTATATTTAAATAAATAAATGTGAAAAGAAAGATTTAGCCACAGTATGCTTCTTTTTCCCCCACTTATTTTCCCTATATTATCAGGGATATGTTAAAGATACTTAAAAACAAGTAAGGACAGTATGGGAAGTAAGTAGTTTAAAAAATGACATAAAAAAACAGATAACAGATCCCAAGAGGATTTAGTATACAAGTGATACCAGTCACTAATCTCACAGATGAGATTTTGTTTTTAAAGAAATTATATCTCAGTGCTAATTTGAATTAATGAATGTCATTGTAAAAGCAAGTGAACTTAAATGTAATAAATAGAAATTGACCAAGACACAGAAAACCATTGAGACTTGTAAAGCGATGACAGAATTTGAAAGCAGTTGTGCCAGACTTAAATATAGCATAGACATTTTTAAAAGGGAGATTAAAGAAGGTAAGCAGAAAAAGTTATTTCTTGATCAAAATGATTATAAGATAAATCTGCTTGTTCCATGGGGCTTGACAAGAACCTAGTTCAAGCCTACCCCAGCAGAACCGTGTAGTTATTACTGCCTCTGGTACAGAAAATGGCCTCGGGGTATTAGGAACAACATATAATGCCTTAGAATTAGGATTAATGCACAGAATGACACTTAAACCTTGTCTGTGTAAGCACAGATATCACCTTATACCTTTATTAATTGGCACATTTTATACAATATTCTGGCACACAGGCTGGTTAATCAGTAAACCTCATCCCTAAATAATAGGCTGTCCCATGCTTACTAAAAACCCTGTACCTCAGATCAAATCAGATCTTTAATCTCATCCTGTTGATTATATTTAGGTGGGCTGAGTGAGTTATCCCAGAAAACAACATTGTAACATAATAGGCTGCCCCTGCTTACTAGGAAAACCATGTACCTCAGATGAAATCAGATATTTAATCTCATCCTGTTGATTATATTTAGGTGGGCTGAATGAGTTATCACCAGATTGTAACATAATAGGCTGGTGCAATAGCCTGCAGACTAGCTAATATGTTTCTTTACAACAATTCCTATAACATGAAACATAATACATAAACCAACATGCATGCAGTATAACAATGTAATCATATTTTAACCATAAGCACTAAGAAATACATAACCATAATAATAAAAATAGGAAACTTTGGCCAGCCAGGCCCAGGCCATAATGTAAAACAGTCCAGTCAGGCCCTGGGCATGACGACTCCTCCCCCCTTCTTTCTAGTGGAGACTGGGAAGCTATCCTGCAAGATAGCTTTCCACCTACACAACTGCTATTGTTCTCTGAGGTCTAAGCCATGGCACTGTCAAAACAATCTCCAGGGTCCAAGAACCCAGTCCCAGCTGGTAGTGGTAAGTCTAGGGAGTGCAGGAAGCATCCATAGTCCTACCCCCCCCCCCCCCCTTCTGTGGCTCAAACCTAGGGTTGTACTGGGGGCTTGTCAAGTTACTCCATCTCTGCAACCCCCAAGTAAAAATCAATCCAAAGGTGAATTCTCCCTCCTTCCCAGTGGTGTAGTAACCTTCCCTATGTCCCTGGGGAAACATATAAGACCACTGGTCTAGTAGATCCTTCAAAGCAGTCCAGGGGAAACAGTACATCCAGGCTAGTAGGTCCAGCAATAACCTGGGAGGGTCCTTCCACAGCAAAACCCTCTTCTTCCAGGCAAGGGAGACCTCCTGACCTGCTGATTCTGGGATGGTACCAGGTATCCTTGCTAAAATAGAAGACCCCAGCTTCCCCCTTGCCAATGATCCCAGCCAGTGGCTCCTCTTTTCCAGTGATAGAGGCACACAAACAGTGTATTTGGGCCACTGCAGGGGAGTCAATGCAGGGAGGCCAGGTGACAAACCACACCCTGAGGTATCCTCTGTGGAAATCCGGGAAAATTGGCCCATCCAGTGGTAAATAAATCTGGGGTAATCCCGGGGCCTCATCGTCCACAGCCAAGCCAGTACAAACAGCTAGCTGGTGGATTTACAACAGTCCATGGGCCTAGGGGACCACAAGTGGTCACCATTACTCCTCTCCCCATGCCTGCTACTTCCCCTGTCCAGTGTTTGAGTCCCAGGGAATTTAATGGGCTGTCCCAATACAGGTAGTCCCAGGGGCCTAGCCAGTTCCAGTAACTGCTCATGAGGGATTATCCCAATTCCACACTCTAAAAGCCAGGGCCAATGCCCCTTTTTACCCCTTGATTAGGGAAAACATTATTCTGGGGAATCCCATAAAACAATAGTTCCACTAAGGACTTTACCTGCCATATCTTCCAGTCTGTACTCCTCCAGATGGCCTTGTCTGGGATCTCAACTCATTGGGGCTGCATTGTGCTCACTGTCTCCCAGCCCCCTTGATTTGAAACCCGGTCTGGGTACAGCTCTCACCTCCCTCTGGCTCTTTGGTCTCTTGATACTCAGGCAGAACCTCCTGGCTGTCTCCATCTGATACTGCCTGGCATGTGGATGCAGGCAGCCCAGGAGTACCGGCTGTTACTGCCTCCTGCACAGTCTGAAGAACAAGGCTGCTTGACGTTTCTGCTCCAGGATCTGGGGCTGGCTCCTGGACAATAGATATCCAAGGAACCTCCCCACTAAGCCTACAGTCCATTGGTAGGGCCCAGTGCTCATTTAGTTCTTACCTGACTATAGGAGCAGGGTAGATTTTCCCATGATTTTTTCCATGGGCCTGGCACTGCTGTGGTTAGGCCCTGTCCCCATGCCTCTAACTGGGCAAGGCTCAGCCTGCTAAAGCTAGGGTCTAGTACTTCCTCCTCCAGGCCATAACCTATTCAGGGATGCTTCATCTAGCAAGTCTACATAATCCACCTCCAGCTGTAACTCCTGATGGATCAAAGGCCAAAGTAAGCTAGCTGTCTGGGAGCCTGGCTCCAGTCCTAGTATTTGACAGCACTTGGAAAAGAAACTTAGCTGTCTTCTTTCAGTCCCCAAGCCAAAATCCGGATCCCCATACACAATGTCCCAAAGTGCCTCCTCCATCCTCAATGAAAAACAGGACCCCCATGAGGTATTCCAACAGGTCCCAGCCAATAAGCATATTGCTCCTCCAGGGCAATCTCATCATCTACTAGTTCCTTCAGACATTCCATTAGCTTGTGACCTGGCCATAGTCCCAGAAACACCATCCATTTGTTTAGAAGGCCCATTCCCTGACAGTCCTTTCCAGTCACCGCCAAATTCTCTGTCTCTACTGGGGATAAACACACCCCATCACAGGAGTTGGGAAAAGGCCATTGCTTAACCCTCTCCACTCCTCCTGTACCTCCTGTATGTGTCCTTAGACCCATCAACTCCATAGTAATATCCGCTGGCATGGCTGCTTTGCATCTCTGGAATCTTCTGAATGCTTTCTCCTCTGTTACAGACATCTCTTTATAAGTTGCCGTCTTTCTGTACTACCACCAATGTCACAACCTGCTTCTACCAAGGGGCTTAACAAGAACCTAGTTCAAAGCCTACCCCAGCAGGACCGTGTAGCTATCACTGCCTCTGGTACAGAAGATTTCCTCAGGATATCAGGAACACCATATAAAACTTTAGAATTAGGATTAATGAATAGAATTACACTTACACCTTGTCTATGTAGGCACAGATATCACCTTATACCTTTATTCATTGGTACATTTTATACAATTTTCAGATAACAACGTTGTAACATAATAGGCTGGTGCAATAGTCTACAGACTAGCTAATATGTTTCTTTACAACAATTCTTATAACATGAAACATAATCCATAAACCAGCATACATACAGTATAACAGTGTAATCATATTTTAACCATAAGCACTAAGAAATACATAACCATAATAATAAAAACAGGTAACTCTGGCAACTCAGGCCCAGGCCATAGTGTAAAACAGTCCAGTCAGGCCCTGGGCATGACAGGAATGATCTACAGAAAAATTCCTACACACTGAGAAAATAACAATATCTAAGAAAATGAAAAGATCTAAATGTTAAGAATGCAGTCAGCATCTGACATCAGCTCATAAGGTGCAAGCATACAAAATAATGAGCTAGAGTAGTGGTTCCCAAACTGTGGGCTGTGGTGCTGTGATGCGCCGTGACTGCACTACAGGGGCCCGCTAACGGTAACTCCGCATTCTTTGCTGGCTCTCCAGCCCCAAGGCGCCCTGTGCCTCACTGGAGAGAAAAAACAAGTGGGAGTGGAGCCAGGGGCATGAAGATTGCCCCCCGTGAACCTCTAAGACCCCCCTTGGCCTCCCGCGGCCCCCAGTTGCCTCCAGCGGCCCCCACTTGGCTTCCTACACAACTCCTGTGGCTCCCACTTGGGCATCAGTGTCCCCCACTTAGCTTCCTGCAGCCCATGCGCCTCCTGTAGCCCCCACTCGCCCCCCTGCAGCCCCCTTTTCCTCCCGTGGCCCCCACCCAGATTCCAGCAGCCGCCTTGCCCCCACTCATCCCCCTGCAGCCCCCACTTGGCACCCTGTCATCCCACACAGTGGAATTTCACATTCTCTAAGAACACATTGCCCTCTCTCCTCCCCCACTAATTCTTATAAACGTTTCTGTTACAGCACTATTTTCAAAACTCTCCCACTCTGAAAGCCCTGTACCTCTTCTACTGATACCTGGAACCGATTCCCTCCCACCTGCCCCTTCTTTCTCTTAATTTATAGACTCATTCAAATTAGCAACACCTGATAGTCCTGATTACTCTTCAAAAAGGCACATTGTGTCACAATGTTTCCTCTCTCCTTCCTCCTCTTCTTCTTCTTTATAACCTCCTGTCTGTCTCTTAGATTCTCCTCCCCATTTTCCCCACACCATGTATTCAATAAAATAACCATTTCACCTTCTCTCATCTCCTCCCCTTTTCTTTGCTCCCACGAGCCCCCCCCCCCCTTCCTCTACTATCACTATCTCCTCCATCTCCTACAGCTCACAAGCAAAAACGCTTTTGTAAGATCCCCTACCATCTCCAATCCCTTTCACTCAGCCTTCTGCTTGCAGTTGGAGATATATCTCCTAATCCAGGCCCCTCACTAATTTCCATGCCCCCAGGATTGCAAATACCCCAAAACCCCAAAACTTAAAGGTATATGAAAGTGAAGTGGGTTATGAAGGCATCATGTAGAATGCATCATAACCTACCTAGCAAAAAATGTTTGCATGAAAAATGCAAACATTTTTTGCAGAAAAGAAAAAAATGTGCTGGGGGGGGGATGTAGACAACTGAGATTTACTTATTGGATATTTTTAATGAGATATCCAATATGCAGCACATGCACATGCTGATTGGCTAAAGGAAAGGAAAGTTTCTGAAATCATGTGACGAACTGAACTTCCCCAACTCATCATGATGGACACTCCCTAGACCTTATTTTCACCCATCTCTGCACAACCTCTAACTTCGCCATCTTCCTACTACCTCTAGCTGACCACATTCTATCCTGCAGCCTCACTACATCTTTCTCTCACTGCCCTTCTTCTATATCGATCACCATTACCAACAAAAACCTGCAATCATTTGACCCACAACACCTTTCCACTGTGTAACAACCCCTTCTCAGTCCCCTTACTGATCTCACTTGTCCTGACTTTGCCACCTCACAGTACAGCATGACTCTTACTTCCACCCTTGACACTCTGGCCCCCATAACCACACGCAGATGCCCTCGTTCTCATCCACAACCATGGCACACCACACAAACATGATACATCCAGAGGTGCTCCAGACCTGCTGAACGACTATGGAGGAAATCACACACTTCAGCAGATTTCCTCCACTACAAGTTTATGTTGCGCTCCTACTTCTCTGCCCTCAACCTTGCCAAACAGCACTATTTTACTTCTTTAATATCTACACTGTCCTCTAACCCCAAACGTTTGTTTACTACATTCAACACTCTCCTCTGCCCACCACCACCTCCTGTCACTTCCTGTCTCACAGCTGAAGACTTTGCCAGCAATTTTAAGCATAACATTGAAAACATTCATAACAAACTCTTCTCTCAACATGGACCACACACTCCCTCCTCTCAACTAACTGATAAAACCCATCCTTTACCCTTCCCTAAGCCCACAGCCATTATGCATTTATTTGACCTTGTAACAGAGAATGAAGTATCCAGCCTACTATAAACCTCTCGCCTTACTACCTGTCCTCTAGATCCTATTCCATCATCTCTTAAACATAATTATACCCATTCTTAAAAAACCCTCATCTGACACTGATTCCACAACTAATGCCCTATCTCTCTACTTCCCCTGGCTTCCAAACTGCTTGAGCGGTGGCTTCGCCTTACCCAATTTGTCTCCTCCAATTCCCTTCTTGACACCTTCCAATACGGCTTCTGACCCCAACACTCCACTGAGACAACTCTCACAAAAGTCACTAATGACTTGCTCAAAGGGTCACTTTTCTATTCTACTTCTCCTGGATCTCTCTGCTGCCTTTGATACAGTTGATCACTCTCTACTAATCCAAATTATCCACTCCGTTGGAATCAGAGGTACTGCTCTCTCATGGCTCACATCATACCTACAAGATCAAACATTTAGTGTCTCCCTCTCTGGCACCTCTTCTTCTCCTCACCCTCTCCCTGTACCACCGAGGTTCAGTCCTATGCCCCCTCCTATTCTCCATCTATACATGCTCTCACTTGGCACCCGAATAAAATATTTTTGACTTCAGTATCATCTCTATGCAGATGACACTGAAATATACCTATCAGCACCTGATTTATCCCCCTCTCTTCTAGCAGGTGTTTTCAACTGTCTCTCAAGCATATCCTCCTGGATGTACGCCCACCATCTCAAACTCAACTTGTCTAAGACTGAACTCTTAATCTTCCGACCATCTACTACAGCATCAATTCCTCACATCTCTCACTGTTAACAACACCATCATCACTCCTACCTCCCAAGCCCATTGGGGTTCTACTGGACCCTGCCCTCTCTTTCATCCCCCACATACAGTCACTAACAAAATCTTGTCTTTTCAATTTAAAAAAACATTTCCAAAATACGTCATTACCTTACACAAGACACAACTAAGATTCTAATACATTCCCTCATCATATCCCGTCTTGACTACTGCAACTCACTTCTGGCTGGCCTAACCACCACCCGTCTATCCCCCCTTCAATCCACATTGAGTGCTCATCTACCGGACTAAACACTCCGTGTCTGCAGCACCTCTGTCTCAATCACTCCATTGGCTTTCCGTAGCCTACAGAATAAAATTTAAAATCATGACCCTAACTTACAAAGCCCACAACAACACTGCACCCCCTTATATCTCTGCTCTCAAATATTATATAATATTAAAATAATATTCCCCCACCCGCCCTCTTCGCTCTGCTAATGACCTTCTTCTTTCCTTCTCACTCATCACCTCCTCTCACTCCCGCCTTCAGGACATTTCTTGCGCTGCCCCTATTCTTTAGAAATCCTTGCCTCCACTATCCTCCTGCTTCAACTCCTATAAAACCTCACTATAACACACCTGTTTAAAGAAACCTATAACCTCCCTCCTTAATATGCACAACACTTCTCTCCCCCTCCTGTACCACACACAAAACCTTTAGATTGCAAGTCTGTGAGTTTTCAATCTTGCATGATGGGTGAAAGCATGATGGGCATTGGATTCTAAGTTAAAAGACAGGACCCTCCATATTTGTAATGTGTTAATATTGTTTTGCCTTGATCACAACTAATGGAATATGTTGGCACGTTGCAAATAAACGATAATAATAATAATATAATAATAATTATAATAATACACTTTCCTGTGTCTGCCATTTGTGTTCAGTCCCTTATGTATGTTAATGTGACAGCAAAGGGTGAAGCCATTGTTTCTGCAAAAATTTAGATGGATATATGGCTGCTCAGATAAACCAAAAGATTGCAAACAGGACAAAGTTTATTGCCCTTTGAAATTTGTGTTAGAGAGGCACTAACGGGGAGATATTGGTTAATACATTATGCAGAAACTTCTAGTGCTAAATAAATAAAGGAAAGTTATTTTTTCTGTGTGTCTCATTAATCCTATTTATAGTGTGTGTCTCATTAATCCTATTTATATAAAAAATGACGGGGCAATAAAATTGTAAGGCAGGTAATGCTTTTTGCCACAGACATTCATTTTTGGGTGGTCTGAGTTTCTTTGGCGCTCATTGCAAACCTTGTGCTGAGCGCCTTCCGCAATCATTGCGAGGCTGTTGTTTTTATTTCTGATAGGCGCTTTTGCTGTTATTGTTTGGTTGGCGCTGATCTTCTTTTTGTGCTTATTGCAAGGCTTTGTGTGCTATGAGCAGCGTTGGCGTTCGTTGTGAGGCGCACGGTAAATGGCTTTTGTGTTTATTGCGAGAGTGTTTTTTTTGTGTATATGTATTTTTGTATGCTAATTAAATAATTCATAAATTAATAAATGAATATACTTTACCTATTTTGAAGTAATATATGCAGGAAGCATTGTGCTGAAGAGCTGACAATCTGTTTTGATGTTCCTGCAGCATACAATGTAGGTTTGCACTGTTGTGGATCTAAGGATGTAAGTGTCAGCAATGTGTGTAATGTGTAGTGTAAATAGGCTGCGTGCCGCGAGGGAAAGCCGTTAGGGTAGCTGTGTACTTCCGCATTGTGTAAGTTAGTGTTGTAAAATGGCGGCTAATGTATGTGTATGTGGTACGCAGCTGTGGATGATTTAGCGACCTTGCTAAAAGTGTATCCTGTACCCAATACAGCTTTTTTGAAAAGCCGTATGTGCTTGGTGGTGTTTTGCGTCTTTATGGTCCTGTAGTCTCCTTTTCGTTTTTTTCTGACATTTTCTCTCTCGCTTAGGGGATTTTCGTGTGTCTAAACTCGTGAATTTGGACTTAAATTGAGGTGTAACTTCACTTTCAGAGGTCCTGGGTGACCCTCCTTGCTGTGGGTAAGCTTTTTATGTATTTTTTGTGTGTATTTTTTTTGTTTTTAATGTTTTCAGGTGCACACGGTTTGGCCCTTATGGTCGTATTTTTGCGAGGTCGTAATGTTTTTTTCTAAGTCCCGTGTCTCGTATTTTCTTAGGCTAAGTCTGTAAATTTTGCCTACCAAGTCCCGCGGTTCGTATTTGTTTGTGTAAGTTCGTATTTAGTGATTGCGTGTTAGATTTATTTTGTTAAAGTGCCGCTTGTGTGGGTGTTTGTAACGGCATGTGAGGTGCCGTAGATCATTCACCTCTGCAAATGCTGCCCCTCACTTTGCGAGGGTCCGCATTTGCGGCCTGCAATGAGCTTTCGGCTCATTGCAGCCGACGTGGGAGCCTCCATCTCAGCAAATGCGGCCCCTCGCTTTGCGAGGGCCCGCATTTGAGGACCAAACTGCGTTGATTCGTAGTTTGACAACTTTTATATGTGATTGTATTATATTCACTGTCTGGTGCTGATAGAGGTTAACAATAACTTATACAATATGTTAGGAATATGAAAGTACTATGGGGGAAGATCAAACAAGCCACCATTGCCGAAGAGGGCAATTTTTTTTGTTTTGGTAAAGTGGGTCTGTCTGTGTGAGAAAAATAAAAAGAGTCCCTTTCTGAAGACTAATCAACGGCCTGTCCTAAACAAAGAGATAGGAAACATAAGTTATTATATCTTTCATAAGTTAGTAAACTTGGGACTGAGCTTGCACCCTATGCTAACCTGCTTCTCCATGAATGATGTTCCTAAAATGGGATGCTGGGTGCTGAGATGAACACAAAATCTCACCACTTAGGGATTGTTCCTATAAGCTAAAGCAGGAGAGTTAGGGGTGTGTCTTACCTCCCATCTCTGGGTCATAACCCATACCTATACAGAGATTTATTTATGAATAACTACACAGAGACTGCTCTCTCAGTGACACTATATATATATATATATATATATATATATATATATATATATATACACACACAAATATCTCACCTACGAGTTTAGTAAGGGGCAAAGAGGTTGGACTCCCAATTATGAGACAGAGGGAGTATCACAATATCACAATATTTGTCATAGTCTTCTTGATGTATAACCCATAGTCCTCCCCCTTACTGACCCTCCCTGGTATGACTTCCAGGAGGTTAATTAACAGGCTAGTGTACTCTCTACAATGCTCAGGCTTGATCTAATCTGTTCTATTCAGGGTGAGGCTAACAAATTACTCTTGGTGCCCAAATGTCTGAGTCTTAAATAGTAAATTATGCCTCCTGCGGACCCCATTTGGGCCACTGCAGCTCCCACTTGGCCCCACATGCCCCCAACTCAGCCTGCTGCGGCCCCACACACCACCCACGGTCCCCACTCAGCCCCCTGCAGCCCACACTTGGCTTCCTGCAACACCTTGCCCCCACTTGGCACCCTGAGACCCCACACACCTCCTGTGGCCCCCTGAGGCCCCACAAGCCTCTCATGGCTCCCCACAGCCTCCCACACCCCCCTTGCCCCCACTCATCCCACACACCTCCCTTGGCCTTCACACGACCCCCTGTGGCCCTCACTCAGTGTCCCATGGTCCCCTTGCCCCTACTCAGTCTCCTGCAGCCCCACGCGCCACTCATGGCCCCCACTCAGCCCCCTGCGGTCCCCACTTGGCCTCCTGTGACCCCTTGTCCCCACTTGGCCCCCTGCAACTCCACATGCCTCCCTTGGCCCCCACTTGGCCCCCTGCAACCCCACACGCCTCCCATGGCACCCTGAGGCCCCACAAGCCTCCCACGGCCACCTTACGGCCACCTTACGGCCTCCCACACACCCCTTGCCTCCACTCACCCCACACACCTCCCACTGCCCCCACACGGCCCCCTGCGGCCCCCACTCTGTCTCGCATGGTCTCCTTGCCCTCCTGCAGCCCCACACACTACCGAGTTCCCCCACTCAGCCCCCTGCAGTTCCCCACTTGGCCTCCTGCTACCCCTTGCCCCCACTCAGCCCCCTGCATCCCCACATGCCTTCCGTGGCCCCCACATGACCCCCTGTGATCCCACACACCTCCCATGCCCCCCTGAAGCTACACAAGCTTTCCACACCCCCCTCATGGCCTCCCGCACCCCCCTTGCCCCCACTCAACTCACATGCCTCCCATGGTCCCCACACGGCCCCATGCCACCCCCACACTGCGTTCCACTGTCCCCTTGCCCCCACTTGGCCCCCTGCAGCATCAAATGCCTCCTGTGGCCCCCACTTGCCCCCCTGCAACCCCACAAGCCTCCCGTGGCCCACTCAGGCACCACAAGCCTCCCACGGCCCCCTCAAGGTTACCTGTGGACCCCACTTGGCCACCTGCATCCCTCAATCACCCCCCTGAAGCCACCTTACCCCCTAATCAGCCCCCTCACCCCCCAATTGGACCCCTCCCCCTCCTCCCCCCATCGGCCCCCTGTTGCTCCCTCACCCCCACCCCCCCAATTGGCTATCTGAGGCCCTCTCACCCCCAATCGGCCTCCCGCAGCCCCAATCAGTCCCCAATCTCTATCCTGTGTCTGTAAGAGCCAATGTGCAGCCTGTGTGTTTAGGAGCCAATGTTAAGCCTCTGCTTGTAAGTGCCAATGCACAGCCTGTGCCTATAAGTGCCAATGTGCAGCCTGTGCCTATAAGAACCAAGTTTCAAAGCCACAACCTGTCTTCCCCTTCTCCTCCTCTACATCACCCCCATCCCTTTGGCCCCTCAAGTCCTCTCAGTACAGCTAAAGTGAAATTAAATGTTATGTTATCTGATGCAATTATTGTTTGGGAACCACTGAGCTAGAGAACTAGAGTGGGGTCACTTATCAGATCATATCCCATACCTTGCTACAAACTTTTTATGCACTTCCAAATGTACATAAAAAAACAAATCAATAGTTTCAAGGAATGATAACATTACTCAAAATTGTAGCCTCTTCCTGGATTATCACCTTAATATCCTAGTAATAGGCTTACCATTGCACCTGAAATATACCAGTGAAGCACTCAGAGCTTTAGAGCATCTATCCATTCCAGAAAATTCTAGGCTGGTGGAGCTAGATGTAGAAGCTTCATATAGAAGTATACCGCACAAGGAGGGTTTGTAGAGTATTTTCTAAGGACACAAAAAAGAGATATGTAACATTCAGAATGCATATATAGAATACTCCTGCCACAATGAATTGATTGTGTCATCCACTGTTTGTTAAAATCTAAACCTATGTGCGATGTGTTCACAGATCAGATGTGGTTGTGTACATTTATGTTGTTGGTTGGCACTGTATATGGTTCACTAATAGTATCAAGTAGCACTGCTTGTAGATTGGCACTCCATAAGTTCTATGTTAGAGCAATCTGAAAAGAAAAAACAAAAACATAACTGAAAAAAAATAGGGACTACATTAGTGTTTCTGAAATCCAGTCATCAGGGATAAACAATAGGTCACATTTTAGGCATACCATTACACAGTTGAATTAATCAGTGTCAATTGTGCTGATTGTTGAAATCCAGGTGGTTTAATCAGAATAACTGAGCCTCTGATTAGCTCATATATGTCCATGCAGGGATATCCCTAACATGTGACCTTTTTGTGTTCCCTTGAGAAACTAAACCAAGTGCTAATCCAGGACTGTGGTGGACGTGGAGGCAGATCCGTTGGAGGGAGGTTTGGGGGTCCATTTTGATGCAGACTGTCGATTAAAATGTTCTAACTTTAGTTAGAAGAGGTCCACCATTCTGGCCAAGTTGCTTGTTGGAGATGATGTCATGATAATTATAGTGGTGCATCTGGTTTTCATGTCTGATCCTTTGTAGTTCCATAGATGTGGGAGAAGGTGGTTCTGAGAGGGTTGTGGATGCTGCTAGACGACGAACTGCTTGGAGCCACCCGTGGTGGTGGGGCAGAAGTAGAATAACAAATACTTTGTTTATACACATAACATCATTTATTGATTGTATGTGAATTTTTCAATTATGGTAGCACAGACAAATATTACAAGATAACTTTATAATATCAATTAATTAATATAGCATAGGTCTATGGATTGACATAATGTAAGTTGCTGCTATATCCATTATTTAGCCTCAGAGTTATGTGACATACATATATGGCCTATTTGTTGGTATATTATTAGTACAAATATGACATCACATTTCTGTTTAGTCATTTAGTCATCAGCTATACTGTATATGTGATATTTATATTGCAGCTGACTTGCAGAGCCATAACGGTGTGTGAAGTACGCCATATCAGTACGTACTCACATTGCAGGATCTCAGGCTGGTCCATGTCTAGTAATCAGCAGTTTTTCCCAATCATTATAATACATTGCTGATGGGAGACCACCACCTATGGCAGCTTCCTCGGCCATCTTCCACTTCACAATTACCTGGCAGTCATCTTAGTGCTGCTTAACATTCTTCACGTGACGTCCCTGCCACAAACTCCCACATCGCTGACCTCTGCTGCTACTTCTCTCCACATCCTTGCCTTCTGAACTGCTCTCAACCTTGGAGTATATGGAATCAGTCATAAATGGCAATTTGTTTCCTGTCAGCCTTGTGCCAGGGGATCCTGGCCTTACTCCCTCCATTAACCCCAGAGGCCTCCTCCGCTGACTAAGATTAATATGTCTCCCTCTCTCCTCATCCTCTTACCACACCTCTCTAATCCTCTCTTCACCTCTCCAACTCACGACACCTCTTATGCTCTCATCGCCTTACCCCTTGTCCACACCTCTCCTCTTCTCCTCACTCCTCCTCACTATGCCTCTCCCCTACTCTTCTAATCTCCTACTACTCCTTCCATCTTGGACAAATAAAGCAGTCACACCACCTACGCATGGATAAGGATAAGGAAAGGTCTAAATGTGTTATAAAGTTTATTAATATAGGGGCATGTAGACTGTGAAAATGATTTACTGGTGAATTTATGTGTAAAAAATATATTTAAACAAATTAAACAAACCATCTACTCTCTCAAACCAAGCTCCTACTCTATTTGTTCCTGGGACCTGCAGTTTGGCTTAGTCCATTGCTTTACTGGAGTTCGATCACATAAATGCTGTGAGTAGGGGTTCAGCCTTAGGTTTAGGGTTAAGGACTAGGGCTTAGGCAGTAGTTTCCAACCTCAAGGCACCCCAGACAGGCCAGATTTTCGATTTAACTGTGTGAACACAGGGGAGAAAATGTGAGGTTCCTGTTGAATACTAATAGCCTCACCTGTGTTCACACTGTTAAATCAAAAACCTAACCTGTCTGGGGTGCCTTGATGACCGGTTTGGAAATTACTGGTTTAGGGTTAGGGGTTAAGGTTTAGTGTTAGGGTTAAAAATTGACATAAATCTTGGCCGCGCCACCTAGTGGCTGCTCAACCAACAGGACATTTTTAATTTAGGTATAACTTTCAGCAATGTGTGTACTTTATTTTGATGGGGGGACCCCCCCCCCCCCCCCTATAATGGAGTGCACCTGATTGGCTCTCATACACATTACAGACACATCATGTTTAAAGTTGGTCTATAATTCCTAACACCCCATAGTACCTTCACCTTATAACAAATACATTCACATTAAACTGCAGAGTGTTGTAGGATTGTCACATATATTACACATATCATCACAATACCATGTATTTATATAGTAAAGTGAAGTTTAATCTGACGAAGTGTTCAGATCATGGATGGCTTCACTGTTTTCTCTCATTTAACAAGAATTAGCAGGGGCAGAGCTATTTTTTAAATAAATTAAAGTATATGTTCCAGATAAATTCAGCATGTAAAAATGAACAGTCACTGCTGTGTAAAATTAAATTATTTTATCTTCCCTATTTAAATCAAGTAAATAGTAAGGTATAAATCAATATCAATCAAAGAAAATAGTTAAAACAAAAGATTTCCTGTCCTACTATACAGTATATTTTTAAATGAAATAATAAATTTGTTAGTTTAATATGTACATTTTCTTAAACTATAGGGGCCTCATTCAATTGCTATTTGGCCAATTAAATAGGGCTCTATATAAGCACATAGCATATTTTTTTACAAAAGTTTTTAGTTAGTGAAGATCTTGCTTTTGGATAGAAGTTCACTGACTAAAAACTTCTGGTAAAACAATATGCTCTGTGCTTATATAGAGCCCTATACAATTGGCAGAATCGCAATTAAATGAGGCCCTAGGTGTTTGGGAATTCAAAAGGTGTTTGCTTTTCTGCAAAGTTAAAATATGATAATATTAAATAATTGCAAATGTCATATAAGGCTAAGAGCAACCTTTGAAGGCAATTCTGGTCATGTGTGAAAACTAGTATAAAGAGCTGATGATTAAATAAAGAAAGATATCACCAAGTTTGTGTTGGAAACTGCATGTACCTGATCACACCTGGTCCATAAATAGCTCCAAGAAATTGGTTGTGAAAGTTTTATATAACCATGTCAGGGACACCTGTCAATAAGGATACAGAAATACACGTGTTATACCAATGCCAAAAATACTTTAACCCAAAGTTTACCTAATGTTAGCATTAACCATTACATACTGATCTTAATGTATGTGTGTAGTGTGGATAGATGCGTTATTATAGAGTTTGTACTCATGTAGACTTACACACGTGTGTATATTGCACGTAACGGCTTTTATTCACTAACGTGTCTTTGAGGTACTTTGTAAGGAGCTTCACTCATATTCCATCTAATGTTTTATTATAATTGTCACAAACCACTGTGTACCAGTCAGGGCTCTGTGTAGTTCTCTTGGCATTGGGCCTCTATGCTAAGGGATTCCCCATACTGGTGGTACCATGTTCAGTTCTGGGTATATTCACTGTGCTATAGAGGTGGTTGTTTTACTGTACTGTAGGACTGGGTGCATTGTATTTGTAACAGATTGCTATAATGGTTATTTTCATGATAAGCATGTCTGATACTTGTATGTATTGTTTTATAAATAGTTTTGTGGTAATTCAGGGTGATCTGATATAACAAAGTTATACAAACGCCAGATTATGGCGTTGTGGGAGATAAAAAGTGAGAATGTCATTCAGGAATGGGACAAGATTCTCAATAATTGCTCAGCCTCATTAATTGAACTGATACTAAAAGAAGAAGATAAATTACTTGATAGCACAAAAGTTGAATTGGCTCTCAGCCTTGCTGAAATAGTATCCTTTCGCCAATAAGAAAAATTAACTGATTTAGAGAACAAACTTAAAAATAATATTGACCGGTTTTGTAAACTCCTAAAAAAAAGAAAGCATAAGAAATTTTCGAAAGACCTTAAAGATTATCATGATAAAAGAGTGTATAGACATTCATCCAATCCAGTAACATTGGCTAATGAGAAGGTCTCCTCATCAGATTATGACACTTCTGACACTGATATAACTAATCCTATTCATCACTGTGCATTGTCAACACGCAGCAATAGATCTAAACAAAAAGGCAACCCTACAGAGAGATCTTTTTTAGGACAGCATACTCAGAGATAATAGTGTAGTGTGCAAGGGTAATTAAGTAATGGTATAGGGTATAAAGCAGGGGTTATGTGAGTAGTGAGTAGTAATAGCAGTTTGTGTACTGTATGTGGTAGTGGGTATGGGTGGAGCCTATGGGTAGGAGTATAACGGCAGGTATGCACGCGGAGTATGTTTTGGTTGGTGGGGTATATTTGTTAAGGTAGGGTGGGATGGCTTATATTGTAGACTGGATAAGGAAATGTCTAAATGTGTTATAAAGTTTATTAATATAGGGGTATGTAGACTATGAAAATGATTTACTGGTGAATTTATGTGTAAAAAATATATTGAAACAAATTACAAACCATCTACTTTCTCAAACCAAGCTCCTACTCCATCTGTTCCTGGGACCTGCAGTTTGGCTTACACAGCATGCCACAGTCGCCATCACTTTACTGGAGCTCGATCACAGAAATGCTGTGGGTAATTACCTCTGACTAGTAGATTCAATCTCTAAAATTGAACCGCTCTCTTTTTAAGTTGAATTGTAAGTATGAAAGATTGTGACATTTATCAAGTGACTGCTTGGCAGTGTGCAAGGTAATATACTGTGGAAGGGTGATTTATACAAACAAGTTATATGGCAGGTTTGCTAACTTTTAAAAAGTCTAATGCTGTTTTTGAACTTAAAAGAGCCCTGTAGTCCCACACTTTCCATTTTGCATGTAGAAAGTCATATTTTAAACATTACAAGGACATGTGAGATCAGGGTAAGAACATGAATGTAAACAACACAAAGGGGAAAACTTCTGTATGCCAGCTGATGTGAGCTGCTGGAAAACATAGAAACATTTATGTAATGGCAATAACTTAGAAATTCAGCTGTGGCCTGGCTGACTCCTGATCGTCTGACCCAATTAGATTGTACAGATGAGAATTCTAAGTGACCCGCCAGCAATGGGATACAAATTTTCCTATATTGAATCTATTCTCAGATATGGTGCATTAACTAGTAAACTAGGCAAATTCCATAATTTTTAAATAGATACAGTGGATATAAAAAGTCTACACACCCCTGTTAAAATGTCAGGTTTCTGTGCTGTAAAAAAATGAGACAAAGATAAATAATTTCAGAACTTTTTCCACCTTTAACGTGACCTATAAACTGTACAACTCAATTAAAAAACAAAACTGAAATCTTTTAGGTGGAGGGAAGAAAAAAAAAGAAAAATAATGTGGTTGCATAAGTCTGCACACCCTCTTATAACTGGGGATGTAGCTGTGTTCAGAATTAAGCAATCACATTCCAAATCATGTTAAATAGGAGTCAGCATACACCTGACCTCATTTAAAGTGCCTCTGATTAACCCCAAACAAAGTTTAGCTGCTCTAGTTGGTCTTTCCTGAAATGTTCTTAGTTGCATCCCACAGCAAAAGCCATGGTCCACAGAGAGCTTCCAAAGCATCAGAGGGATCTCATTGTTAAAAGGTATCAGTCAGGAGAAAATATTCCTGCAGCTCCTTTAATGTTGCTGTAGGCCTCTTGGTAGCCTCCCAGACCAGTTTTCTTCTCGTCTTTTCATCAATTTTGGTTGAGCTCCAGTTCTTGGTAATGTCACTGTTGTGCCATATTTTCTCCACTTGATGATGACTGTCTTCACTGTGTTCCATGGTATATCTAATGCCTTGGAAATTCTTTTGTACTCTTCTCCTGACTGATACCTTTTCACAATGAGATCCCTCTGATGCTTTGGAAGCTCTCTGTGGACCATGGCTTTTGCTGTGGGATGCAACTAAGAACATTTCAGGAAAGACCAACTAGAGCAGCTAAACTTTGTTTGGGGTTAATCAGAGGCACTTTAAATGAGGTCAGGTGTATGCTGACTCCTATTTAACATGATTTGGAATGTGATTGCTTAGTTCTGAACACAGCTACATCCCCAGTTATAAAAGGGTGTGCAGACTTATGCAACCACATTATTTTTCTTTTTTTTTTTCCCTCCACCTAAAAGATTTCAGGTTTTTTTTTCAATTGAGTTGTACAGTTTATAGGTCACGTTAAAGGTGGAAAAAGTTCTAAAATTATTTATCTTTGTCTCATTTTTTTACAGCACAGAAACCTGATATTTTAACAGGGGTGTGTAGACTTTTTATATCCACTGTATGTAATCTACTCTATGTAATTTATTGAGGGAGAGCGGTGAAATTATTAATAGGAGATACCACATATAGACAGTATAAGTGGCATGAGCAAGTGAATCAGTTGTGTGAAAGTCTAAGAGGTGATTCCATGGCCAGCAGTGTTGTAACATATAACTTTAGAAAAAGCAAGGAGGGAAGGAAAGACACCTTTATATCTCGTCAATAGTTTATCTACACAAAGCAATCTGATTAGATTATATACCAATAGGTATCAGAAAAAAAAGGACCAACTCCTGATTAGATATAATAAAATATAACTTTTTATATGTAACAAATGTAAAACGTGGTCACGCAAACATCATAAATATTTGGAGGTTAAGACAAAGATACTAAAAGAAACACTGTCCAATAATATCTGATGGCTCTATTGCAAGAGTACAGGCAGAGAAATATATGTATAATACACATAAGTATTAAGGCCCTATTAAATTCCAGCCTCGTAAATAAGAGGCTTCTACTTAAGCCCTACGTACTGCAAAGTTTCTCTAACTTACAATGCTATTAAATTAGCCCTGCTGCGAGCAACGTATGAGCTACGCAGCAGGGCCGTACGTATATACACTGCATAAATGTACATGAGGAGTGACAGCCTGCGAGATGATATCGCAGGCTCCCACTCCTCATCAATTGCTGCGGGGGTCCTAAAAGGGACCTCCGCGGCAGTCCACCACATAAGCCCTGCCGTGGGGGGTACTCCAAATACCCCCCGGCACCTAAAATTAACCACCCCCCTCAATGCGGGGGTCCCCGTCGGGACCCCCAAAGTGTCCTCATATGAACACCTTGCTGCAGGGGTCCATAGGAACCCCCGCAGCCCCCACACATTAAACATTTGCAGCGGGGGTCCCCGATCGGCACCGATCAGGCCCCCGCTGCATTTAATACTTTTAAATTCCCCGCCGCGGCTCCTTAAAGGGCCCACTGGCCGCGGACCAAAAAATGAACCCCCCTCTATACTGGGGGTCCCCATCGGGACCCCCGAAGTGTCCCCACATTCACCCCTTGCAGGGGGGGTCCCCGATCTGCATAGATCAGGCCCCCCCCTTTAAAACTTTTAAATTCCCCGCCGTGGCTCCTTACACACTATTACGCAACCCCGGCCGCGGCACCTAAAATTAACCCCCCTCTATGCTGGCGGTCCCCATTGGGACCCCCGAAGTGTCCCCATGTAAACCCCCTGCATCGGCACCGATCGTGACCCTGCTGCATTTCAATTTTAAATTTCCAGCCTCGCGGGTCCTTAAAGGACCGTAAAGGTCCTGAAAGGACTCGCACTAAAAATATTAACCCCAGGCAACTATAATTAACCCTATAACTCATGGTGGTCAATCCAGACCCCCATAAGGCCTTAATTAACCCATTAACTCATGGTGGTCAATACAGACCCCCATAAGGCCTTAATTAACCCATTAACTCATGGTGGTCAATACAGACCCCCATAAGGCCTTAATTACCCTATTAACTCATGGTGGTCAATCCAGACCCCCATAAGGCCTTAATTAACCCATTAACTCATGGTGGTCAATACAGACCCCCATAAGGCTCTATTTAACCCCATTAGTCCCATAAGGGTATATTATTACCATTATGGGCCTGTTACAACCCAACATTAACCACATAAGTGCCATGACGGTCCTCAAGGACCATCATGACACTAACTACAAACACTACACTAAAAAAAAACAATAAACCATTTAATCTAAACTAACCCCCCTCTACACTAATCTATTAACACTGACACTACCTACCGACACTACCTACCCCCTAATAAACCTCCCCAACACTCTAATTACAAAAAATAAAAAAACCTAACTTACAGAACACAAAAAAACCTACAGTTCAGAACACAAATAAACCTACAGTACAGAACACAAATAAACCTACCTTACAGAACACAAAAAAACCTACCTTACAGAACACAAAAAACCTACCTTACAGAACACAAAAAAACCTACAGTACAGAACACAAAAAACCTACAGTACAGAAAACAAAAAAACCTACAGTACAGAAAACAAAAAAAACTACAGTACAGAAAAAAAAAATTCATTACAACCCCACTCCCCACCACAGAAAATAAAAAACTTACACACCTGAAAAGGAAATACAGATAAACACAATACAATACATACATATAATACATTACATACATTACATACAATACATGACATTACATACATTACATATAATATATTACATATAATATATTACATATAATTTATTACACATAATACATTACATACAATACATGACATTACATACATTACATATAATATATTACATATAATATATTACACATAATACATTACATATAATACATGACATTACATACATTACATATAATATATTACATATAATATATTATATATAATATATTACACATAATACATTACATACAATACATGACATTACATACATTACATATAATATATTACATATATTCCAAATCAAATACCCCCTATCTATCTAACATACAATCTATTTAATATCAAATAAATCCTAACTATATGAAATACATCCCCCTATCTATCTAATATACAATAAATCCTAACTACATACACAAACCCTAATTCTAAGCTAAAATAAAATAATTACAGTCCTAACTACACAGACCCTAATTCTAAGCTAAAATAAAATAATTAAGACCACTTACCTTTAAGATGTTGCTTCAGATCACTAACCTAGGGGTAAAAAAAACCTAAATAATTAGTACAAAATATTAACATAACATAAATAAACATTATATACATTCTAAATATTATACTCACCTTTCCATCATGTCCCGTCACTGTTTAGCTCTTCCGGCGCGGCACTGTTAAAAAAACACAATACATTAATACATTAATACAATATCTAAACAATAAATAAAATAAACATCTAAATATACATTTAACTTACCTCCCCGCGATGTCCCCGGCCTTCTCCCCTTCAGCCCCGGCTGGGCCGCGGAACCATCCTTGCTCTAAAAAATAAAACAAAAAAAAACTAACGGAGGTCTGAACTCGCAGACCTCCCCGACGCTAATGAGCCTCCCGGAGTCCTTTCCGGGAGGAAATTGGCATTGGCGGCTTGTGATTGGCCGAAAAAGCTAGTTTTTTTTTGTTTTATTTTTTAGAGCAAGGATGGTTCCGCGGCCCACCCGGGGCTGAAGGGAAGAAGGCCGGGGACATCGCGGGGAGGTAAGTTAAATGTATATTTAGATGTTTATATGTTTATTTTATTTATTGTTTAGATATTGTATTAATGTATTGTGTTTTTTTAACAGGGCCGCGCCGGAAGAGCTAAACAATGATGGAAAGGTGAGTATAATATTTAGAATGTATATAATGTATATAATGTTTATTCATGTTATGTTAATATTTTGTACAAATTATTTTGTTTTGTTTTACCCCTAGGTTAGTGATCTGAAGCAACATCTTAAAGGTAAGTGGTCTTAATTATTTTATTTTAGCTTAGAATTTGGGTCTGTGTAGTTAGGACTGTAATTATTTTATTTTAGCTTAGAATTAGGGTTTGTGTATGTAGTTAGGATTTATTGCATATTAGATAGATAGGGGGATGTATTTCATATAGTTAGGATTTATTTGATATTAAATAGATTGTATGTTAGATAGATAGGGGGTATTTGATTTGGATTATATGTAATATATTATATGTAATGTATTTAATGTCATGTATTGTATGTAATATATTGTATGTAATATATTATATGTAATGTATGTAATGTCATGTATTGTATGTAATGTATTATGTGTAATATATTATATTTAATATATTATATGTAATATATTATATGTAATGTATGTAATGTCATGTATTGTATGTAATGTATTATGTGTAATATATTATATGTAATATATTATATGTAATATATTATATGTAATGTATGTAATGTCATGTATTGTATGTAATGTATTATATGTATTATATGTATTATATGTATGTATTGTATTGTGTTTATCTGTCTTTCCTTTTCAGGTTTGTAAGTTTTTTATTTTCTGTAGTGGGGAGTGGGGTTGTAATGTATTTTTTTTTCTGTACTGTAGGTTTTTTTTTTTCTGTACTGTAGGTTTTTTGTTTTCTGTACTGTAGGTTTTTTTGTGTTCTGTACTGTAGGTTTTTTTGTGTTCTGTAGGTAGGTTTTTTGTGTTCTGTAAGGTAGTTTTTTTTGTGTTCTGTAAGGTAGGTTTATTTGTGTTCTGTACTGTAGGTTTATTTGTGTTCTGTACTGTAGGTTTATTTGTGTTCTGTAAGGTAGGTTTTTTGTGTTCTGTAAGGTAGGTTTTTTTGTGTTCTGTATGGTAGGTTTTTTTATTTTTTGTAATTAGAGTGTTGGGGAGGCTTATTAGGGGGTAGGTAGTGTAGGTAGGTAATGTAAGTGTTAATAGATTAGTGTAGAGGGGGGTTAGTTTAGATTAAATGGTTTATTGGGGGGTTATAGTGTAGTGTTTGTAGTTAGTGTCATGATGGTCCTTGAGGACCGTCATGGCACTTATGTGGTTAATGTTGGGTTGTAACAGGACCATAATGGTAATAATATACCCTTATGGGACTGATGGGGTTAAATAGAGCCTTATGGAGGTCTGTATTGACCACCATGAGTTAATGGGGTAATTAAGGCCTTATGGGGGTCTGTATTGACCACCATGAGTTAATGGGTTAATTAAGGCATGATGGGGGTCTGGATTGACCACCATGAGTTAATGGGTTAAATAAGGCCTTATGGGGGTCTGGATTGACCACCATGAGTTAATGGGTTAATTATAGTTGCCTTGGGTTAATATTTTTAGTGCGAGTCCTTTCAGGACCTTTACGGTCCTTTAAGGACCCGCCAGGCGGGAAATTTAAAATTGAATTGCAGCAGGGTCACGATCGGTGCCGATCGGGAACCCCCGCTGCAATGTGTTTATGTGGGGACACTTCGGGGGTCCCGATGGGGACCCCCAGCATAGAGGGGGGTTAATTTTAGGTGCCGCGGCCGGGATTGGGTAATAGTGTGCCGTGGCCCCTTTAAGGAGCCGCAGCGGGGAATTTAAAAGTTTTAAATGCAGCGGTGGGGCTGATCTATGCAGATCGGGGCCCCCCCCTGCAATGGGTTTATGTGGGGACACTTTGGGGGTCCCGATGGGGACCCCCAGCATAGAGGGGGGTTAATTTTAGGTGCCGCGGCCGGGATTGGGTAATAGTGTGCCGCGGCCCCTTTAAGGAGCCGCAGCGGGGAATTTAAAAGTTTTAAATGCAGCGGTGGGGCTGATCTATGCAGATCGGGGCCCCCCCCTGCAATGGGTTTATGTGGGGACACTTTGGGGGTCCCGATGGGGACCCCCAGCATAGAGGGGGGTTAATTTTAGGTGCCGTGGCCGGGATTGGGTAATAGTGTGCCGCCGCCCCTTTAAGGAGCCGCGGCGGGGAATTTTAAAGTTTTAAATGCAGCGTGGGCCTGATCGGTGCCGATCGGGGACCCCCGCTGCAATGGGTTAATGTGGGGGTGCTGCAGGGGTCCCGATAGAGACCCCTGTAGCATGGGGATGTGTATAGGGTGAAGGGGGGACCCTCACACTGCTGTCTCGGGCTGCTCCGAGGCAGCACGTAGAGGCTTTAGGATCCCTTGCGGGCACTTTTTGTGCCCGTAGGGATTCTTACGATATGCGAGAATCATGAGTAGATTTAAGGCTGCGTGTGACTACGTAGCTCTCTCGGAGCCTATTCTCGGCCATTTTTTGCAGTCATATTGCAAAGCAGGCTGCGAGAGATTCGGTACTCGCAAACAGCAGAAAAACTGCCTTTTGCGAGCACCGAGAGAACTACGAGGGATAATTTAATAGGGCCCATAGTGTATATAGGTTGCAAAACAGAGGAGGTAGAGGAGGAAATAACAGGGGGTATACAAATTTTACCACTGTGGCCCTGTTTAAATTGGTTGTAGTGGAAAGTTCCCTGGAGATAAGCTGGGCCTACTACTTATCCCTTATCCCTAACTCATGTAGAGAATCCAGCTACTGTTCTAAGCTATCTGGGACTAATCCCTCTGTATTTCCACTTACCTTGCAATCTATAGCCTTGTCTGGATCTATAGGTGATGGAGCCTTTAGGCACAAGCACAGGAGTCTGCTGTAATGGGCTGCATGCCGGCGTATGACGTCATCAAGCTGGGATTGTGCTGATGCTGATCCGACGTGCGCGTTTCGCGTCCTGCTTCAACAGGGATCAATCTGGATTAAAGAATGGAGCAGGTATTTATGAGGAAAGTAATTAAGATATACAGGTTTTCTCATGGTCATGCAATCCTATGAGTATAATACAAAGAGAGAATTAGCAACATGGAATCAAGATTTTGATTGTGTTAATCTTAATTGAGGTATACTTATATGTTATCTGGAGTCCTGTATAGAACTCGTTATTACCACAATAAAGTCAGGCACTTAACCCTTCATTGTTTGTTTATGAATAAAATGAATAAAGCTCAATAGTATGTGTGGCTTCATTCTGTATTTCACAAGATTTAAGTGTGGTGACTTAATGTCTTGTCTAACCTGCGAGAGCATATGTTGCATATAATTGGTCATTTGTCCAATTAGGACTTATTCAGTCTCGTAAATCTCTTGTTGTACATAGTACTCATTATTCCCTTTTTAAGATTATACAATTTAACATTAAACCTATATTATTAGGTTACATAGCACTCAATTAAGTTAATGGAATGTGTGTGTATTTTATATTATGTTTTGCTCAAATGGTTTAAGCGAGGTAACTTGATATATTGTCAGGACTATGTACTGCACATACATTGCCCTTTGTCAACTTGGGACTTATTTCATTTAATAAGCTGTTTACCCTGATTCTATATTCTCAAGGTGTGTATCTGGAATATGTCACATACAGTTTGAGTGATCAGACATGGTGATTTTTATTAAATGATGAGGCATAGGTGATTTTTATTTCATTCATTGTATGTATGAGTACTTTACTTTTTGGTTCTACCACACATGATTAAACCAAGTCACTATGTATGTTTTCAGATCAGCGGGAGTACCTCATGTGGTGCGTCATTTGTCCATTTAGGACCTATTCAATCTCATATATTAATTAGCTCGAATTTATCTTTCTGAGGAGTCCATCACAAATACATTATAGATCTTATTTAACCTCTTAATTTAAATGGTCAGATATGTTTATTTATATTTTTTAAAACATTTCTGGAGAACCCAGGCAGAGAAGATCTTTATTAGATTGTATATTAATTATCTCATGGGGCTGTAGTGAATGGTTACAATACTCTATTGGTTTGCAGATCTATTCTCTGAGTTGGTAACCAGACCTATAGAAGAAACCCACTGTGGTATTTTCGTTCTCAGATGAGCACCTCTGCTCTTTTTGTTTACATTTTTTCACCTTATGGGTGATATGGGGATCCAGACATCGACTCCGTGCTCACGTTGCCTTAAGGAGTACAACCGCACCTCACTGACGAGGCCATAGAGGCTGAAACGCGTCTGTGGTTTGCTATTTTTTCCTGTTCAGGGACAATTGCCTGGTATTTCGGGACTGGATTAGACTAATATACTTCAGGATATTTCTAACTGTGAAGGGCACAAGTGAGCTAAAAGAGGTTGCTCTCTAAGTAGGTAAACATACCTATAGAAAAAACCCACTGAGGTTTTTTTCATTTTTAGATGAGCACCAACTCTTTTTGTTTACATCTATTCTTTTATAGAAAACAAAATTCATACTTAATGAATTTCAAATTTGGACGTATTAATGTGAGCTGTATAGTGAGTGACCCTCTGTATTCAGTTTGACAACAGATCATGCTTGACTAATTCCCACTTTTTACCATAGATAAAGTGAGAGTGTAAAATGCAAATACATTCTATGAAAGAACTGTATTAATTATAGAGACAGACATTGCGAGTCGGTTATCTTTTTCAAGTTTATAGATATACGCTGAAGTTGTTATATTCATTAAGTCCATTTGGCGTCAGTGTGTTTAGCATAGCGATCCATCGAATCTCAGCTTTCAGTAATTCCAACTCCAGATTTTCTCTTCTGATTCCTAAAGATATTTTCTTGACGCACCCAACATTTAACTTTGGGTTTGGAGTTGTGCAATTCATTGTAGTGTCTGGCAACTGATGTTAATTGTTTGCCGTTGGTCAGGTCTCTCGGGTTATTGATGATATTTCGTATGTGTTCCCCAAGTCTCCGTCTCAATTCTCTTGTCGTAATTCCAACGTATCTGAGGGAACACAGACATTCTAAGCAATAGACAACTCCTTGTGTCCCACAGAAAAGAAAGAGTTCATTCTGTCCCAATATCTTAATTACTTACCTCACAGAGATCAGTAGGTAAAGCTCTCACCTTTTCTAACCTCAGTCTATGAGGTATATTATTCATAATAATGTCTGTCTCTATAATTAATGCAGTCCTTTCATAAACTGTATTAGCATTTTACACTCTAACTTTATCTATGGTAAAAAGTGAGTGGGAATTAGTCAAGCATGATCCGTTACCTATCTGGATACAGAGGGTCACTCCCTATACAGCTAACATTAATACGTACAAATTTGAAACTCATTAAGTGTGAATTTTGTTTTCTATAAAAGAGTAGATCTGCAAACCAAGAGAGTATTGTAACAATTCACTACAGCCCCATGAGATAATTAATATAAGCATCTAATAAAGATCTTCTCTGCCTGGGTTCTCCATAAATGTTTTCAAAAAATATAAATATGTGCAGTACATATTCTTGCTGTCCTGACAATATATTAAGTTACCTTGCTTAAACCATTTGAGCAAAACATAATATAAAAGTACTCACACATACCATTAACTTAATTAAGTGCTAATAACCTAATAATGAAGAGTTAATGTTAAATTGTAAGATCTTACTTAAAAAGGGAATAATGAGGTCTATGTACAACTACAAGAGATGTACGAGACGGAATAAGTCTTAATTGGACAAATGACCAATTATATGCAACATATGCTGTCGCAGGTTAGACAAGACATTAAGTCCCCACGATTAAATCTTGTGAAATACAGAAGGAAGCCACATATACTATTGAGCGTTATTAATTTTATTCATAAACAAACAATGAAGGGTTTACTGCCCAACTTCATTGTGGTAATAATAAGTTCTATACAGGACTCCAGATGCCTTCTGATTGACGAATACTGAGTACACCGCATTTAGGATTAACACAATCAAAATCTTGATTCCATGTTGCTAATTCTCTCTTTGTATTATCCGCCTAGGATTGCATGACCATGAGAAAAACCTGTAAATAAAAGAGAAAGAGTTAATTCTGTCCGAATATCTTAATTACTTACCTTATAAATACTTGCTCCGTTCTTCAATCCAGACCAATGCCTGTTGTAGCAGGACGTGAAATGTGCGCAATGGTTCAGTATCAGCACAATCCTAGCTTGATCACACGCTGGCTTCATGCAGCCCGTTACAGCAGACTCCTGCGCTTATGCATAAAGACTCCGTCATCTATAGATCCAGCCAAGGCTAAAGGATCGCAAGGTAAGTAGAAATACAGTGGGATTAGTCCCAGATAGCTTAGCACAGTAGCTAGATTCTCTACTTGAGTAAGGGATAAGGGGTAAGTAGTGGGCCCCCAGCTTATCTGCAGGGAACTTTCCACTATAACCAATTTAAACAGGGCCACAGTGGCAAAACTTGTATACTCCCTGTTATTTCCACCTCTACCTCCTTAATATATGTCTTGCAACCTGTATATGCTATATGTTCATACAACTGAATTGGTATAAATCTCATACTGTACACATGCATAAATGTATCTAATCTATTACCACTATGTATCCTATATATATAGGGCCTATGATCATTTTAAAATACAATAGATACAGAATCTACTACCATACTGGTATTTGCATTGGAATTTAATGTGGCTGAAAATCAGGTAAATAGTAAGGTATAAATCAATATCAATAAAAGAAAACTGTAAAAACAAAATATTTCCTGTCCTATTATACAGTATATTTTTAAATGAAATAATACATATGTTAGTTTAATATGTACATTTTCTTAAACTATAGGTGTTTGGGAAAGTTCTGCAAAGTTAAAATTTGATAATATTAAATAATTGCAAATGTCACATAAGGCTAAGAGCAACCTTTTGAAGGCAATTCTTGTCATGTGTGAAAACTAGTATAAGTAGCTGCTGATTAAATATAGAAAGATATCACCAAGATTGTGCTGGAAACTGCATGGACCCGATCACACCTGGTCCATAAATAGCTCCAAAGAAAGTGTTGTCAAATGTTTATATAACAATGTCAGGGACACCTGTCAATAAGGATACAGAAATACACGTGTTATACCAATGCCAAAAATACTTTAACCCAAAGTTTACCTAATGGTAGCATTAACCATTACATACTGATCTTAATTTAG
Source organism: Discoglossus pictus (assembly GCA_027410445.1). Lineage (NCBI taxonomy): Eukaryota > Metazoa > Chordata > Amphibia > Anura > Alytidae > Discoglossus > Discoglossus pictus. The sequence continues at coordinate 384,678,892 of CM050164.1, forward strand.
GTGTATATTGTGGATAGATGCGTTATTATAGAGTTTGTACTCATGTAGACTTACACACATGTGTATATTGTACTTAATGGCTTATATTCACTAACGTGTCTTTGGGGTACTTTGCAGGGAGCTTCACTCATATTCCATCTAATATTTTATTATAATTGTCACAAACCACTATGTGCCAGTCAGGGCTGTGTGTAGAGTTATTTTGGCATTAGGCCTCAAGTCAAATATTCTGTTAAGTAGCCTTTTTATACTTTTGTTGTTATCCCAAGGTATAATATAAATAAATGTTTACAACTATGATGACCTGAGTTGATCATCAAAATAGGTATAACTTTTAGGATTACTAGTTTTGTAAAAAATTTAACTTTTATTGCACTCAATAAACTTAAAAAAACAACCAATATAAAAAAAAAAAACTTCTATAAAACCAAATTACTTTTAATCTTACACCACTCAGTATTTCTGTTTTTTTTTTATATTGGATCTATCTCCACGGTTTTAGTTTAAATAGGGAGTAGTGCTTCTGATCTATAATTGTATCCTCTAATACATTTACACTTATTACTTTGTTTTTGTTCTCAATTGTAGCTTATGTTGCTGTTTAATTCTTAACCTGTGTTTCTTCTCACATTTGCAAAAAACTTTTAAAACATTAAGTGTTGTATTTGTTATTGTTTATTGCAGCATTTAACTTATATCTTAATACGGTTTGACTTTTTCTAAGGCTCTTTGTTGTCTCTTATACAATACTAGCGACTTGCCCGTCAAAAATGGCGACAAGAAAATTGTAAGGCTGGGAATGCTGTTTGGCACACGATGTGAGTCTCTGACACTCTTAAGCTTTTTGTTATCTACAAAGAAGTACAACAATTAATAATAAATGTGTTTATTTTTTTTACATGCAATTTGTATTTCAACAACTGGTAAACCATCATTTTTTAACAATATTAACCTTTTTAATTGTCATGTATTCAGGAGCAATATTCTGTATATACTCAAGTATAAGCCGAGTTTTTCAGCCCTTTTTTTAAGGCTCAAAAGGGCCCACTTGGCTTTTACTGGAGTCACCCATGTCTCTCCACCCCTGTGTCTCTCTTTCCCCTCGTGTCTCTTTCCCCCTGTGTCTCTCTTTTACCCCCGTGTCTCTCCAACCCATGTCTCTCTTTCCCCCCGTGTCTCTCCACCCCCGTTTCTCTCTTTCCCCCCCATGTCTCTCCACCCCCTGTCTCTCTACCCCTGTGGCTCTTTCCCTCCCCCTCCCTTATCATCCTCCTCATCCTCAACCCCCCTCCTCATACTAAACCCCCTCCTCATCCTCAACCCCCCTCCTCACATTACCCCTCTAATTACCTCCCCCTCTCCCTTTCCCCTCACTTACCTTCCATCAGCTGCTCCTCCATGCTACTTGCGGCTGAGTCGGGACCCAGCATATGCTTATGACGTGACGTCACATGTGCATCACGTCATTAGCATGGTCATCTTCAAACTAACATGAACCCATAACTACTGTATATACAATGAAACAACTTTCCACACCTTTTTAAAATACAATTTTAACATAACAAACTGTAACTTAATGTACTAACATTTAACCTGGAATTGTAAGAAAATGCAACATAACTGTTTTGTGGGGCCAATTATACCAAAAGGTCACTTCTAAGACATTGCAACATGTTACTTTGCTGGGTTTTCCCCCCCCTTTTTTTGTTATTCTTGTAGTTATTGAAAATGGCACATCGAGTTTCCTATGTGAAATAGTGGTCCCCTAAAAAGAGTCCACCAGACATCTAAGTTCATGAGTATAAACTACTGTTCTCTATGTTTTTTTGCCATTTTATAGAGTTTCCTATGTGAAATAGTGGTCCTCTAAAAAGCATGACATCAAAGTTCATCCTCGAAATACAACCACTGTTCTCTATGTTTGTAGGTATTTTTTATTGTCAATTTGTCATTGAGATAAAAGCACTTTCTTTTTTGTAATGTAAGTTAGAGGACCTCATCGTACACAATGTTTTTTGTAAAAATGCATTCATCCTCTAATAAATCACCCGGACTTTAATGTCAACTGGATTTTTGCATCTTGAAAAAGCAACATAGAGTTGTCCATGTGCAAATACAGGTTCCTGTAAAAAAAAAACACAGACTTAAAAGTTTGTCCTTGGGATTTTTTTATGGTTATGGCAAATGCCATGATAAGGCAAACCACTCTCACTTGGAGCCAAATCAATTCTTGGTATAAAAACGTGTTCACCTTTATGGGTACCATTCATAATTTCTGCAGGTATGAAGTGATCTCTTAAATCCTGCACAATTTATCTGGCCCCATTACAAAGTCCTTTTTTTGGATTCATATTTCTCAATGGACAATTGCCCCTTTTTCAATTGCAAAACATGTGGTGGTATTCCAGATGGTGTTAAAGAATTGATAAATTCTATACTAAAGTTAGATTCACTGTCTTTGTCATCAGCCAGAACTAAATCTGCACTGTAATCATTTTTTTGGGGTGCATTTATAAATTAAAAAATTTCGTTATTTAGATTCAAGGCATCAATATTTATTGATGTAAATATCACTTTGCTTGCAATGTCTTCGTAATCCTCGTTATTGATAGTATTTAGAAAGATTGCCAATATGAGTGATTCATTGCAAATAATTTGTGATGGTATTTATACGGTATCATCAGGTAGATTATTTATTTTTGGATATTTTCCTCCTCCAATTTGAATTAGCTAATCATCGAATTAATTTTGGCCTTCAGATCTCATATTTAGTTCTAATTTTAGGTGTGTAATTATTTTCCACAGTTTACTTATTATTTATACATGTTTCGACAATGTCAGTCCTATTTCTATGTGGCACAACAGGTAATGTTTGCCTAAAATCTCCTCCTAACAACATCACCTTTCCACCAAATGGCAAATCATTATCCATCACTTCTTTAAATAATCTAGCAATACATTGCAAGGCATGACACAACATCATTGTTGCCTCCTCTGTAATAATTAAGTTTTTTTTTTAATTTTTGCTTGTAAAGAATTCATTCAAATATCTGACACTGATATTTCTAAAATGGGAACTGGCAGTTTAAATCCACTATGCACAATTCTGTCACCTTCTAACAAAATGGCGGTAATTTCAGTTGTTGCAAATGGCAGTGCTTTTTAACCCTGTGCTCGAATGTAACTTATCAAACAATTATACAGATAAGTATTTCCTGATCCACCAGGGCCACCTAGATAGAAATAATGGTCTTTGACCATTTCATCATCTGTTGCATTTGTGATGGTGTTAAATGTTTGCAATTATAACGTATTTAAATTTGCCATTTTTTCTTGTGTTTTTTTGTTTTAAAGCTAAGTGTCATAGTCTTCAAAGTTTATTTCATCTATAAGTCCTGAATCAGGCAGATAAAAAGTTGCTCAATTTAACCAATGACAAAGAAAGATTTCTTGAATTTCCATTAATGTTTTTAATAGCGCAATGCTCTCATTGTAACGTTTCAAAAAGTCTTCACACATATTTAATTTAAATGTTTCCCACAAAGCTAATGCATCAGGTACATTGCAAAAGATGCAAATGAATGCAATTTGTTCTCTCATTTGCTTTAGCATTTGACATAGTGCTGCCTCTTCCAGACACCTCTCCCATTCTGTATCAACTGCTATGAAGTTTTGATGTCTTGCAGATAATTGGAAAGTATTATAAACTATGCCATTCACTGTACGTAAATGTTCATAACTTTTTGCACCAGGAACATGTAAAAGAAGTCATCCTAAACTGAAATGTTCAATGTCTCTTGAACTGATGGTATGAATTCTTGGGATCATTTTATTAGTATATTTTTATTGTTGTTGCCATTGGCCATTTACAAATACATAGTTATATGGAATCTCTATATATAAAAATTGTCTGGCCTCAGTGTCCTCACAATTTTAATTGAAACCAAGCAGTAAGTGATGTTGCTCTATGTTCATTTTGTGCTAGAGCATTTCTTTCATTACCTGCAGTAAAGCAAACACATTGACTTTGTGGCAAATGTACAGCTAATGGATACACAGCCTGTGACTCATCATGCATCTCAAATTTCAGAAGACGCAACATTGCTTCTGGAGCACTGACATAGCGAGCATCTAAATAACATGAAAGTTCATCATGTAAAATTGGACTTGTTCATTGTCTGCACCTTGCACAACAACAGTTGCTGCATCATATCCTTTGTATATATATTTATACACATATTTTATGGATTTGTTAGAAGTGCAAGCTTCCACATTTATGTGTGCAGTGTACTTAGAGTAGTGTAGTTACATAGGCCCTCATTCAATTGCAATTTGGCCAATTGAATAGGGGTCTAAATAAGCACATAACATATTTTTTTTAAAGAAGTTTTTAGTTAGCAAGCATCTATCCAAAATCAAGGTTTTTACTAACTAAAAATTTATTTAAAAAAAATATGCTATGTGCTTATTTAGACCCCTATTCAATTGGCCAAATCGCAATTGAATGAGGGCCATAGTAATTTAGGTTGAAAAAAGACTTTAGTCCATCAAGTTCAACCTTTTTAGATCTCCTCTGATCTGCAATATGCAGATTTAGTGTTAATTGATCCAGAGGAAGGCAAACAGAAAAAAAAACTGTGAAACTTTGCCAATTGTCTCAAGACGAAAAAAAAATTCCTTCCTGACCCCAGATACTGGTGATCGGATTGATCCCTGGATCAATACACCCTCTCTATTTATCCAGGATAGCTCTTAATGCCCTTTTTAATAAAAAAATATATCCAATCCCTTTTTAAAATGATCTATTGAATCTGCTGTCACCACCTCCTTTGTTAGAGAATTCCACAGATTAACCACCCTTACTGTGAAGAACCCTTTTCTAGTCTCTAACTATGTCCCCTTGTCAGTTAAGAACCTCTTGGCACAAAAAGTTCCCTTGACAAAGCCTTGTATTGACCCTGGATATATTTATATAAGGTAATCATATCCCCTCTTAGATGCCTTTTTTCTAGAGTAAATAAGTTTAATTTCGTTAGTCTTTCTTCATAACTTAGCACCTCCATTCCCTTTATTAGCTTTGTTTCCTTTTTCTGTACTTTTTCCAACTCTAAAATGTCCTTTTTATGTAGTGGTTCCCAAATTGGTACTCTATATTTTAAATGAGGGCATACTAGGGATTTGTATAGTGGGAGAATTATATTTGCTTCCCTTGCTTCTATACCCTTCTTAAAACATGCTAATATTTTACTTGCCTTTGAGATGCTGCTTGGCATTGAGCACTGTTACCTAGGTGGTTGTCCACAATTACTCCCAAATCCCTTTCAATATCTGATAACCCTTGATTTGCTCCATTAAGATTATACATTTCATGGCTATTTTTCCTTCCCATATGCATAATTTTACATGTATTCGTATTAAATGTCATCTGCCACTTAGATGCACATTCCTCTAATTTATGCAAATCCCTTTGGAGGGAAAGTACATCATTTTCTGATTAAATTACCTTGCACCACTTTGTGTCATCAGCAAAAATGGAGACACCACACTCCAATCCCACTTCAAAGTCATTAATAAATATGTTAATAAGGAGGGGACCTAATACTGAACCCTGAGGAACCACACTTACCACATTAATCTAAGTTTGCTCCATTTACCACAACCCATTGCTTCCTGTCTTTTAGCCAGCTCTCAATCCATAAGCAAGTATTTATGGCAATTCCTGTATTATATTGCCTGTATCTCTCAGTAGTATATTCCTGTATAGTCTCCCATGTGACACTGTATCAAAAGCCTTTGCAAAATCCAAATAGACTACATCCACTGAGTTGCCTTGATCCAAGTTCCTACTAACCTCCTCATAGAAACTAATTAGGTTTGTTTGACATGACCTATCCTTCATAAATCCATGTTTTCTCCTACTTATAATCCTGTTTGAATAGACATATTCCTGTATATTGTCGCCTTATTAACCCTTCTAAAAACTTTCCCACTACCAAAGTGAGACTCACTGGTCTATAATTTTACCATCCTATCCCCTAGCACAAAAGCTCCCTCATCATTAAGGTGCAATCCATCCCTGCTATAGAGATTGTACCCAAGTGAGAACTCAGCCCAGTGTTCTAAAAACCCAAACCCTCCTTAATGCAACAAATTTTTAGCCATGCATTAACCTCCCTAAGCTCCTTCTGCCTCCCTGGGCTAGCATGTGGTACTGGTAGTATGTCAGAAAAGTATGCAGTATTCAATTTACCTTTTTCTTGTAGGATTAAAAGTATGTGTGCATGTGGCAGGCCTCTTTTTTTGAAATTCAATGGTATAAAAGAAACCACATATTTCCCACATAACCGTGCTTTAGTTATATCATGTATTAATCAATTAAGTTTTATTTTGAATACTCTAGCCACTAAATCTAGTCGATCTGAAGTATTTTGGCCAAGTTTAAAATGTTCCTTGATCTCTGGCCATTGTGGATTACATGTGAATGTAATGAATATATCTGGTTTTCCAAATTTAGTCACAATAGCCATGGCATCATTGTATCTTTATCGCCATATTGCGAGGAGATCCTTGGAAAGTGGATGGCATCCATCAATCCACAAAATTGTTCTATGCAAAGCTTGTTTTGTTGAAATTTGATAAAATTTACATTATTATCATCGACTTGTAAATATGAATCAATAATCCATTGCTGTGTGATTTCCCCCCACATAAAATAGGATTAAAATGATCCTGAAAAGCAGTTTGTGCTACTTTATATTCCAGCATAGAAATATTGTTTCTAACACAAATTTTACTATTGTGACTTTGCAATTGCAATTTTGGTCGCCATCCTGGCTCACCATTTGGAAAGAAAATGGCATATGTCATTGGATCCAAATTACAACTTAATATATTTATTTTTATAAAAGGTTGCTCTTCATTGCATGGTTATATTCTAATATCCCACTGAAATTGTGGTTCACCATCATCCTTTTTAAAGACCATGGCAACCTCATTTACTGTTAGTAAATTATAACATCTTTGATCAGTATTGCGATCTCTTTTCAGAACCATATTTACTCTTGGCATTGGCAATTGATGTATTTGAGCATGTTCCTGTTTTCCTTTTTCAACCGCTGCTAATTTTTTGTATGCTTGACTATATGGGTTGTTGGCCATATTTTATCCAGCGGTTCAAACATTATGCGTAAACATTGTTTATTTTCAGGAAGCGTCATCTGTTGTTCAACAGCTTCCATTGTATCTAGGACATATAACTAGAAATGTGAAGTCTGGTGGTAAATTTGTCCTTGTACTCTAAAACAGTACGGGCCATGTCTTGGCACATTTTCTGCTAATGTAGCATAGCACTTATTGAAGCAAACTAATTTGCACTGTTATTATTATTATTATTATTATCGTTTATTTGTAACGCGCCAACATATTCCGTAGCGCTATACATAAGTTAAGTTACAGGCAATGACAAGTTAAAGATTCATACATTGCAAAGAGTGTATGGCCCTGTCTTTGAGCTTGGAATCCAGTGTCCATAGCGCTTTCCCTAAAGCACTGCGCAGGATTGAAACTCGCAGACTTACAATCTAAAGGTTAAAGTTTGTATGTGGTACAGTAGGGAGAGAGTAGTGCTGAGCAGTGCTGAGTATGTTAGGGAGGAAGGTTATAGGCTTCTTTAAAGAGGTGCGTTTTTATTGATGTTTTGAAGGATTTAAGGCAGGAGGATAGTCTGGTGAAGCGAGGCAAGGAGTTCCAGAGAATAGGGGCAGCGCGAGAAAAGTCCTGGAGGCGGGAGTGAGAGGAGGTGACAAGAGTGGTAGAAAGAAGAAGGTCGTTAGCAGAACGAAGAGGGCGTGTTGGGGAGTATTTGGAGATGAGAGCAGAGATGTATGGGGGTGCACTGTTGTTGAGGGCTTTATAAGTTAGGGTCAAGATTTTAAACTTTATTCTGGAGGCTAAGGGAAGCCAGTGGAGTGATTGACAAAGAGGAGCTGCCGACACTGAACGATGTGTACTGAAGATGAGTCTGGTGGAGGCATTTATTATGGATTGAAGTGGGGAGAGGCGAGTGATGGGCAGGCCAACAAGGAGCGAGTTGCAATAGTCAAGACGAGAAATGATAAGAGAGTGTATTAGAATCTTAGTAGTGTCTTGTGTAAGGTAATGGCGTATTTTGGATATGTTTTTTAGATGGAAAAGACAGGATTTGGTTAGAGACTGTATGTGTGGGATGAAAGAGAGGGCAGGGTCCAGTAGAACCCCGAGACAACGGGCTTGGGAGGTGGGAGTGATGATGGCGTTGTTGACAGAGAGAGAGATGTGAGGAATTGAAGCGGTAGTAGAGGGTGGGAAGATTAAGAGTTCAGTCTTAGACATGTTGAGTTTCAGATGGTGGGTGGACATCCAAGAGGATATACTAGAGAGGCAGTCGGAGACGTGTGCTAGAAGAGAGGGGGATAGATCTGGTGCTGAGAGATAGATTTGGGTGTCGTCTGCATAGAGATGGTACTGGAACCCAAAAGAGTTTATTAGGGTGCCGAGTGAGGATGTGTAGATGGAGAAGAGGAGGGGGCCTAGGATTGATCCTTGGGGTACGCCAATAGACAGGGGGTGAGGAGAAGAAGATGTGCCGGAGAAGGATAGGCTAAATGATCGTTCTTGGAGGTATGATGAGAACCACAAGAGAGCAGTGTCTCGAATGCCGAGGGAGGAGAGAATGTGGAGTAGAATTGAATGGTCAACTGTGTCAAAGGCGGCAGAGAGATCCAGGAGAAGCAAAATAGAAAAGTGGCCTTTAGACTTGGCGGTGAGCAGGTCATTGGTGACTTTTATGAGGGCTGTCTCAGTCGAGTGTTGGGGCCGAAAGCCGGATTGGAAAGTGTCCAGAAGAGAGTTAGAGGAGATGAAACTGGTAAGGCGGTTATAGACTAGCCGCTCCAGCAGTTTGGAAGCCAGGGGAAGTAGAGAGATAGGGCGATAGTTGGATGCAACGTCAGAATCGGATGAGGGTTTCTTGAGAGTGGGTGTAATTATGGCATGTTTTAGAGATGATGGAAACGTGCCAGTGTTTAGGGAAAGGTTGAAGATGTGTGTGAGAGCTGGGATTAGTGTAGTAGAGAGGGGAGGGATGAGCTGAGATGGAATAGGATCTGAAGGACAGGTGGTGAGGTGAGAGGATGATATTAGGATGGAGACTTCATCTTCTGTTGCAGGGGTAAAGAAGTCCAGAGTGGCTGTGGGAATGGAAGGGGGGGGTAGATTGGGTGTTGTTGGTTAGTAGAGTTAGTTGAGAGAGTGAAGTGTGTGAGCCATGGTGGGAGGAGAGTTCATTGTGGATAGATTGAATTTTATGTGTAAAATGGTTGTCAAAGTCTTCAGCCGTGAGACAGGAAGGGATGGGGGGAGGTGGTGGGCGAAGGAGAGTATTGAAAGTGGCAAAAAGACGTTTTGGGTTAGAGGACAGAGTTGATATTAGTGATGTAAAGTACTGCTGTTTGGCCAGGTTGAGGGCAGAGGAGTAGGAACGTAGCATAAACTTGTAGTGAAGGAAATCTGCTGCGGAGCGTGATTTCCTCCATAGTCGTTCAGCAGTGCGGGAGCACTTCTGAATGTAATGTGTGTGTGTAGTGTGCCATGGTTGTGGATGAGATTGAGCGCGTCTGCGTGTAGTTATGGGGGCCAGAGTGTCAAGAGTGGAAGAGAGAGTAGAGTTGTAGTGTGTGGTGGCAGTGTCAGGGCAGTTGAGGTTGGTGATAGTGCTGAGAAGAGGTTGGAGCACGGTGGAGAGTTGGGTAGGGTCGAGTTCTAGCAGGTTTCTGTGGGTTATTGTGGCTGGGGTTGAAGAAGAGTGATGGGAGGAAGATGTGTTGAGGTTGAAGGTAAGGAGGTGATGGTCAGAAAGAGGGAGAGGGTGGATGACTAGGTTGGAGGTGTGGGTAATATTGGTAAAAATAAGGTCAAGAGAGTGACCAGCATGGTGAGTTGAAGAATCTGTAAGTTGTGAGAGGCCGAGGGAAGAGGTGAGTGCAAGTAGTTTGGCAGCTGCTGAGGAGGTGGGGGTGTCAATGGCAATGTTGAAGTCACCAAGTATCAGTGTGGGAATGTTGGAGGAAAGAAAGTGTGGGAGCCAGGCGGAAAAGTGATCGAGAAATTGAGAGGAAGTACCTGGGGGGCGATAGATTACAGCAACACGTAGAGAGATAGGAGAGAAGAGGCGGATAGTATGAGCTTCAAAAGACGAAAATTGGAGGGATGGGACAGGGGGTATGAGGTGGAACGTACAGCGAGAAGAAAGTAATACACCCACACCACCACCTTGTTTGTTCCCAGGTCTAGGTGTGTGACTGAGGTGAAAACCCCCATGCGAGAGTGCTGCAGGGGAGGCAGTATCAGAAGAGGAGAGCCAGGTTTCAGTAAGAGCCAGTAGATTGAGGGAGTTGGTAGTGAAAAGGTCGTGAGTGAAAGTGAGTTTATTGCAGATAGATCGTGCGTTCCAGAGAGCACAGGAGAAAGGAAGAGTGGAAGGTTTGTGACAAGTGATGGGTATCAAATTTTGTGTTTTTCTGGTGTTTTCTGCCCTTGGAGTAGAGCGTGGCTGAAAGTAGGTAGAAATGAGGGAGGGACCTGGGTTAGGGGATATGTCTCCAGCAGCTAGCAGAAGGAGGAGTGAGAGTGAGAGAATATGGGAGTGGGACTTACAGTGATGTTTCTGCTTATGAGTGTTGGGGAGGGGATGAGATTGTGATTGGAGGAGAGAGAATAGCTCATGGGAGCAGAGAAGAGGAGAGGAAAGCAAGGAAGGTGAGATGGTTATAGTATTGGAGGTGTGATACGGATAGGCTGCAAATGATAGTCTGAGAGAGAGGCAGTAGAAGATGAGGAGGAGAAAAAAGTGAGAGAGCATTTCGACACAGTTATAAGACCTGACGTTTTATTTTTTTTAATTTGTTGTAATTTGGCAATGTTGGATCACTTATTATACTTGTTAAATATTCTGGAAATGTGTGTCTTTCTGGAAGTCTTAGCTTTCCTTTCTATTTTTAAATATATTTTTTTATTAAGAATACAAGGTTATTTCCGTAACAAAAGTGTTTCAAAAATAAAACATTAGCAACATAACTAGAACACTTAATAAATGACAACACATACATATAACCTTTTAAACCTAACTTTTACATTTTTGTTATTTCTGTTTTAAGTTAAGCTGAAAGCATATTTCACACATATGTATGTGTTAAAGTACAATCATAAAGGCTGATAGCTTATAAGAGCACACAGAGAATAAAGAAGAAGAAAGAGGGTAAGAGAGGGGCTAAACGAGAAGGAGTTCAGTGTTATGTTTGTTTTTAAAAGGGGCATCCCAAACTATTATCCTACTCTGCATATTTACCACCCAATCTTAAGAATCCAAGCATCCCAACACGTTTAATCAAAACTGCACTATATTCTGGCACTGACGATTTCCATATTTTGGCTAACGTTATCCTCATTGCTAAAAACACTTGGTGTGATAAGAGTTGAGCCTCTTTACTGAGACCCTCTATGGGGAGACCTAAGAGAGCTTCTTCTGGCTTCTGGGGAATCCTGTGCCCCCATAGTCTCTTCAAAATATCATAGTCTCCAACCAAATAACGCTGACTTCTGAAATAACCACAGTAGGGCAGTCCCAGATAACATGTTTAAGGGTGCCCAGAGTGTGACATCCCCTAAAACAGTTACCATCCACTGACAGGTTAGAGAGCTGCATCCTAGCTGGTGTTAAGTATCCCCTCAAAATGTCCTTGTGTGCATTTTCCCTAAGTATAATATTTAGTGAGGAGCCTGTGGCCTGCTTATGTATCTTATTCCACTGTGCATCAGTTATATCAATGGCTCCCAAAAATGTTGATGTTGGAGTTTGGACGGTGTGGTTAGGTCCATTAAGTAATTATAAATAATGGAGATATTCCGTTTGCCATTAGGGTTGTTAAAACAGCATGTTTCGAATGGAGTGACCTTAGCAGAGGAGTTAAGCCATTCTTTTAATGGCAAATGATGTAGGTCTCTAAATGTTGTAGGGGACCATTGTCGATTTTCCTTAAACAGATCTGCAGCATAAGTAAACTGATTATCTATCCACCATTTAAACTGTGAAAATCTATTTATGGACGCTGACTTCTGAAATAACCAATAACCTGCTTCTACAAGAGGAATTCTCTTGTTCGTCTAAATCAGAACTGCCAAAGACTGAGCCATGCATTTGGGAAGGCAAGATTTAGCCAATTTAAAATGTAGGGGAAGCCATAACACTTGTTTAATGTGAAGGCCACTTTCTTCAAAGATATCTTTCTCTATCTCCACCCACACTGGTAGGTGTTCCTTATCAAACCACTTGGTGATTTGGGCTAATCTGGCAGCTTTATAATACTTGAGTAAATCTGGCACAGCCAACCCTCCTTTAGATGCCATCATGGCCTTATTTATTCTAGGCCTTTTATGATCCCAAATGAAGCAAGAGATTGGCCCCTGAAGAACCGAGAGGTCCTTGGTGCGAACAGCCGTTGGAATAGTGCGAAAAAGATACAGAAGCTTGGGAAAGATATTTATTTTAATAGCGTGGATCGTCCCTAGCCACGAGATTTTGTAGGAGGACCATGTGTTAATGTCATTGAGTAGTTTTTTTTATGATAGAGATATAAACCATTATATTAGGGATATAAACCACTAAGTATTTAAGATGGTGTGGAACCTATTTAAAATAGAATTTCCCTGATAATTGAAATTCCAAATACTTTGGTAAATAAACATTTAAAGCTTCGCTCTTACTCGCATTCATTTTAAAGCCAGAAATGCAGCCAAAAACACCAAGAGCATAAAATAGATTAGGGAGACTGGTCAGAGGCTCAGTAACAGTTAGCATAACATCATCCGCAAATAAGCTCAGTTTATGTTCTGAAAGTAGAACTCAATCTGTCTTTTACTTGGCCTAAAACGGAGCTCATATCCCCCCCGAATCCATGCCAATTGCTGCCAGTCAGCCATAAGCTCTGGCACTCTACAAAAAAATGCTGATTGCCCAGCATTTCGGGCATATACATTTAACAGTGAAAGTTTACGTTCGTTAATGGTACCCTGTACTAGAATAAATCTCCCGTCCGGATCTCTATGGGTGGAAGTGTGTTAGAAGTTCAGTCTTTTGTGTATCAGAATTGACACCCCTCTTTTTTTCTGGAGCAGTAGAATGATATGTTTGCGTGAAATGTTTCCCCCAATACCTTGAGATAGCATTCTTCCTGAAATGGGTTTCCTGTATTATGACAATGTCTAACCCCATATGACTGTATTCACCCAGGGCAACCCCTCGCTTCACCGGCTCATTTACCCCTGAACATTATGAGATGCTATGTGAGAAGCCATTACTCACCACCTACACCAATCGCCCGTCAGAAAATAGGGGCTCTGATAGGTATATTATCCGCAGAGGGCTGATGACCTAAGGACTGCACTCCACTGGGAACTATTGGCTCGCAGAACTCCACACAGGACAAGAGATAACAATCACGTACTTTTGCAGTGCAATATATCAGTCTAACAGCATGTAAACAGATAATTACTCAAATATATATGTATTTTTTAAGTATAATAAAAATACACAAAACAATGTCCAATTTGGATTCAATTGAGGAGAGCAAAGAGCTGTCCTCCTAAAAACTACGGTGAGGAACCAGGTTTCTTTTCAATAAGATACACAGGTGTGTTATAAATAAGTAAATAATAAAATTAGAAAAATATACAAAATTAAAAACCCTATGGGGCACTTCTTAAAAAAGCAAAACATTAATACTTAAGTGACTGTATCAATGCAGTTGAAGTCTAATAAATGGAAAAATTCCTTAATGAACCCTGAGGCAGAACCGAATTCGGCACACAGAACTAAAACATTGCTACCATTTAGCTAAACTTAAACCAAAAACTATGCATTTTACATGTATGGTTACTTAGTCCTCTCTCTGATATATAGCAACATCCTGAAGCAATATCTACATTTGAGAGTAACTGCTCTCAAATTCCCCACAAACAAAAGTATAGAAAGTTGTTACAGACTTAGGATCTCTGTTGCGGCCTGAAGTGTCGATAAGGTCTAGTATCAGGGGGTTGGGCAATTCCCAACTGATCTGGTAACTGAATGTTCCAGGACGTAAGCAGCACCATGCCCTCCTCCACATCAAAAACTGGATATGTTTTCCCATCCCTCAGAATGTTCAACTTGAAGAGAAACCCCCAATTATATCTCCATCCCTGGGCTAAAATGATCTCCAACAGAGGTTTGAATAGTCTCCTTTTATACAAGGTGGTCAGGGAAAGATCAGCATAAATGCTAGGTTGGCCACCTGCAATCTCTGGAAAGCCGGGTTTTGCTGCCTTCATAAAAAGATCCTTGGTTGTGTAATAGTGGAATTTCGCAATCACATCCCTAGGTCTTTCTCCAGAGGCAGGACGTCCCGCCAGCACTCTGATTGCGATCTAGTCTGAAGGCGATCTGTGATTGTTTCTGATAAATTTTGGATTCTGACATTTTTACGGCGGGATCGATTTTCCAGATCTCCTTGCTCATATTGAAGTTGGCATTGTTCATCTCTCAAAGCCGAAACCTCATCCTCTAGTTGGGTATGCGCCTCCAACAAATTATCATATTTTGCTTCCAGCTCAGTCACCTTGGAATAAACAGCTTGTATTTCTCCAGTAAGTTCTGCAGCCACTTTCTTGATTTCTCCTGTAATATCCGTTATAAATGAAGAAATCAGATCTTTTAAATCTTGTATATCTGCCTTTGTGCTGGGTGCTGTAGGCTCCATAGTATATGTTGGTGTCACAGAAGGGTTGTCGGGGAGACTGTGTGCATTATTTTGTTGTACAAAAGTCCTGTATAGATTTAGCAGCCCTTCTTGTTGAGATACCAGCCATTCGTTTTTCATGTGCTTTAAACATGAGATTTAGCTGTGTTCTTCAGGTAAGTCACTTTGCTCTAGATTGTGCCGCCATAACTGGGGTATGGGGTGTGCTTACATAGTGGGCAAAATCTTATCTTCTTGCATCAAAAAATAAAGCAGGCGATGTTACATAGTTACATAGTATTTTCGGTTGAAAAAAGACTTTCAGTCCATCAAGTTCAACCTTTTAAGATCTCCTCTGATCTGCAATATGCGGATTAACTATTAATTAATTCGTTGTGTATAAAAATAAAAAATAAATAAATAATCAGTTCCCTCCTGATCCCAAACACCGGCGACTTCTCCCTGGCTCATTACTGCCTCTCTAATTATCCATGATAACCCTGAATTCCCTTTTTAATTAGAAATAAATCCAGTCCCCTTTTAAAGTTTCTGCTTTCAATCAGACAATATCTGCCTTTTTGTAAAAAGTATGTCTGTTTTAACTGTTTGAGACACGATGAGGCACCCTGCTATGCAGGTAAAAGTTCTGACTAAATAAATCCCAGACAGGTTTTGAGCTTGCCTTTGCTATTTCTTTTCAGGATGCAATTGTTTTCTAGGTCCACAAGTTTGCAGATTTTAAATTTGTCCACAAGATGGCGTCACTAATGCAGGTTTCATGAAACTACAGCTGCAAGGTTATTATGGTTAATTCTCTGTTTATATCACTCTGGGCGTGCCACCCCTGTCACTGCAGATGGTTCCCCTGCCAGCTCTCCCAGAAGCAAACAAGTAATACAAATTATTCACTTTAGGGTTTTTCCCAACAGGTGTTTGTGTTATGGCAGCTCCAGTAATAATATGTCCACGTAGGAATATAACATAGTAACTGATCTTTGAGTTTGCAAGTCTTGTTTTGCCAAAAGTCTCTATGTACAATAGTTTAAGAGCCTCTCAATAGCCTTCAAGCACCTGTCTTGTTTGGGGTCTGGAATCACTGCACCCCTTTTTGGACCCAAACATTGAATATTAGCAGAGTTCTTTATGGACTAGCCAGTTCAGCATAGCAACATCGCTGTGGGTCTAGGAAGGTATCCAACTGTTTTACTATGTGTATTAAATGTTGTTTACTCACCTCCTAGCCCTTGGATCTGTCCCCAGGATGGTCAAAGATCAAAATATTAGGACACCCCTGCTTGTTGAAATATTTTCTCTGTCTCAGTGCTCAGGCAGTCATGTAGATCTGATAAATAACTTTTGATGTTATCCACCATTACAGGGTGTGTTCTCCCAGGGCAGTGTGCCTCTAGTCTGGAAAACAGTCTCCAAGATGGGAAGCTGGGTTCTGATTTTCTGTGAAAATGCCCAGAAATAGCAGGCACCTATAAATAATATAATTTAGAGCAAGTTTTGTGATGTTTTCAGGATTTTTCAAGCTTTTAATCCTTGTTTGTAGGAGCTGAACTGTTTTGCTGCTGCTCTCTTCAGTTGCTGGCCGTCTTACCTTTCCTTTCTGACAGCAACTAATAAACTGTCCATCAGTTGGTCTTTCCTTAAGAAAATGATAGGCCCCACAAAACTGACAAACCACATTGAGTAATCCACAATAATGACTGTCTACTGGTAGTGCTGCAAATAAGGGACTATCCTGAGCTTCCTCAACACAGATATCACTACTACTTTGTATAACAATATTGGTGTCATGTATATCAACATTGGTGTCATTAGTCAATATTTGGTTATTAGACAATGTGTCACAGACATGATGTTTTTTACTTTTTCTGTTCTTTGTTGTTCCGTCACACTCTGTTTGTCCTTTCTGAGTCATTTTTCTTTTATTGGCAAGTCTCTGTCGTTCTTCTCTTAATCTTTGTGAGGTCTCAGGGGACTGTGCATCTCTCCATTTTTGCTTCCGTTCCCTTGCCATTCTTCTTTTGCGTTCTTTCTTGTCTTCTGCGTTGCCCGCCATTGTAATCTGCAATTGTAAATACAGACGTTTTAGTTTGAATTGTAATGTTTTTTTTTATATATCAAACAATTGCAATCATAAGATAAGTAAGATCTCTTTGTTATTTACCTGAAGTCTTAATGGACAAAGTTTTTTTTTACACTTTCTGATGGTCTTGTAGTTGTGGCCTTTTTTTTTTTCCAATCTGTAAGATATAATGTGTTTGTGTATTGTACATATTGTTTTTAACTGTCATCAATGCAAAACCTAAAGAGCAGCAATGAAACAGCAAAAGTACCTGAAATGCATTTGTAAATTTTGAATTAAATTCATTAATCAATCAATGTCTTATTTAATTGACATACATGAAAACCTAAAGAGCTAAGCATATATATATATTGAGAAATAAGATCAGTGTCAAATGAGTAATTTTGTTTTTATAATTAATTAATAAGTAATTAATAAATTAATATACATTAATTCATTAATCACTAACTGTCAGGAATGCAAAAATTAAAGAGCTATTCATGTTTTTATAAAGAAAGGCATCATATCCAAACACAAAGACCTATGAGCAAACTATAGATTGTCCTGAAAAGGATTTGTAATGTTTTGATTCAATTAATTAATTAATCAATGAAGTTATGTGTTTAATTGGCATACATTGAAATGTAAATCGCTAAGCATTTATGTATTCATAAATAAGGTAATTTTAATTTTCTTTTTCTGTTTTCAATTATGAATTAATAATTAATTAATAAATAATATACATTAATTAATCAATAACTGTCATCAATCCAAAACAAAAAGACGTAATGCTGTTTTCCTAAAGAAGGACATAATTAAATAATATATATCTGTAATGCTGATGTTATTGCAGATGCAAAGCTGCAGAGCTCATACTCTGTATTCAGGCAGCTGCAGAGATGATCAAACTGTAAAATGACATGAAAAGCATTTTAAAATGTTTGTATTCAATAAATTCATTAATCATTTAAAGTATCATGATTAATTGACATATATGCAAAGCATAAAGGCCTAAGCATCAATATATTCCTAAACAAATGCAGTATAAAATATTCAATGTAGTAGGTGTCAGAAGGTTTGAGAAGTTTTTGGGCTAGTGGATCCCAATTAGTAGCCTCGCACTCAGATTTTCCAGATCCTTCCAATGTCTTAGTTCCGATGGACTACAATGGTCGTATACCCCCCTTTCTTTTCATTTAGTAGGTGTCAGAGCCTAAGAAACTGATTTAAATAATTAACTGCTTTGTGGGTCCTATCCCTGTCAGGCAATGAGCAGTAATACAGGTATATAAATGTAGTGTAAAACATTTTTTTTTGTGCAGTGTAAAATATATATATATTTTTTTGTAATTATTAATAATGAATAATTAATGAATTAATGTACGATAATGAGCAGTAATCCAGATTTATAATTGCAGTGTAAAAAATAAAAAAAAATAATGCATTGTAAAATCTATTTTTTTTAAAAATGATTACAAATTAAAAAATTTATTTACGTTAATAATTAATTAATACATTAATAAATATATTAGAAAGAGCTAAGCATTTATGTCTAAGCATAAAGTAAGGGCAGTGTAAAATATTTTTTTATAATAATTAATTTTAATAATAATTCTTTTTTTTTTAACTAATAATCAATTATTAATACATTCTTATACTTTACCTATTTGTAGTTAATATCCAGCAATAAATATCCTGAAGAGCTAACAATCTCTTTGGATTTTCCAACAGCAGAAAATGTCTAGTCAAACTGTTCATCAACTGAGGAGAAAGTGTCAGCAATGTGCCAAGTGTGCAGTATATATATGCTGCGTGCGCAAGCCAAAATTATTGGTTAAGGTGGGAAAACCGCCATTTCAGATTCGTAATGTTATTAGTTGCAAGTTAGTGTTGTAAAATGGCAGCGATTTTCTATGTCTTAATTGCCTCGCGAGCATTCTCCATCCGTCCTAATGGTATATTTTGAAACTCGTACATTCCTGGCTAACTCGTACGTGCCTGGCGGTGAGTTGCCTGCTACGGCCTCGTTTAGCCTCGTTTTCATTTTTACAATGTTTACAATTTGGTTTAAATTCGCTTACAACCTCACTCCTGGCTCTCCCCCTGTGCTGTGTGTGAGTGTGTTTGAATTTATTTTTTATTATTTTTCGTGTTTTATGTGTTTTTCAATGTCTGCGGTTCGGACGTTAAAATCGTATTTTCCGAGGCCGGATTGTTTTTGCCCCGAGATTGATCAACTGCTTGCAGCCTAAGTAAGTCTCGCGTTCCTCAACTGCTTGCAACCTGAGTCCCGCGTGCTTCACAGCCTCAACGGCTCGCCTCTCTTCGCGAGGCTTGCAGGAGCACGTTCGGAACTCATTTCAGCCTAAGTCCCGCGTGCTTAAATGCCTTAACTGCTTGCCTCTCTTTGCAAGGCTCGCAGGAGCACCTTCAGGGCTTACTTCAGCCTAAGTCCCACATGCTTCAATGCCTCAACTACTCGCCTCACTTTGAAGGCTCGCAGGAACGCCTTCGGCGCTCATTTCAGCCTAAGTCCCTCAAGCTTCAATGCCATGTGCTTCGGCACTCTGGACTGCAAACGTCTCGCCTCGCTATGCAAGGCTCGCAAGCGTGACGATAAATCTCAGCTTGACAATTATAATATGTGATTTTATATTCATCAAGTATTAGTAGCAGTGCCTTTGTTTTAAATTCTTTTAATTTTAACTTGCACGATATGATATGTGCAATGTAAAGACAATTATCAGATCTTGATTGTTTTACTAATATATGAACAATTGTCAGATCTTCATTCTTTTTCATTCACTAATAAAGACTGCTGTTTTTAACAGTATTTTTTCAATGGGAAATCACCATATTTTGTGTTATTTTTTTCATTCTGGTTGTTTTGTGTGTATTACACTATGTTACTGTATACTTAGAAGTAGCAATATTGCTCACTTTTTACCCTTGATTTTTTTTATCTTTGCATATATTTCTTAATTTTTGTATAACAAAGAATAGTCTTTTTTACCTTGTGGTCACTTATTTTTGACCACTACAATACCAATACAGAGTTATGTGTTTAAAATAACACAGTTTAAAACAAATATACAGCAACATAGTGTGATACACACAAGACAAACAATATGAAAAACCAACACAATATATGGTAATTTCCCATAAAAAAAATACTGTTATAAACAGCAATCTTTATTGGTAAAAGAATGAAGATCTGACAATTTTTAATGTTATAGTAAAACAATCAAGATCTGATAATTGTCTTTACATTGCACATAACATATTGTGCAAGTTAAAGTTAAAAGAATGTAAAACAAAGGCACTGCTACAAATACTTGATGAATATAAAATATGATATAAGACTACAAAGACTGAGAAAAAAATAAGGCTGTAAAAAAAGAGCCTTGGAAAAAGTCAAACAGTATTAAGATACTAAGAAGTTAAATGCTGCAAATAAAAAAAAAAAAATACAACACTTAGGGCCCAGCCGCGGCACCTAAAATGAACCCCCCTGTATGCTGGGGGTTCCTATTAGGACCCCCGAAGTGTCCCCACAGTAACCCCTTGCTGCAGGGGTCCATAGGGACCCCCCGCAGTCCCCCACATTACCCCTTGCAGCGGGGGTCCCCGATCAGCACCGATCATGACCCTGCTGCATTTAAAAATTTTAATTTCCAGCCTCGCGGGTCCTTAAAGGACAGTAAAGGTTCTGAAAAAAATTGCGCTAAAAAAATATTAACATATTAACCCTAGGCAACTAAAATTAACCCCATAACTCATAGGGGTCAATACAGACCCCCATAAGCCCTTAATTAACCCTGTCACTCATGGGGGTCAATACAGACCCCCATACGCTTTAATTAACTCTATAACTCATGGGGGTCAATACAGACCCAAATAAGCCTTAATTAACCCCATAACTCATAGGGGTCAATAGAGACCCCCATAAGCCCTTAATTAACCCTGTCACTCATGGGGGTCAATACAGACCCCCATACGCTTTAATTAACTCTATAACTCATGGGGGTCAATACAGACCCACATAATCCTTAATTAACCCTGTCACTCATGGGGGTCAATACAGACCCCCATAAGCCCTTAATTAATCCTGTCACTCATGTTAGTCAATACAGACCCCATAAGCCAATAAATAACCCTGTCACTCATGGGGGTCAATGCAGACATTCATAAGCCTCTATTTAACCCCATCGGTCCCATAAGGGTATATTATGACCCGTATGGGGCAGTTACAACCTAACACTAACCACATAAGTGCCATGACGGTCCTCAAGTAACAAAAAATAAAAAATCTACATTACAGAAAATAAAAAAAACCTAAGTCACGAAAAATGTGACCCACATTAACCCCTAGCTGCAGGGGTCCATAGGGACCCCCGCAGCACCCCCACATTAACCACTTGCAGCGGGGGTGCCCGATCGGCACTGATCGTGACCCTGCTGCATTTAAAATTTTGAATTTCCTGCCTCGTGGGTCCTTAAAGGACCGTAAAGGTCCTGAAAGAACTTGCGCTAAAAAATATTAACCCCAGGCAACTAAAATCAACCCCATAACTCATGGGGTCAATACAGACCCCCATAAGCCCTTAATTAACCCTATAACTCATGGGTGTCAATACAGACCCCCATAAGCCCTTAATTAACCCTGTCACTCATGGGGGTCAATACAGACCCCCATAAGCCTTAATTAACCCTATAACTCATGGGGGTCAATACAGACCCTCATAAGCCTCTATTTAACCCCATCGGTCCCATAAGGGTATATTATGACCCTTATGGGACAGTTACATAAGTGCCATGACGGTCCTCAAGGACCCTCAAGTCACAAAAAATAAAAAATCTACATTACAGAAAATAAAAAAGCATAAGTCACAAAAAATAAAAAATCTACATTACAGAAAATGAAAACAATACATTACAACCCCTCCCCTCCCCACTACAGAGGGAAAAAAATTACACGGATTGTTCCAGGGCCCAGCCGGGGAAGAAGAGGAGGAGGCCGGGGACATCACAAGGAGGTAAGTACAATGTATATTATGTTTATTTTATTTTGTTTTATGTTTATATGTATGTTGTACTAATGTAATGGTTTTTTTTTAACATGGGCCGCGCCGGAGAAGAAAAGAAGAAGGACGGGTCATGCTGGAAAGGTGAGTAGAATATTTAGAATGTTTATAATGTTTATTTATTGTATGTAAATGTGTTGCACTTAATTATTTTATTTTAGGTTAGAATTAGGGTTTTTGTATATAGATAGCATTTATTGTATGTTAGATAGGGGTATGTATTTTAGATAGTTAGGATTTATTGTATATTAGATAGTATTTATTGTATGTTAAATAGGAATATGTATTTTAGATAGCTAGGATTTATTGTATATTAGGATTTATTGTATGTTAGATAGATAGGGGGTATTGTATTTTATTTTATTTGTATTTTATTGTATGTATTCTATATGTATTTCCTTTTCAGGTGTGTAATTTTTTAGTATTTATTGTATATTACATAGATTGGGGGATGTATTTTAGATAGTTAGGATTTATTGTATATTAGATAGTATTTATTGTATGCTACATAGGGGTATGTATTATAGATAGTTAGGATTTATTGTATATTTGATAGTATTTATTGTATGTTAGATAGGGGTATGTATTTTAGATAGTTCGTATTTATTGTATATTAGATAGTATTTATTGAATATTAGCTAGATTGAGGGATGTATTTTAGATAGTTAGGATTTATTGGTTCATTAGGATTGATTGTTTGTTAGATAGATAGGGGGTATTGTATTTTATTTTATTTGTATTGCATTTTATGTATTCTATATGTATTTCCTTTTCAGGCATGTATTTTTTTTTCTGTAGTGGGGGGGGGGGGTGTTCTAATGTATTTTTTTTTCTTTTCTGTAATGTTCTTTTTTTTTTTTGTGACTTAGGTTTTTTTAGTTTCTGTAATGTAGATTTTTTATTTTTTTGAGACTTATGTTTTTTATTTTCTGTAATGTATATTTTTTTATTTTTTTGTGACTTGAGGGTCCTTGAGGACTGTCATGGCACTTATGTGGTTAATGTTAGGTTGTAACTGCCCCATAAGGGTCATAATATACCCTTATGGGACTGATGGGGTTAAATAGAGGCTTATGAGGGTCTGTATTGACCCCCATGAGTGACAGGGTTATTTATTGGCTTATGGGGGTCTGTATTGACCCCCATGAGTGACTGGGTTAATTAAGGCTTATGGGGGTCTGTATTGACCCCCATGAGTTATAGGGTTAATTAAGTCTTATGGGAGTCTGTAGTGACCCCCATGAGTGACAGAGTTAATTAAGGGCTTATGGGGGTCTGTATTGACTCCCATGAGTTATAGGGTTAATTAAGGGCTTATGGGGGTATATTAGATAGATTGGGGGATGTATTTTAGATAGATAGGATTTATTGTATATTATATAGTTTTTATTGTATATTAGCTAGATTAAGGGATGTATTTTAGATAGTTAGGATTTATTGTATATTAGGATTGATTGTATGTTAGATAGATAGGGGGTGTCATGAATCAGCCAGGGGCAATATTGGATTTGGCGTGAACTATGCTGGGGCCATCTTGAGACTGGCAGCAGTGGCCTATATTGGGACTGGACTGTTATATACCAATAGCCGCCATCTTGGGGCTGGTATATCATCCATAGTTGGTGCCATATGGAGAGTAAGAGTTCTGGGTTTAGGAGACCCGCTGTATATTGTGTTATGGGTTATAATATGTTAGTATTGTATTGTATATTGTATTATGGAGTGATAGCTATGTTTTAATTAGTCAACCCTCCCCCATTGTATAAACTCTCAGTCAGGAGTTGGCCATATGGTCCATAGTGTAAACAAAGGAGATAACCTAAACAAAGAGATTTGCCAGACTGCCAGGCACCGCAGGACAATGGTATAGTATGGGGTTTCCCAACCACAAGCCCAGGGGCATAGTCTAAGAGCTAATACAGGATGTTTCCAGTCTGAGACCCAGACCAAAATGAACTAGTAGCCACGCCTGGGGGAGGCCCTGGGGGAGGAGACTAATAAGTTCCCACAAATTACTTCTGTGAGAATGGCCAGAGGGGAATGAGGGTTTGACTAAGAGTAGCCACTCCCTCCACTGTGTGTGTGTGAAATGTTTTAAGTATGTTGTTCAAAAATAAAACGTGGTTCATAATTTTCAGCAAGACGTGGTGTGTAGATGCATTATTTACCCGGGGACATATGCTTGCAGTAAGATTCGTCAGACTTACTGTCAATATTGCTCAGTCTAAACCAAGGGCTGAGACATGATGTTCCTGTACTCAAAGCTACTCCAAGGTCCAGAGTAATCCAAATCCGGTCAGCAGACCCCAGCCAGAGAGTGGGTAGTGACAGGGGGTATTGTATTTTATTTTATTTGTATTGTATTTTATGTATTTCAGGCATGTAATTTTTTTTTTCTGTAGTGGGGGGGGGGGGGGGGTTGTAATGTATTTTTTTATTTTCTGTAATCTATATTTTTTATTTTTTGTGACTTAGGTTTTTTTATTTTCTGTAATATAGATTTTTTATTTTTTGTTACTTAGGTTTTTTTATTTTCTGTAATTAGAGTGGTGGGGTGGTTTATTAGGTGGTAGATAGGTAGTGTAGGTGTTAATAGATTAGTGTAGGGGGGGTTAGTTTAGATTTAATGGTTTATTGGGGGTACAGTGCAGTGTAGTGTTTGTACTTAGTGTCATGAGGGTCCTTGAGGACCGTCATGGCACTTATGTGGTTAATGTTAGGGTTGTAACTGCCCCATAAGGGTCATAATATACCCTTATGGGACTGATGGGGTTAAATAGAGGCTTATGACAGTGAGTGACAGGGTTATTTATTGGCTTATGGGGGTCTGTATTGACCCCCATGAGTTATAGGGTTAATTAAGGGCTTATCGGAGTCTGTATTGACCCTCATGAGTGACAGGGTTAATTAAGGCTTATGGTGGTCTGCATTGACCGTCATGAGTTATGGGGTTAATTTTAGTTGCCTGGGGTTAATATTTTTTAGCTCGAGTCCTTTCAGGACTTTTACGGTCCTTTAAGGACCCTCGAGGTGGGAAATTTAAAACTTTTAATGCAGCGGGGTCACGATCATTGCCAATCGGGGACCCCCGCAGCCCCCTCGCATTAACCCCTTGCAGCGGGGGGCCCCGATTGGCAACGATCGTGACCCCGCTGCATTAAAAATTTTAAATTTCCCACCTTGAGGGTCCTTAAAGGACCATAAAGGTCCTGAAAGGACTCGCGCTAAAAAATATTGGACCCCTGCAGCAAGGGGTTAATGTGGGGACACTTCGGGGGTCCCGATGGGGACCCCCGGAATAGAGGGGGTGTACCCCCCACGGCAGGTCTTATGTGTGGGACTGCCGCAGAGGTCCCGTTTAGGACCCCCGCAGCAACTCATGAGGTGTGGGAGCCTGCAAGATCATCTCGCAAACTGTCACTTCTCATGTAGATTTTCTCTGTGTTGATACGGACAGCCCTGCTGCGTAGCTCACACGTTGCTCACAGCAGGGCTAATTTAATAGCGTCGTAACTTTGATAAATTTGCAGCACGTAGAATTTAAGAAGAAGCCTCTTATCTACGAGGCTGGAATTTAATAAGGCTGTTAATGTTTCAGAAAAGGTTGCAAATGTGAGAAGAAACACAAGTTCAACATTAAACAGCAACATAAACTACAATTGAGAACAAAGACAAAGTAATAAGTGTAAATGTATTAGAGGATAAAATTATAGATCTGAAATACTGCTCCCTATTTACACTAAAACTGGGGGCATAGATCCAATATAAAAAACAGAAATACTGAGTGGAGGAAGATTAAAAGTTATTTTGTTTTATATAAGTTTTTTTTTATATCAGTCATTTTTTTTAAAGTTTTTATTGAATACAATAAAAGTTACATTTAAAAAAAGAAGTAATCCTAAAAGGTATACCTATTTTGATGATCAACTCAGGTCATCATATTTGTAAAAAGTTAAATATAGAAAGATATTACCAAGTTTGTGTTGGAACTGTTTGTGAAAGTTTTATATAACAATGTCAGGGACACCTGTCAATAAGGATACAGAAATACATGTGTTATACCAATGCCAAAAATACTTTAACCCAAGGTTTACCTAATGTTTGCATTAACCATTAAATACTGATCTTAATATAGGTGTGTACTGTGGATAGATACGTTATTATACAGTTTGTAGACTTAAACACGTGTGTATATTACACCTAACGGATTTTATTCACTAACGTGTCTTTGAGGTACTTTGTAGGGAGCTTCACTCATATTCCATCTAATGTTTTATTATAATTGTCACAAACCACTATGTGCCAGTCAGGGCTGTGTGTAGATTTATCTTGACATTGGGCCTCTAGGTTAAGGGATTCCCTATACTGGTGGTATCATGTTCAGTTCTTGGTATATTCACTGTGCTATTAACTAATACCTCAAGGTTTGAGAGTGCATTTAAGTCCAGTAACACAGTTGGCTAGTGAGAATTGCACTCAGGAATGGGACAAGATTCTCAATAATTGCTCAGCCTCATTAATTCAACTGACACTAAAAGAAGAAGAGAAATTACTTGTTAGCACAAAAGTATAATTGGCTCTCAGCCTAGCTAAAATAGAGCCTGATTCAATTCCAGGCCCGCATCTCGTGGGATCTAGGCTGTATGTCTGCGAGCGTGCTGCAGGCTCCCTTTAATCTCCGATTCTGGAGCTATTCAATTGAGCAAGGGCGCAAGTTACGGGCCGAATTGTCAAGCCCGTAAACCCTGGTTTCACCTGTAACTCTTCCGAGTATGCGATCAGATGAAGCACGCCAAAATCAAGCAAGGCCGTAATTTGCGGTCCCATCACAGGTCAAATAACCAATAGGAAGTGGAATACGCCAATCAACACTGTGGTAAACGGTTTAAAAGGCTGCAAATATTGAAAAAAATGTACTATGCTGTAGCTGAGGTCTAGGCGTTGGTGTTTTTTTTAGATATATATACAGTATATATAGAGAGAGAGAGAGCGACAGAGACTGAGAAATAAACAGAGAGTACTAGAGGGAGAGAGCAGGGAGGCCAGGAACCACAGGCACAGTTGGGAGGGCAAGAGTTTGTGGCAAAGCATAGGATCCACATTAGAGCCTCTGTGAGTTAGAAAGGGTCACTATGTCAGCCATTTCCATGTATTTGTGTTGCAATTTGATGAGGTAGTGTGTCTTTAATAGCTTTCAGCATGTTGCAGCATGACTTTTCATATTGGCATATGCATGACAATCACAACCTATGATAAAAATAAAATTGTAATTTTTTCAATATTTGATAGTTGGGAGTTGTTGTGCACGTAATTGTAATGCCTTCCATTGCTTTCCCCATATTTTAAAGTGCATTGGCTTTTTATTGTGATTTGCAGTGTTCCTAACTAGCCTGTAAACACTTTGCACGTTCTATTTGGAACGCGCCATTTTCGGGACTGACTGCGGGTGCGGTCTTGAGCGTTTTTTGCATTTGAAGAGAGATTTGCGATTTTAGCGATTGGAAGTCTTGTGGCCGTGAAAGATCAAAGACTTCTGGAGGCTGTAAGTTCCGGGTTTAACCATCGCAAAGTTTTCAGGGCCCTAGCCCGTAACCCGTTTGGAGCCTGCAAAAAGGCATCAATTAAATAGCAAATTAACTTATGGCCTCACTTACGGCCTACAATAACTTACAATGGCTCAATTGAATGAGACTCATAGTATCCTTTTGCCAAGAAGAAAAATCCACTGATTTGAAGAACAAACTAAAAAATAATATTGACCGGTTTTATAAAGTCCTAAAAAAAAGAAAGCATTACGAGAGACTTTAAAGATTATCGAGATAAAAGAGTCTCCTCATCAGATTATGACCCTTCTGACACTGATATAACTAATCCTATTCATCACTGTGCATTGTCAACATGCAGCAATAGATCAAAACAAAGAGGCATTCCTGCAGAGAGATCTTTTTTAGGACAGCATACTCAGAGCTAATAGTGTAGTGCGCAAGGGTAATTAAGTAATGGTATAGGGCAGTGGTGGCGAACCTATGGCACGGGTGCCACAGGTGGCATGCCGTGCCCCTTCTGTGGGCACGCGGCCATAGGTCGCCGGCAGCATGCTGGGCCTGCGCATCGTGCGCGAGCACGGCGCCTGAGCGCTCTCCCGTCACTGAAAAAAGGAGGGCTGTGCTAGCGTGCGCGTGCGGCACAGGCGAACAGTGTCTGCGTGCTGCCGCCGTGCACGCGCTCTCCTCGAGATCAGCAACGCGCGCGCCGCAGGGAGACAAAGGAGAAGGGGAGAGACAAGGGTGAGGGAGAGGCAAGGGGAAGGTAAGAGATATGGGGCAGGGGAGAGACAAGCGGTAGGGGAGAGACAAGGGAGAGGGGGAGAGAGAAGAGGGTTGAGACAAGGGGGAGGGAGAAGGGGAGAGACAAGAGTGGAGGGAGAGACAATGGTGTAGGGAGCCAATGGGGAGTTGGACAGATAAGGGAGAAGGGGAGAGACAATGGAGAAGGGGGAGACAAGGGGAAGTGGAGAGACAAGAGGGGAAAGAGAAGGGTGGGGGAGACAAGGGAGAAGGGGAGAGAGAAGGGGGAAGACAGTGGAGAATGGGAAAGAGAAGTGTGGGGGAGAGATAGAAGGGTGTGGGAGACAAGGGAGAATGGGAGAGACAAGGTTGGGTGAAACAAGGGGGTAGAGAGAGCAGGGTGGGAGAGACCAGGGGGAGAGACAAGGGTAATGGGAGACACAAGGGGAAGGGGAGAGACAAGGGGGGAGACAATGGGGAGGGGAGAGACAATGGGGAGAGAGAGTGAATGGTGGGAGAGACAATAGTGAAGTACAAGGAGAGACAAGGGTGGGGGTAGAGACAAGAGTGAGGGAGATACAAGGGTGGGGGAGAGATAAGCGGAGAGAGAGGGAGAGAAGAGGGAGGGAGGGAGGAAGAAAGGAGAGCAGAGAGAAGGGAGGATGGAGAGAAAGAAAATAGGGAGAGGCAGAAGGGAAAGGGAGAAGTAAGAGAGTGAGATGGGAGAGAAGGTAGAGGCACATGAGAGGAAGGGAGAGGAGAGAGAAAGGAAGAGGGAGATGCAAAAGGGAGAGGTAGAGAAGGGAGAGTGAGAGAAGGGAGGAGTGAGAGAGAGGGGAGAGGCAAAAGGGAGAGGTAGAGAATGGAAAGAAAGGAGGAGGGAGAGACACAGGGAAGGAAAGAGACAAGGGGGGGTAGAGGCAAGGGAGAAAACAGAGACAATTGTGAGTGGTACAAGAGTGGAGAAATAAGGGTGGGAGAGAGAGAAGGATGGAGGGAAGAGACAAGGGAGAAGGGGAGATACAGGGGTGGTGGGAGACAAGGAGGAAGGGGAGAGACAAGGGGAGGGGAGAGAGAAGGGTGTATGATCCAAGGGGGGAGAGACAAGGGAGAAAGGAAGAGACAAGGCTGGAGGGAGAGAGAAGGGGGAGGGGAGAGACAAGAGGCGAGAGAGGAGGGTAGAGAGAGAGGGAAAAATGGGGGAAGAGACAAGGGGGAAGGGGAGATACAAGGGTGGGGGAGAGACAAGGGGGAAGGGGAGACATAAGGGGCAGGGGAGAGACAAGGGAGAATGGGATAGAGAGAAGGGTGTAAGAGACAAGGTGTAAGAAAAAAGTTTGTATCATTGAACTCTCTGTTGTTATGTTCTTCTTTTAAAACAAAAGATGTTAATGAGTTCGGACAACTGTACGAGTTGTTTTTTCTAAACTTAAACCTCAGTATTCAGGTTTAATTGCAGTGTTGGCACTTAGAGGGAAAAAAAGTTGGCATGTATTGTGGTTTGGGCACTCAGGCTCAAAAAGGTTCGCCATCACTGGTATAGGGTATGAAGCAGGGTTTATGTGATGTAGGTGAGTAGTATGTGGTATATAATAGCACTATGTGTATTGTATGTTGTAGGGGGTATGCAGTTAAGGGGTATAGATGGGGCGTATGGGTGGGGATATAAGTGCGGGTATGCATGGGGAGTATGTGTTGGTTGCTGGGGTATATATGTTAAGGTAGGGTGGCTATGGGTTATATTGTAGACTGCATAAGACTGAGGAGAGGTGTAAATGTGTTATAAAGTTTATTAATATAGGGATATGTAGACTATGCAAATGATTTACTGGTGGATTTATATGTAAAAAATATATTTACAACACTGGGACCTGCAGTTTGGCTTACACAGCATGCCACAGTCGCCATCACTTTACTGGAGCTTGATCACAGAAATGCTGTGGGTAATTACCTCTGACTAGTAGATTAAATCTCTAAAATTGAACCGCTCTCTTTCTAAGTTGAATTGTAAGTATGAAAGATTGTGCCATTTTTCAAGTGACTGCTTGGCAGTGTGCAAGGTAATATACTGTGGACGGGTGATTTATACAAACATTTTATATGGCAGGTTTGCTAACTTTTAAAAAAAGTCTAATGCTGTTTTTGAACTTAAAGGAGCCTTGTAGTCCCACACTTTCTAGTTTGCATGTAGAAAGTCATATTTTAAACCTTACAAGGTCATGTGAGATCAGTGTAAGAACACAAAGCGGAATACTTCTGTATGTCAGCTGATGTGAGCTGCTGAAAAATATAGACAAATTAATGTAAGGGCAATAACTAAGAAATGCAGCTGTGGCCTGGCTGCCTCCTGATCGTCTGACCCAATTAGATTGTACAGATGAGAATTCTAAGTGCCCCGCCAGCAATAGGATACAAATTTTCCTGTAATGAATCCCTCCTCTCTTCTCAGATAGGGCTCATTAACTAGTAAAGTAGGCAAATTCCATATTTTTTAAATAGATCTGTAATCTTCCCTATATGTGATTTATTGAGGGAGAGCGGGGAAATTACTAAGAGAAGATACCACATATAGACAATATAAGTGGCATGAGCAAGTGAATCACTTGTGTTGAAGTCTAAAAGGTGATTCTATGGCCAGAAGTGTAACATATAACTTAAGAAAAAACAAGGAGAAAAGGAAAGACACCTTTATATCTGGCCAATAGTTTATCTACACAAAGCAACCTGATTAGATAATATACCAATAAGTATCAGAAAAAAAGGACCAAATACTGATTAGATATAATAAAGTATAACTTTTTATTGGTAACAAATGTAAAAAGCGGTCACTTTGGAGGTTAAGACAACGATACTAAAAGAAACACTGTCCAATAATATGTGATGGCTCTATTGCAAGAGTACAGGCAGAGAAATATATGTATAATACACCTAAGTATTGAATTAGCATTTCATATGATACTCATAGCTGCCTGATGCAAATACCAGTATGGTAGTAGCTGCTGTATCTATTGTATTTTTAACAGATCATAGGCACTATATATAGGATACATAGTGGTAATAGATTAGCTAGATGTATGCATGTTTATAATACAAGATTTATACCAATTCAGTAGTATAAACACAGTGTATATAGGTTGCAAAACATATATTAAGGAGGTAGAGGTGGAAATAACAGGGGATATAAAAGGCCCTGTTTAAATTAGTTGTAGTGGAAATTTTCCTGGAGAAAAGCTGGGGGCCCAGTACTTACCCCTTATCTTTAACTCAAGTAGAGAATCTAGCTACTGTGCTAAGCTATCTGGGACTAATACCTCTGTATTTTCACTTACCTTGCGATCAATATCCTTTTCTGGATCTATAAATGATGAAGCCTTTAGGCACAAGCGCAGGAGTCTGCTGTAACGGACCACATGAAGCCGGCGTGTGACGTCATCAAGCAGGTATTGTGCTGATGCTGATCCGATGTGCACATTTCGCGTCCTGCTGCAACAGGCATTGGTCTGGATTGAAGAACGGAGCAAGTATTTATGAGGTAAGTAATTAAGATATTGGGACAGAATTAACTCTTTCTCTTTTATTTACAGGTTTTCTTATGGTCATGCAATCCTATTCGGATAATACAAAGAGAGAATTAGCAATATGGAATAAAGATTTTGATTGTGTTAATCTTAAATGCGGTTTACTCAGTAGTCGTCAATCAGACGGCAGGATATGAGATTATGTCATCTGTATAGAACTTATTATTACCACAATAAAGTTGGGCAGTTAACCCTTCATTGTTTGTTTATGAATAAAATTAATAAAGCTCAATAGTATGTGTGGCTTCCTTTTGCATTTCACAAGATTTAAGTGTGGTGACTTAGGGCCCTATTAAATTATCCCTCGTAGTTCTCTCGGTGCTCGCAAAAGGCAGTTTTCCTGCTGTTTGCGATTACCGAATCTCTCGCAGCCTGCTTTGCGATATGACTGCGAGAAAATGGCTGAGAATAGGCTCAGAGAGAGCTACGTAGCCTTAAATCTATGCATGATCATCGCATATCGTAAGAATCCCTACGTGCACAAAAAGTGCATGCAAGGGATCCGAAAGCCTCTACGTGCTGCCACGGAACAGCCCGAGACAGCAGTGTGAGGCTCCCCCCTGCACCCTATACACATTCCCATGCTGCAGGGGTCTCTATCGGGACCCCTGCAGCACCCCCACATTAACCCCTTGCAGCGGGGGTCCCCGATCGGCACCGATCAGGCCCCCGCTGCATATAAAACTTTTAAATTCCCCGCCGCGGCTCCTTAAAGGGGCCGCGGCACACTATTACCCAATCCCGGCTGCGGCACCTAAAATTAACCCCCCTCTATGCTGGGGGTCCCCATCGGGACCCCCGAAGTGTCGCCACATAAACCCATTGCAGGGGGGGCCCGGATCTGCATAGATCAGGCCCCCGCTGCATTTAAAACTTTTTAATTCCCCGCCGCGGCTCCTTAAAGGGGCCGCGGCACACTATTACCCAATCCCGGCCGCGGCACCTAAAATTAACCCCCCTCTATGCTGGGGGTGCCCATCAGGACCCCCGAAGTGTCCCCATATAAACCCCCTGCAGCGGGGGTCCCCAATCGGCACCGATCGTGACCCTGCTGCAATTCAATTTTAAATTTCCCGCCTCGCGGGTCCTTAAAGGACCGTAAAGGTCCTGAAAGGACTCGCACTAAAAATATTAACCCCAGGCAACTATAATTACCCCATTAACTCATGGTGGTCAATCCAGACCACCATAAGGCCTTAATTAACCCATTAACTCATGGTGGTCAATACAGACCACCATAAGGCCTAAATTAACCCATTAACTCATGGTGATCAATACAGACCACCATAAGGCTCTATTTAACCCATTAACTCATGGTGGTCAATACAGACCACCATAAGGCCTTAATTAACCCATTAACTCATGGTGGTCAATACAGACCACCATAAGGCCTTAATTAACCCATTAACTCATGGTGGTCAATACAGACCACCATAAGGCTCTATTTAACCCCATCAGTCCCATAAGGGTATATTATTACCATTATGGGCCTGTTACAACCCAACATTAACCACATAACTGCCATGACGGTCCTCAAGGACCATCATGACACTAA
This sequence comes from Discoglossus pictus, assembly GCA_027410445.1. Taxonomy (NCBI): domain Eukaryota; kingdom Metazoa; phylum Chordata; class Amphibia; order Anura; family Alytidae; genus Discoglossus; species Discoglossus pictus. The sequence goes on from CM050164.1 coordinate 384,712,277, forward strand.
CCACAAACACTACACTATAACCCCCAATAAACCATTTAATCTAAACTAACCCCCCTCTACACTAATGTATTAACACTTACACTACCTACCTACACTACCTACCCCCTAATAAACCTCCCCAACACTCTAATTGCAAAATATAAAAAAACCTACCTTACAGAACACAAAAAAACCTACCTTACAGAAAAAAAAATAAAAAAATTACACACCTGAAAAGGAAAGACAGATAAACACAATACAATATATACATATAATACATTACATACATTACATACAATACATGACATTACATACATTACATATAATATATTACATATAATATATTACATATAATATATTACACATAATACATTACATACAATACATGACATTACATACATTACATATAATATATTACATATAATCCAAATCAAATCCCCTATCTATCTAACGTACAATCTATTTAATTTAAAATAAATCCTAACTATATCAAATACATCCCCCATCTATCTAATATACAATAAATCCTAACTACATACACAGACCCTTATTCTAAACTAAACTAAAATAATTACAGTCCTAACTACACAGACCCTTATTCTAAACTAAAATAAAATAATTACAGTCCTAACTACACAGACCCTAATTCTAAGCTAAAATAAAAAAATTAAGACCACTTACCTTTAAGATGTTGCTTCAGATCACTAACCTATGGGTCAAACAAAACAAAATAATTAGTACAAAACATTAACATGAAATAAATAAACATTATATACATTCTAAATATTCAACTCACCTTTCCATCATGTCCCGTCATTGTTTAGCTCTTCCGGCGCAGCCCTGTTAAAAAAAACACAATACATTAATACATTAATACAATATATAAACAATAAATAAAATAAACATATAAACATCTAAATATACATTTAACTTACCTCCCCGCGATGTCCCCGGCCTTCTCTCCTTCAGCCCCGGCTGGGCCGCGGAACCATCCTTGCTCTAAAAAAAAAAAAAACGGAGGTCTGCACTGGCAGACGTCCCCGACGCTAATGAGCCTCCCGGATAGGCTTGTGATAGGCTGAAAAAGCTGTCTATCAATTTCAGCCAATCAAAAGTCGTCAATGTGTGAGCCAATCAAGATGGGATACACCCCAATATCCCACCCTGATTGGCTAAAACACTTGTCTATCTTTATGGGAACCAATCACAAGGCTCAGATGCCTTCAGCCAATCACTATGGGATACACCCCCACGGAGTGATTGGTAGAAGACATCTGCGCATCCTGATTGGCTCATACATTGACGACTTTTGGTTGGCTGACAGCTTTTTCAGCCAATCACAAGCCGCCAATGCCAATTTCCTCCCGGAAAGGACTCCGGGAGGCTCATTAGCGTCGGGGAGGTCTGCCAGTGCAGACCTCCGTTTTTTTTTTTAGAGCGACCATGGTTCTGCGGCCCAACCGGGGCTGAAGGAGAGAAGGCCGGGGACATTGCGGGGAGGTAAGTTAAATGTATATTTAGATGTTTATATGTTTATTTTATTTATTGTTTATATATTGTATTAATGTATTAATGTATTGTGTTTTTTTTTAACAGGGCCGCGCCGGAAGAGCTAAACAATGACGGGACATGATGGAAAGGTGAGTTGAATATTTAGAATGTATATAATGTTTATTTATTTCATGTTAATGTTTTGTACTAATTATTTTGTTTTGTTTGACCCCTAGGTTAGTGATCTGAAGCAACATCTTAAAGGTAAGTGGTCTTAATTATTTTATTTTAGATTAGAATTAGGGTCTGTGTAGTTAGGACTGTAATTATTTTAGTTTAGTTTAGAATAAGGGTCTGTGTAGTTAGGACTGTAATTATTTTATTTTATTTTAGAATAAGGGTCTGTGTATGTAGTTAGGATTTATTGTATATTAGATAGATAGGGGGATGTATTTGATATAGCTAGGATTTATTTTAAATTAAATAGATTGTATGCTAGATAGATAGGGGGTATTTGATTTGGATTATATGTAATATATGTAATATATTATATGTAATATATTATATGTAATGTATGTAATGTCATGTATTGTATGTAATGTATGTAATGTATTATATGTATGTATTGTATTGTGTTTATCTGTCTTTCCTTTTCAGGTGTGTAATTTTTTTATTTTCTGTAGTGGGGAGTGGGGTTGTAATGTATTTTTTTTTTGTACTGTAGGTTTTTTGTTTTCTGCACTGTAGTTTTTTTTTCTGTAAGGTAGGTTTTTTTTGTGTTCTGTAAGGTAGGTTTTTATTTTTTGTAATTAGAGTGTTGGGGAGGTTTATTAGGTGGTAGGTAGTGTAGGTAGGTAGTGTAAGTGTTAATAGATTAGTGTAGAGGGGGGTTAGTTTAGATTAAATGGTTTATTGGGGGTTATAGTGTAGTGTTTGTAGTTAGTGTCATGATGGTCCTTGAGGACCGTCATGGCACTTATGTGGTTAATGTTGGGTTGTAACAGGGCCATAATGGTAATAATATACCCTTATGGGACTGATGGGGTTAAATAGAGCCTTATGGTGGTCTGTATTGACCACCATGAGTTAATGGGTTAATTAAGGCCTTATGTTGGTCTGTATTGACCACCATGAGTTAATGGGTTAATTAAGGCCTTATGGTGGTCTGTATTGACCACCATGAGTTAATGGGTTAAATAGAGCCTTATGGTGGTCTGTATTGACCACCATGAGTTAATGGGTTAATTAAGGCCTTATGGTGGTCTGTATTGACCACCATGAGTTAATGGGTTAAATAGAGCCTTATGGTGGTCTGTATTGACCACCATGAGTTAATGGGTTAATTTAGGCCTTATGGTGGTCTGTATTGACCACCATGAGTTAATGGGTTAATTAAGGCCTTATGGTGGTCTGTAATGACCACCATGAGTTAATGGGTTAAATAGAGCCTTATGGTGGTCTGTATTGACCACCATGAGTTAATGGGTTAATTTAGGCCTTATGGTGGTCTGTATTGACCACCATGAGTTAATGGGTTAATTAAGGCCTTATGGTGGTCTGTATTGACCACCATGAGTTAATGGGGCAATTATAGTTGCCTGGGGTTAATATTTTTAGTGCGAGTCCTTTCAGGACCTTTACGGTCCTTTAAGGACCCGCGAGGCGGGAAATTTAAATTGCAGCAGGGTCACGATCGGTGCCGATCGGGGACCCCCGCTGCAGGAGGTTTATGTGGGGACACTTCGGGGGTCCCGATGGGGACCCCCAGCATAGAGGGGGGTTAAATTTAGGTGCCGCGGCAGGGGTTGCGTAATAGTGTGCTGCTGGCCCTTTAAGGAGCCGCGGCGGGGAATTTAAAAGTTTTAAATGCAGCGGGGGGCCTGATCTATGCAGATCGGGGACCCCCCCTGAAAGGGGTTAATGTGGGGACACTTCGGGGGTCCCGATGGGGTCCCCCAGCATAGATTCATTTTTTGGGCCGCGGCCAGGATTGGCAATTAGTGTGCCGCGGGCCCTTTAAGGAGCCGCGGCGGGGAATTTAAAAGTTTTAAATGCAGCGGGGGCCTGATCGGTGCCGATCAGGGACCCCCGCTGCAAGGGATTAATGTGTGGGGGCTACGGGGGTTCCTATGGACCCCTGCAGCAAGGTGTTCATGTGAGGACACTTCGGGGGTCCCGACGGGGACCCCCGCATTGAGGGGGGGTTAATTTTAGGTGCCGGGGGGGTATTTGTAGTACCCCCCACAGCAGGGCTTATGTGGGGGACTGCCGCGGAGGTCCCTTTTAGGACCCCCGCAGCAATTGATGAGGAGTGGGAGCCTGCGATATCATCTTGCAGGCTGTCACTCCTCATGTACATTTACGCAGTGTAGATACGTACGGCCCTGCTGCGTAGCTCATACGTTGCTCGCAGCAGGGCTAATTTAATAGCATTGTAAGTTAGAGAAATTTTGCAGTAAGTAGGGCTTAAGTAGAAGCCTCTTATTTACGAGGCTGGAATTTAATAGGGCCCTTAATGTCTTGTCTAACCTGCAAGAGCATATGTTGCATATAATTGGTCATTTGCCAAATTAGGACTTATTCAGTCTTTTACATCTCTTGTAGTTGTGCATAGACTTCATTATTCCCTTTTTAAGATCTTACAATTTAACATTAACTCTTCATTATTAGGTTACATAAGCATTTCATTTAGTTAATGGTATGAGTACTTTTATATTATGTTTTGCTCAAATGGTTTAAGCGAGGTAACTTGATATATTGTCAGGATAGCAAGAATATGTACTGCACATAGATTCCCCTTTGTAAACTTGGGACTTATTTCATTTAATAAGCGGTTTACCCTGATTATATATTCTCAAAGTGTCTATCAGTAATAGGTCACATACAGTTAAAGTGTTCAGACATGGTTATGTTTATTAAAGTTATGAGGCATAGGTGATTTTATTTAATTCATGGTATGTATGAGTACTTTACTTTTTGGTTCTACCACGAATGATTAAACCAAGTCACTATGTATGCTTTCAGATCAGCGGAGGTAAGTACTACATGTGGTGCGTCATTTGTCCATTTAGAACTTATTCAATCTCTTATATTAATTAGGTCAAATTTATGTTTCTGATGAGTCCATCACAAATAAATCATAGATCTAATTGAACCTCTTAATTTAAATGGTCAGACATGTTTATTTATATTTTTTTAAACATTTCTGGAGAACCCAGGCAGAGAAGATCTTTATTAGATTGTATATTAATTATCTCTTGGGGCTGTAGTGAATGGTTACGATACTCAATACTAGTTTGCAGGTCTATTCTTTTATAGAAAACAAAATTCATACTTAATGAGTTTCAAATTTGCATATATTAATGTGAGCTGTATAGTGAGTGATCCTCTGTATTCAGATTGGCAACGGATCATGCTTGACCACTCCCACTTTTTACCATAGATAAAGTGAGATTGTAAAATGCAAATACAGTCTATGAAATGACGGTATTAATTATAGAGATAGACATTATTGTGAGTCGGTTATCCTGCTTGGATAGACATCTTATTCAAGTTTATAGATATACGCTGAAGTTGTTCTATTCATTAAGTCCATTCGGTGTCAGTGTTGTTAGCATATCGATCCATCACATCTCAGCTTTCAGTAGTTCCAACTCCAGGTTCCCTCTGTTTCCTAAAGATATTTTTTTAAGCAATCAACATTTAACTTTGTGTTTGGAGTTGTGAGATTCATTGTAGTGTCTGGCAACTGAAGTTAACTGTTTGCCATTGGTCAGGTCTCTTGCTCTATTAATGATATTTTGTATGTGTTCCCCAAGTCTCCGTCTCAATCCTCTTGTCGTAATTCGAACATATCTGAGGGAACACGGACATTCTCAGCAATAGATAACTCTTTGTGTCCCACAGAAAAGAAAGAGTTAATTCTGTCCCATTATCTTAATTACTTACCTCATAAATACCTGCTTCGTTCTTCAGTCCAGACTGATCCCTGTTGAAGCAGAATGCGAAACATGCGCGTCGGATCAGCATCAGCACAATCCCAACTTGATGATGTCACACGTCGTCTTCATGCAGCCCATTGCAGCAGACTCCTGCGCTTGTGCCTAAAGTCTCCGTCATCTATAGATCCAGACAAGGCTATAGATCACAAGGTAAGCGGAAATACAGTGGGATTAGTCCCATATAGCTTAGCACAGTAGCTAGATTCTCTACTTGAGTTAGGGATAAGGGGTAAGTAGTGGGCCCAGCTAATCTCCAGGGAACTTTCCACTACAACCAATTTAAACAGGGCCACAGTGGTAAGACTTGTATGTCCCCTGTAATTACCACCTCTACCTATATTTGCAACCTATATACACTATATGTTTATACGACTGAATTGGTATAAATCTTATACTGTAAACATGCATAAATGTATCTAATCTATGACCACAATGTATCCTGTATATAGGGCCTATGATTAGAGATGTCGCGAATAGTTCGCCGGCGGACCTTTTCGGCGAACATAGCATGTTCGCGTTCGCGGCGAACTGCGAACATATGCGAGATTCGACCCGCCCCCAATACTTTATCATTGAGCAAACTTTGACCCTGCATGTCACAGTCAGCAGACACATTCCAGCCAATCAGCAGCATACACTCCCCTCCACACCCTTCTACCTCATGGACAGCAGCCATTTTGGAATCATAACTAACTTGCAGTCTTACTGAGAGGAGGGACAGTTTGGATGATACTGCATCAATAGGGAAAACCATAGCTAGGCAAGTTTATTCAGTGTCCAGTGCAGTGCTGAAGGACTCTTGTGCATTATTATTATTATTATTATTACTACTATTTAATGTGTATATGTACCAGCTGGGCATGCATTATTATTATTGTCTCTTCCCCCTTCTCCCCTGTGTCTCTACCCCCTCTCCCCTGTGTCTCTACCCCCTCTCCCTTCCCCTGTGTTTCTTCCCCCCTCCTCTGTGTCTTTACCCCCCTTTTCTCTCCCCGGTGTCTCCTCACCACTCCCTCCCATTAGTCTCTCCCCCCCTCTCCCCTGTGTCTCTACCCCCCCACTCTCTCCTGTGTCTCTCCTCCCTCCCATGTGTCTCTTCCCCTCACCTCTCCCTTACCCTGTTTCTCTTCCCCCCTCTGCCCTGTGTCTTCCTCCCCCTCTCCACTGTGTCTTCCTCCCCCTCTCCCCTCTCCTGTGTCTTCCTCTCCCTCTCCCCTGTGTTTCCTCCCCCTCTCTCCTCCCCTGTTAGCTTCTATATGCATACATACATACAATAAGAAATCTGGGGGGGTTACCCCTTACCCCCCCCCAGTTCCAACACCCATGTGTACTGTATAATATTGTATTGCATAATGTTATATTATATCACTAGCGACTTGCCTGGCACAAATGATGGGGCAATAAAGTTTGAAGCCATGGCAATGCTGTTTGCCACACAATGTGATGCTTTTTGTACTCTGAGGACCTTCGGCGCTCATTGTGAGCCTCTTCCCTCGTGTCCTTCATGTTTCGTGGTTTGCAACGATCAATCTTCGGCGCTCATCGCAAAGACAGTTATATAAGTACAGTGTTAAATATATAATTTTTTTTGTGCAGTGTAAATTAAAAAATGTATTCAGGTCTCAGAGCATAATAAAGTGATTTAGATTTGTAACTGCTTTGAGAGTGCTATCGCTGGCAGCCAATGAGCAGTAATCCAGATATATAACTGCAGAGTAAAAAGTAAAACATTTTAGTGTAGTGTAAAGTCTACATTTTTATTTTCCATTACTAATTAATACTTATTAAATGAATGCACGATAATAACTATTGTGAATGAACAAATGTATTAGGAAGTGCGAAGCGTTAATGTATGTAAAGTAACCGCAGTGTAAAATATGCTATTAAGCATATTTTTTTTATCTATTTTTTTTAAATAATAATGAATTAATTAATTACTAAAATACTAAAATACCCCCTCCTCTGTGTCTTTACCCCCTTTTCTCTCCCCGGTGTCTCTTCACCACTCCCTCCCATTAGTCTCTTCCCCCCTCTCCCCTGTGTCTCTACCCCCCACTCTCTCCTGTGTCTCTCCCCCCTCCCATGTGTCTCTTCCCCTCACCTCTCCCTTACCCTGTTTCTCTTCCCCCCTCTGCCCTGTGTCTTCCTCCCCCTCTCCACTGTGTCTTCCTCCCCCTCTCCACTGTGTCTTCCTCTACCTCTCCCCTGTGTTTCCTCCCCCTCTCTCCTCTCCTGTTAGCTTCTATACGCATACATACATACGATAAGAAATCTGGGGGGGGTTACCCCTTACCCCCCCCCCCCCCCCAGTTCCAACACCCATGTGTACTGTATAATATTGTATTGCATTATGTTATATTATATCACTAGCGACTTGCCTGGCACAAATGATGGGGCAATAAAGTTTGAAGCCATGGCAATGCTGTTTGCCACACAATGTGATGCTTTTTGTACTCTGATTACCTTCGGCGCTCATTGTGAGTCTCTTCCCTCGTGTCCTTCATGTTTCGTGCTTTGCAATGATCAATCTTCGGCGCTCATCGCAAAGACAGATATATAAGTACAGTGTTAAATATATAATTTTTTTTGTGCAGTGTAAATTAAAAAATGTATTCAGGTCTCAGAGCATAATAAAGTGATTTAGATTTGTAACTGCTTTGAGAGTGCTATCGCTGGCAGCCAATGAGCAGTAATCCAGATATATAACTGCAGAGTAAAAAGTAAAACATTTTAGTGTAGTGTAAAGTCTACATTTTTATTTTCCATTACTAATTAATACTTATTAAATGAATGCACGATCATAACTATTGTGAATGAACAAATGTATTAGGAAGTGCGAAGCGTTAATGTGTGTAAAATATGCTATTAAGCGTATTTTTTTTATATATATATTTTTTTAATAATAATGAATTAATTAATTACTAAAATACTTTACCTATTTGTAATTAATATATCCAGTGATCAATAACCTGAAGAGCTAACAATCAGTTTTGATTTTCCTGCAGCTTACAGTGTACATTTGGACTGTTGGTGACCCGAGGTGTAAGTGTCAGCAATGTGCGCAGTGCACGAGGGGAAACCGCTTGTATAGTCGTGTAACGCGCCATTTTAGATTTGTAATGTTATTAATTGCAAGTTAGTGTTGTAAAATGGCGGCGATTGTGTATGTGTTACGCGGCTCGCCAGCAGTTTCCATTATTTATAATAGTGTATTTTGTACCTCATCCATTCCTAGGTAAAAGTCGTACATGGCTGGCGATGTTTTGCACAGTTTGGGGTCGTGTAGCCTCGTTTTCATTTTTTCCGGCCGCCATTTTTTTTGTCGCTTAGCCGATTTACAAGTGCCAACTGGGGAAGACGTTACAGATATCACATATATAGTTGTGAGCAGGCGGGTTGTTGCTAACGCTGCGGGCTTGCGAAGCGAGGGCCAGAGTTGCTGGCAAGGAGCGCCGAAGGCTCCCACGTCGGCTGCAATGAGGCGCAGGCGGGACTTACACCATCAAATTTACGGACTTACCATCCAAAAATACGGGACTTAGAAAAAAAAACATTACGAGCTCACAAAAATACGACCTTAACGCCCGAACCGCACGCACCTAAAAACATTAAAAACACAATAAATACACACAACAAACACATAAAAAGCTTACCCACAGCAAGGCGGGCACCGAGGACCTCTGCAAGTGAAGTTACACCTCCATTTAAGTCCAAATTCATGAGTTTAGACACCCGAAAATCACCTAAGTGAGAGAAAAAATGGCCCTAGAAAAAAAGAAAACGAGGCTACAGGACCCTAAACACGCAAAACACATACGGATTTTCCTAAAAAGCCGTACAAGGTAAAGATACACTATTAACAAGGACGCTAAATCATCCACACCCGCGTACCACATACACATTCCCCGCCATTTTACAACACTAACTTACACAATGCGGAAGTACCCAGCTACCCTAACGGCTTCCCCTCACGCACGCAGCCTATTTACACTACACACTGCACACATTGCTGACACTTACACAGCAGCTCCACAGCACTGAAAACCTACATTGTATGCTGCAGGAACATGAAAACAGATTGTCAGCTCTTCAGCACAATGCTTCCTGCATATATTACTTACAAATAGGTAAAGTATATTCATTTAGTAATTATTTCATTAGCATACAAAAATACACATACACAAAAAAAAAATTATCACATTAAACATAAAAGCCATTCACTGCGCGCCTCACAACGAGCACCAACGCTGCTCATAGCATACAAAGCCTTGCAATAAGCGCAAAAAACACATCACCGCCGACCAAAGAATAACAGCAAAAGCGCCCCACAAAAAAAAAAATACAACCAACAGCCTCGCAATGAGCGCCGAAGGATCTCCGACCGCCAACAAAATCGATGTCTCGTCCAAACCATTACCTGCCTTACAATCTTATTGCCGCCATTTTTTGATGGGCAAGTCGCTAGTAAATATATAAAGATCAAGATAAAAAAAGTATCAGGAAATGTAATACAAAGATGCACGCACGTCTGAATAATACGACAAATACAGATTTTTGTCATAAGTGATATGATCGCAGTATTGGGTCATAAACCCTAAACACTGGAATCTGTTACATACAATTTACTGATGATGTCATTAATGGGCTTTAAGGGGGGGGGATCTCTTTTCATACTTTTTGAGCGGTGCAAATCCAACATACGCAGAGCGGACACACACAAAGGGGTTCACTTTGGGAGAAAAAAACAAACAAATATGAAATATTTAATAATCATATTTTGATGTTACCAACAGATAAGGAAACAAAACTGAGGTTATTATATCTAATAGTAGCAAGCCTGGGAGTACTGGGAGTAATAATACTGCAGCAGGAGGTCAGGACTAATGTCACTCTATAGACACCCAGTCAGATAAAGGTCAGTACTAATGTCCCTCTATAGACACCCAGTCAGATAAAGGTCAGTACTAATGTCACCTATAGACCCCCAGTCATATAAAGGTCAGTAATAATGTCCCTCTATAGACACCCAGTCAGCTAAAGGTCAGTACTAATGTCCCTCTATAGACACCCAGTCAGATAAAGGTCATTACTAATGTCCCTCTATAGACACCCAGTCAGATAAAGGTCAGTACTAATGTCACCTATAGACCCCCAGTCATATAAAGGTCAGTACTAATGTCCCTCTATAGACACCCAGTCAGATAAAGGTCATTACTAATGTCCCTCTATAGACACCCAGTCAGATAAAGGTCAGTACTAATGTCCCTCTATAGACCCCGAGTCAGATAAAGGTCATTTCTAATGTCCCTCTATAGACACCCAGTCAGCTAAAGGTCAGTACTAATATCCCTCTATAGACACCCAAGTCAGATAAAGGTCATTACTAATGTCCCTCTATAGACACCCAGTCAGATAAAGGTCAGTACTAATGTCCCTCTATAGACCCCCAGTCATATAAAGGTCATTACTAATGTCCCTCTATAGACACCCAGTCAGATAAAGGTCATTACTAATGTCCCTCTATAGACACCCAGTCAGATAAAGGTCAGTACTAATGTCCCTCTATAGACCCCCAGTCATATAAAGGTCATTACTAATGTCCCTCTATAGACCCCCAGTCATATAAAGGTCAGTACTAATGTCACTCTATAGACACCCAGTCATGTAAGGTGTAACCCTTACACTACCTGATCGATACAACATCATACCTGATGTTTTAAAGCATGTTATTCCAAACAATTTAGGAATGTTAGGTGATTTATGCCCTTTATGGCTTAAAACCAGACTTTGCATCAACTATGTAATTTTCCGTGGGAGTTTTGCCATGGATCCCCCTCCGGCATGCCACAGTCCAGGTGTTAGTCCCCTTGAAACAACTTTCTCATCACTATTGTGGCCAGAAAGAGTCCCTGTGGGTTTTGAAATTCGCCTGCCCATTGAAGTCTATGGCGGTTCGCCGGGTTCGCCCGTTCGCGAACATTTGCTGGAAGTTCGCGTCCGCTGTTCGCGAACCGAAAATGTTATGTTCTCGACATCACTAATTAAAAGTCATTGGTTTTTGCTCTTAGCCTTATATGACATTTGTAATTATTTAATATTATCATATTTCAAATTTGCAGAAAAGCAACACTTTTTGAATTCCCAAACACCTATAGGTTAAGAAATTGTACATATTTAACTAACAAATGTATTATTTCATTTAAAAATATACTGTATAATAGGACAGGAAATCTTTTGTTTTAACTGTTTTCTTTTATTGATATTGATCTATACCTTACTATTTACTTGATTTTCAGCCACATTAAATTCCAGCCCCATAACCTGTTTGTAAACCACTGGGATTTAGTTCACTCAGGTATAACTTGCAGTAATGGGTAAAGCTACTTTATTTTAATGGGGCGGAGGCTCTGATTGGCTCTCATAGAGCTTCAAGACATTACAGCCACAGCATGTTTAAAGTTGGTCTAATAATCCTGAAACCCCATAGTACCTTCACCAAGTCAGACCTTATAACACATACATTCACAATAAAATGCAGAGTGTTGTAGGATTGTCACATATATTACACATATTATCACAATACCATGTATTTATATAGTAAAGTGTTTAAACTGATGAAGTGTTCAGATCATGGATGGCTTCACTGTTTTCTCTCATTTAACAAGAATAAGCAGGGGCAAAGCTATTTTTTAAGAAATGAAAGGATATATTCCAGATAAATTTAGCATGTACAAATGAACAGTCACTGCTGTCTAAAATAAAATGATTCTATATTGCCTATTAAACAGCCCCATTAAATTCGAGCTACATCTAAATCCTTTGTTCTTTCAAGCATGTAACCGCTACGTTCCAATTAAGCAATTAAATTGCATCAATATCACTTTCGTTCAAACTCGTAACTCGCAAATGGAGCCAAGAAGCCAACGAGTGCTAGAGATGACCCGCAAGGGCGGTAAAGTCTAACTCGTAGCACTTTAAATGCACATATCACCACACTACTGTACGTTTATTAAAGGTGAAAGTGACATTAGGTCTTAGAATTAATAGCACAACATTCTCAAGCTCGCAAATCAGCCCAAAAAAAAACTTCATTTCATGTAAAATTGTTGTGTTATATTGATCCTGGCAATCAATGTGTTAATACATATAGTGTAACTCGCATGTGATAGAATATCATAATTACGGCTTTATGAATATTACATTATATCTGGAATGTGGATCCGATCGTAAATCGTAATTGAACCCCGTAGGACTTTGAAATCCCACCTCCATTTTTCAGTGACGTAATGATGACGATCTCTTTTGCCATTGGCTCCATCTCACCTCATAACTACGAGTAAGACTAATTGATCACATTCACGGGCGCACATCCAACGAGCAAAGTATAGTTAATGGGTTTGCCTCTCAAGCCCGTAACTCGCAGCCTGTTCTAATTTAATAGTCCCGTAAATCCACAACTCTTCAAGCTTGCAGCCGTTGCGAGCTTCACGTTGCACTTATGGGGCTGGAATTTAATGTGGCTGAAAATCAAGTAAATAGTAAGGTATAGATCAATATCAATAAAAGAAAACAGTTAAAACAAAAGATTTCCTGTCCTATTATACAGTATATTTTTAAATGAAATAATACATTTGTTAGTTTAATATGTACAATTTCTTAACCTATAGGTGTTTGGGAATTCAAAAAGTGTTGCTTTTCTGCAAATTTGAAATATGATAATATTAAATAATTACAAATGTCATATAAGGCTAAGAGCAAAAACCAATGACTTTTAATTAGTGATGTCGAGAACATAACATTTTCGGTTCGCGAACAGCGGACGCGAACTTCCAGCAAATGTTCGCGAACGGGCGAACCCGGCGAACCGCCATAGACTTCAATGGGCAGGCGAATTTCAAAACCCACAGGGACTCTTTCTGGCTACAATAGTGATGAGAAAGTTGTTTCAAGGGGACTAACACCTGGACTGTGGCATGCCGGAGGGGGATCCATGGCAAAACTCCTACGGAAAATTACATAGTTGATGCAAAGTCTGGTTTTAAGCCATAAAGGGCATAAATCACCTAACATTCCTAAATTGTTTGGAATAACATGCTTTAAAACATCAGGTATGATGTTGTATCGATCAGGTAGCGTAAGGGTTACACCCGCTTCACAGTAACAGACCAATCTCCCCGTTTAATGCACCGCAAACAACCGCAAACAGTCCCTTTGCACAACCACAAACTCCCCATTTGCACAAGGTTGGATACCAAGCTAGCCATGTCCCGTTCCTTGTCCTCACTGATGTCATTGAAGGTCTCTTCCTCCACCCAGCCACCAAGGGTCCCCGAAAGGTGACAACAAGCCCCCTGGGACGCCGGCTGTTTTGGTCTTCCACCTCCTCAAAGCCACCTTCCTCCTCTGACTCCTCTTCTTCAGACTCCTCTCTCTGCCTGCGTTGCCTCTGTCTGCGTTATTATAAGGTGTGTACTGTTAAGTAGTACTATTCCTATCTGTTTAATCCCTGTTACGTCCCCTATTAGGGGACGTGTATATGGCATTGATTTTTGGAACAGGGAGATGGAAAAAGATGCTTGGTCGGACCTCCTACTTCAAATTTGGGGCACTGCGCGTGCAATCTAAGGTGCCACCAGATATGAGTGGCAAAAGTTGGCAGAGTAGGCGCTGTAGGCCTCACACACACGCCTGTAGGCAGGCAACTGATATTCAATCGATTACAGTAAAAAAAGTGTTGTTTTATGTCACTGTACACTACGGTTGCACCAGATATGACGTATCACTGTGCACTGGCAAAAGTTGGCAGAGTCGATGCACTAGGCTTCACTCACACGCCTGTAGGCAGGCAATTGCTATTCAATCTATTACAGTCAAAAAAGTGTTGTTTTATGTCACTGTAAACTACGGTTGCACCAGATATGACGTATCACTGTGCACTGGCAAAAGTTGGCAGAGTAGATGCAATAGGCTTCACACACACGACTGTAGGCGGGCAATTGCTATTCAATCTATTACAACTCTTCATCTATTACAAAACTTCAATTAATGTAAAAAAAGTAAAAAAAGTGTTGTTTTATTTCACTGAGCACAATAAAAGCTGTGAGCCTGACACAGAAATTAGATTAAAGGAAAAAAGGGTTGTTTTTTTTCAATGTATGGTACACCAACTATGACTGGTGAAACAGAGCAGAATATTAGCCTGTCCTTCAGATGGAAGGCTCTGGAAGGGAGAGTATGCTGCTGATTGGCTGGAATGTCTCTGCTGACTGTGAGGTGCAGGGTCAAAGTTTCCTCAATGATAAAGTATAGGGGGCGAACCGAAAAGCGCATGTGTTCACCGTCCGCTGCGAACGCGAACATGCCAAAATCGCCGCGAATAGTCTGCGGTCGAACTGTTCGCGACATCTCTACTTTTAATCTTCCACCACTCAGTATTTCTGTTTTTATATTGGATCTATGTGCACAGTTTTAGTTTAAAATGGGGAGTAGTGTTTTTGATCTATCATTTTATTCTCTAATAAATTTACACTTATTACTTTGTTTTGTTTTTTCTCAATTGCAACATTTTTTGAAACATCAATTGTATTTTTTATTGCTTATTGCAGCATTTAACTTCTTAGTATCTTAATACTGTTCAACTTTTTCTAAGGCTCTTTTTTACAGCCTTTTCAATGGGAAATCACCATATATTGTGCTGGTTTTTCATATTGGATGTTTTGTGTGTATTACACTATGTTGCTGTATATTTATAAGTAGCAATATTGCTCACTTTTTACCTTTGATTTTTTTATCTTTGCATATATTTCTTGATTTTTGTTAACAAAGAATAGTCCATTTTACCTTGTAGTCACTTATTTTTGACCACTACAATACCAATACAGAGATATTTGTTTAAAATAACAAAGTTTAAACAAATATACAGCAACATAGTGTGATACATGCAAAGCAACCAATATGAAAAGCAACACAACATATGGTGATTTCCCATTGAAAAATTGCTGTTATAAACAGCAATCTTTATTATTAAAAGAATGAAGGTCTGACAATTGTTTATGTAATAGTAAAACAATCAAGATCTGATAATTGTCTTTACATTGCACATATCATATCGTGCAAGTTAAAGTTAAAAGAATGTAAAACAAAGGCACTGCTACAAATACTTGATGAATGACTGAGAAAAAAATAAGGCTGTAAAAAAGAGCCTTCGAAAAACTGAAACCGTATTAAGATACTAAGAAGTTACATGCTGCAATAAACAAAAAAAATACATTAAAGGTTGCAAATGTGAGAAGAAACACATGTTCAACATTAAACAGCAATATAAGCTACACTTGAGAACAAAAACAAAGTAATAAGTGTAAATGTATTAGAGGAAAAAATTATAGATCAGAAACACTACTCCCTATTTAAACTAAAACTGTGGACAGTATAAAAAACAGAAATACTGAGTGGTGAAAGATTAAAAGTTATTTGGTTTTATATAAGTAATTTTTTATTTATTCAGTGCAATAAAAGATACATTTAAAAAAAGTAGTAATCCTAAAAGGTATACCTATTTTGATGATCAACTCAGGTCATCATATTTGTAAAAAGTTAAATATAAAAAGATATCACCAAGTTTGTGTTGGAAACTGCATGTACCCGATCACACCTTTGTTTGTCAAAGTTTTACATAACAATGTCAGGGACACCTGTCAATAAGGATACAGAAATACACGTGTTATACCAATGCCAAAAATATTTTAACCCAACGTTTACCAAGTGTTTGCATTATCCACTACATACTTAGGGCCTCATTCAATTGTGATTTGGCCAATTGAATAGGGCTCTATATAAGCACATAGCATATTTATTTAAAGAAGTTTTTAGTTAGTGATCTTCTATTCAAAGGCAGGGTTGTCACTAACTAAAAATGTCTTTAAAAAAAAATATGCTATGTGCTTATATAGAGCCCTATTCAATTGGCCAAATCACAATGGAATGAGGCCCTTAATGTACAGTGGATATAAAAAGTCTACACACCCCTGTTAAAATGTCAGGTTTCTGTGCTGTAAAAAAATTAGACAAAGATAAATCATTTCAGAACTTTTTCCACCTGTAATGTGACCTATAAACTGTACAACTCAATTGAAAAACAAACTGAAATCTTTTAGGTAGAGGGAAGAAAAAATATAAAAATAAAATAATATGGTTGCATAAGTATTCACACCCTCAAACTAATACTTTGTTGAAGCACCTTTTGATTTTATTACAGTGCTCAGTCTTTTTGGGTATGAGTCTATAAGCATGGCACATTTTGACTTGGCCATTTTTGCCCACTTTTCTTTGCAAAAGCACTCCAAATCTGTCAGATTGCGAGGGCATCTCCTGTGCACAGCCCTCTTCAGATCACCCCACAGATTTTCAATCAGATTCAGGTCTGGGCTCTGGCTGGGCCATTTTAAAACGTTAATCTTCTTCTGGTGAAGCCATTCCTTTGTTGATTTGGATGTATGCTTTGGGTCGTTGTCATGCTGAAAGATGAAGTTCCTCTTCATGTTCAGCTTTCTAGCCGAAGCCGTGAAAGTTTTGTGCCAATATTGACTGGTATTTGGAACTCTTCATAATTCCCTCTATCTTAAATAAGGCCCCAGTTCCAGCTGAAAAAAAACAGCCCCAAAGCATGATGCTGCCACCACCATGCTTTACTGTGGGTATGGTGTTCTTTTGGTGATGTGCAGTGTTGTTTTTGCGCCAAACATATCTTTTGGAATAATAGCCAAAAAGTTCAACCTTGGTTTCATCAGACCATAACACCTTTTCCCACATGCTTTTGGGAGACTTCAGATGTGTTTTTGCAAAATGTAGCCTGGTTTGGATGTTTTTCTTTGTAAGAAAAGGCTTTCGTCTTGCCACTCTACCCCATAGCCCAGACATATGAAGAATATGGGAGATTGTTGTCACATGTACCACACAGCCAGTACTTGCCAGATATTGCTGCAGCTTCTTTAATGTTGCTGTAGGCCTCTTGGTAGCCTCCCAGACCAGTTTTCTTCTCGTCTTTTCATCAATTTTGGAGGGAGCTCCAGTTCTTGGTAATGTCACTGTTGTGCCATATTTTCTCCACTTGATGATGACTGTCTTCACTGTGTTCCATGGTATATCTAATGCCTTGGAAATTCTTTTGTACCCTTCTCCTGACTGATACCTAATAACAATGAGATCCCTCTGATGCTTTGGAAGCTCTCTGTGGACCATGGCTTTTTCTGTGGGATGCGACTAAGAACATTTCAGGAAAGACCAACTAGAGCAGCTGAACTTTATTTGGGGTTAATCAGGCACTTTTAATGATGGCAGGTGTATGCTGACTCCTATTTAACACTATTTGGAATGTGATTACTTAATTCAGAACACAGCTACATCCCCAGTTAGGGGTGTGTAGACTTTTTATATCCACTGTAGGTGTGTACTGATTGCACAAAAGACATATGCAGCCTTATTAAATTGCAATTCAGCAAATGTAAAAGGGCTCTATTTAAGCACATCTTTATAATATAAGCGTAGTTAGTCGATAAAAGGCGGGTCTAGTAGCTGGTATAATGTATTCCAAAGCGATTTCAATTTTAATGTCTATCAACTCATGACATTGGTTCTGTCAGAGTGGGCACTGGGGGAGAGATGGGTTAATACATTAACCAGAAAAAACATCTGGCTGCTTTGCAGACTTTCCATGTGTGATCAAAGAGAGTCATAAAATTTCAAATCAACTAACAAGATAACTCTAGGCTCTGGTTTCTGGGACCAGGGAGGGTGGTTTATAACCTAGTGATGGGGGAGGAGGTCACATTAGGAAGTGCAGACCCCTGAGAAAGTGAGGGGCATTATGAGGGGTATTTGTGATATATTTCTATTCAAGAAAGAATAAAGGCAGTCTGGGTCTGGCTCTAGCGTTCTAAAAACAGAATGCCTGAACATATTTCTTATATGGCTTTCATCCTAATCAAGGGGATGTAACAGTATTATTATTTTTAATAAGACAGTAACCTTATTTGCTGGGAGCTGAGATATTGAACACAAAGGCAAGAAAAGAAAATTAGGTGCACATGGCCTCTCAACTCTGGGGGTCATAACACTACCCCTTTGACCCTATTCCATCTAAGTACTCTCCTCCCTCTTTGCTTCTGCTACATGTTGGGTCTTCCTAATCAGTAGTTGGCGGTTTGGAAAACACAGGCCCCAATCAGAATTCTGGGGAACCGTACTGGATGTAACACACACAAAATCATTCTCAGTACTAATTCTGTTTATTGTCACGTCATAGCATAGGTTATATACTTGCAAAAGCAGGCGGATATTAGAGGCGATTCTGAAATCATTGTTAGTCAGTACAAGGAAAAATCAGGTGTTTTTTTTGTTTCTTAGAACAACTAGAAATGTTTTGTGTTTTGGTAAGGTCGTAAGACATCCCAAGGATAGGAATGTGATATTATGGTTAGGCTATATCTCGTGAATATGTCAGCAAAATATGTTAACCCCTTCATCAGCAGAATATGTTAACCCCTTCACTACACACTATAACATTTCCACCATTACTTAATAATTACACTAATCTTCATTTAACCTAACTTCTCTGTTACTGCAAGCTATTTGACTTGGATTCCAATCTCCTTCCCTTCCACTGCATCTTTCACACCTACTATTAAAGATCCATACTCATCTGTCTACTTCCAGCCTTCTTCTCCATGAATGCCTCCTCAAGATTTATTAACCTTTAACACATTTAAATGGACAATGAATGTGCTGCATCTATTTGTAAATCCTTTACTAGCACCTCATATCTTACAGAATAACATTTTAAATTCTGAATGTGAAATAAAAAACTCTTAAAGGACCACTGCATTCCAAGACTTGTATGTCAAATATGTACCAAATTAACAATATTAACAGCTGTGTTGGTGATTGACATTAAACACTTTTTGGAAAAATCTGTTTTTTTCACGACTATATTTACAATCCATTTTGTGTTTATTATATAATGTCCTGAGAGCTGCATGACGGGGTGTATGTTTTTAGTTATCATTGGAGTGTTGAGACATTTGTAGTAAAGAAAACTGTATTTATCCTTTACTATATTTTTTATATACAGTCAGGTCCATAAATATTGGGACATTGACACAATTCTAATCTTTTTGGCCCTATACACCACCACAATGTATTTGAAATTAAACGAACAAGATGTGCTTTAACTACAGACTTTCAGCTTTAATTTGAGGGTATTTACATCCAAATCAGGTGAACGGTGTAGGAATTACAACAGTTTGTATATGTGCCTCCCACTTTTTAAGGGACCAAAAGTAATGGGACAATTGGCTGCTCAGCTGTTCCATGGCCAGGTGTGTGTTATTCCCTCATTATCCCATTTACAAAGAGCAGATAAAAGGTCCAGAGTTCATTTCAAGTGTGCTATTTGCATTTGTTGCTGTTAACTCTCAATATGAGATCCAAAGAGCTGTCACTATCAGTGAAGCAAGCCATCATTAGGCTAAAAAAACAAAACAAACCCATCAGAGAGATAGCAAAAACATTAGGTGTGGCCAAATCAACAGTTTGGAACATCCTTAAAAAGAAAGAACGCACCGGTGAGCTCAGCAAAACCAAAAGACCCGAAAGACCACAGAAAACAACTATGGTGGATGACCGAAGAATTATTTCCCTGGTGAAGAAAACACCCTTCACAACAGTTGGCCAGATCAAGAACCCTCTCCAGGAGGTAGGTGTATGTGTGTCAAAGTCAACAATCAAGGGAAGACTTCACCAGAGTAAATACAGAGAGTTCACCACAAGATGTAGACCATTGGTGAGCCTCAAAAACAGGAAGGTCAGATTAGAGTTTGCCAAACAACATCTAAAAAAACTTTCACAGTTCTGGAACAACATCCTATGGATAGATGAGACTAAGATCAACTTGTACCAGAGTGATGGGAAGAGAAGAGTATGGAGAAGGAAAGGAACTGCTCATGATCCAAAGCATACCACCTCATCAGTGAAGCATGGCGGTGGTAGTGTCATGGCGTGGGCATGTATGATTGCCAATGGAACTGGTTCTCTTGTATTTATTGATGATGTGACTGCTGACAAAAGCAGCAGGATGAATTCTGAAGTGTTTCGGGCAATATTATCTGCTCATATTCAGCCAAATGCTTCAGAACTCATTGGACGGCGCTGCACAGTGCAGATGGACATTGACCCGAAGCATACTGCAGAAGCAACCAAAGATTTTTTTTAAGGGGAAGAAGTGGAATGTTATGCAATGGCCAAGTCAATCACCTGTCCTGAATCTGATTGAGCATGCATTTCACTTGCTGAAGACAAAACTGAAGGGAAAATGCCCCAAGAACAAGCAGGAACTGAAGACAGTTGCAATAGAGGTCTGGCAGAGCATCACCAGGGATGAAACCCAGCGTCTGGTGATGTCTATGCGTTCCAGACATCAGGCTGTAATTGACTGCAAAGGATTTGCAACCAAGTATTAAAAAGTGAAAGTGTGATTTATGACTGTTAATCTGTCCCATTACTTTTGGTCCCTTAAAAAGTGGGAGGCACATATACAAACTGTTGTAATTCCTACATCATTCACCTGATTTGGATGTAAATACCCTAAAATTAAAGCTGAAAGTCTTCAGGTAAAGCACATCTTGTTCGTTTCATTTCAAATCCATTGTGGTGGTATATAGAGCAAAAATATTAGTATTGTGTCGATGTCCCAATATTTATGGACCTGACTGTATATATATATATATATATATATATATATATATATATATATATATATATATATATGTTTATAATCTGTTTTCTTTTATGCTCATGCATTCTTTTGTTATCTCTCCTGGGTTGTATTTCAAATTCTTTACTAATCATAGGAGATTATTCTCACAATTTATCTTCTTATGCTCATATTTCTCCTTGACAAGTCAGACATAGGGAGGTTATACCAGATAAGCATGTGTCCTAGATTTTATTTTCTCAGATTCATAAATTGTTTCTTGGAATGTAAGAACGGACAGCTGATAAACTGATAGGGTGTTTAGATGGTGTTTTTTATTTATAGTTTAAGGTTATTAGGTCATTTCAGAAATATTTTGGCCTTTTTGGTTGTAGTTGTTATAGAATAAGAGTACACTCTAGTGGTGATATGGGATTCATACAGCTTTCTTATGACAATATTATCCCATAATGCACTAGAAAAAAAGTCATGTGACCATATCCAAGAATGTGCCACATGGTGAGGATTGGTATATCTGGAGAGGCAAAGAAAGAAAAGGGTGGAGGCTGGAGAAAGAGAAGGCTGGAGATTTGGTGGAAGGCCTGGAGATTTGGGAAAATATTTCTTAAGTGATTTTCCTGGAATATGAATTTTTCTATCTCCTAAAAAAGAAGACCCAAAACAGAATACTGTATATACTCGAGTATAAGCCAAACCGGGTATAAGCCGAGGCACCTATTTTACCACAAAATACTGGGTAAAATGAGTGACTCGAGTATAAGCCGAGGGTGGGAAATGTGCTGCCCCCTGTGTCCCTTTTGTGCCTTCTGTGTCCCCCTCTCTCTCCCGTGTCTCTTCTCCCCTCTCCCTTCCCTGTGTCTCTTCCCCCCTCTCCCTTCCCTGTGTCTCTTTCCCCCTCACCCTTCCCTGTGTCTCTTCCCCCCTCCTCATTCTAAACCCCCCTCCTCATCCTCAACCCCCTCCTCAACCTCCCTCCTCAACCCCCCATCCTCAACCTCCCCATCCTCAACCGCCCTCCTCATCCTCAACCCCCTCCTTAACCCCCCTCCTCATCCTCAACCTCCCTCCTCATCCTTCTCAACCTCAACCCCCCATCCTCAACCCCCCTCCTCAACCTCAACCCCCCATATCCTCAACCCCCTACTCAACCTCAAAGCCCCTATCCTCAACCCCCCTCCTCAACCCCCCTTCTCATCCTCCCTCCTCATCCTCAACCTCCCTCCTCAACCTCCCTCCTCAACCTCAGCCCCCCTCCTCATCCTCAGGCCCTTCCTCATCCTCAGGCCCTTCCTTATCCTCAGCCCCCCTCCTCATCCTCAGCCCCCCTCCTCACCCTTAACCCCCTCCTCAACCTCCCTCCTCAACCTCAACCCCCCCATCCTCAATCCCCTTCTCAACCTCCCTCCTCAACCTCAACCCCCCGGCACCCGGTATATGCTAATAACGTGGCGGGCGTCTGACGTCACGGCATTAGCATATACCAGGTGCCGGCACCCGTGTATATGCTAATGACGCCGTGGCGTGTGACGTCACGGCATTAGCATATACTGGGTGCCGGCACTCGGTATATGCTAATGACGTGGCACGCATGTGACGTCACATGCGCGCCACATCAAGACCCGCAAGGAGCGGAGGCCGGAGCAGGTAAGTGAGGGGAGAGGGGGGGGGGGGTATTTAGAGGGATAGTATAAGGGGGGGGGGGGTTGAGGATGAGGAGGGGGGAGGAAAAGAGACACGGGGGGTTAGAGAGACACAAGGGGGTAGCGAAACACGGGGGGTAGAGAGACACAAGGGGGGGTTATAGAGACACGGGGGGAGAGACAAGGGGGGGTTAGAGAGACACGGGGGGGCGGGGAGTGACTCGTGTATAAGCTGAGGGGGCCCTTTTTAGCCTTAAAAAGGGCTGAAAAACTTGGCTTATACTCGAGTATATACGGTACTTCTCATAACTGAGGGGATTTCCCATTCTACACAAGGGTCTGCTTTAAAACTACAAATTGCCAATGTATAGATTTATATTTTATAATACAGCTGAAATTAAGATTATATACAATCTGTCTGTGTTACTAAATGGATACAAACTATAAAAGGTATTGTCACTAATAAATCCAGATATAATTGTCAATCCACAATTTTGTATCTTTGTGATTTGTTTAGCAAATTTATTCAACTGTGGTACAAAATGCCCTCTTATGATAACATTATACCATTAGAAAAGTTTATTTAGCCTTCATATTAAAGCATATTTTTCTTTTATCACTTAATGGTTTTATTATTAGTTATTTTTGTTATATATGTTTTCTCTTATTGTAAATTCTGATTGCAGCATGGGTTTTTCCCATATTGTCATTGATAATTTTATTAAGTATATTGAATATTCCTGTATGAATATGGCATATCATTAAAGGTTAATACCATGCACAGTGGGGGAGCTAGTGAATGGAGAGCCACAGTGCAAAAAGGGAGGAGGGGCAAAAAAATGTTTTAAGCACCCTGGGCCACCTTCCTTAGCTATATATATATATATATATATATATATATATATATATATATATATATATATATATATATATATATACGTGTGTGTGTGTATGTATGTATGTATGTATACACTGATTTTTTCTTCAAAGAAAACAGAATCCAGGATAAGCCAGAAGCTTCAAGATCAATAATTTAAAATGTATATTTCTGCTAATGTTCAGTTTGTGTTAGTTCTGTTTCTTTGAAGCTCATGAAAAAACAAAAAAAGTTTAAATTTCAATTGAAATTGTGATTTTTTTTCATGAGTTCCCCTATCCCTATTTACTTCATGTTAAACTGCCCTGTTTAGAGCTGTTTTGCTTAGCACTCCTATTGCATGGAACCTATCTACAGCATTAAATGAGGTAAAGCTGTATATATATATATATATATATATATATATATATATATATATATATATATATATATACAGTTGTGCTGAAAAGTTTGCATACCCCTGGAGAATTGATAATATATGTACCATTTTTAAGGAAAACATGAGTGAGCAGACAAATACTATATTCATATTCAACTGTAGGTTATAACATAATGGTACAATCATAAAAAAATATGGCAACAAAAAAAATGAAATTACCTGTTCAAAAGGTTGCATACCCTTAATTCTTAAGCATCAATGATAGGGTGCAGTCTTTTCTAATAGTTGTCTATGAGGCCCCTAATTCTTGCAGGTGGTATAGCTGCCCATTCCTCTGTGCAGAATGCCTTCAGGTCATGCAAAGTCTTTGGTCGTCTTGCATGGACCGCACGTTTGAGATCTCCCCAGAGCGGCTTGATGATATCAAGGTCAGGAGACTGATGGCCACTCCACAACCTTCACCTTTTTCTGCTATAACCACTGGAGGGTCAACTTGGCCTTGTGCTTAGGATCATTGTCATGCTGGAAAGTCCAAGAGCATCCCATGTGCAGCCTTCGTGCAGAAGAATGCAAATTGTCTGCCAGTATTTTCTGATAACATGCTGCATTCATCGTGCCATCAATTTTCACAAGATTCATTGTGCTCACACACCCCAAAACATCAGTGAGCCACCACCATGCTTCACAGTGGGGATGGTATTATTTTCACTATAGGCCGTGTTGACCCCTCTCCAAACATAGCGCTTATGGTTGTGACCATAAAGCTCTATTTTTGTCTTGTCACTCCAAATGACAGTGTACCAATAGCCGTGAGGCGTGTCAAGGTGTTATCAGGCATATTCTAACCAGACTTTTTTGTGGCATTGGCACAGTACAGGCTTCTTTCTGGCAACTCGACCATGCAGCTCATTTTCTCCTTGAAACAACCGCACCGTCTTTTTCCAGAGCAGCCTGTATTTCTCCTGAGGTTCCCTGTGGGTTTTTTTTTGTATTCCGCTAAATTCTTCTGGCAGTTGTGGCTGAAATCTTTCTTGGTCTACCTGACCTTGGCTTGGAATCAAGTGTTCCCTGAATTTTACACTTCTTAATAAGTGATTGAACAGTACTGACTGGCATTTTCAAGGCTTTGGATAACTTATTATATCCTTTTCCATCTTTATGAAGTTCCAAAAGCTTGTTATGCAGGTCTTTTGACAGTTCTTTTCTGCTCCCCATGGCTCAGTATCTAGCCTGCTCAGTGCAGAGCTAAAAAAAATGAATTTACTACTTATCCACAGACATTATTTGCAATTTAAAAAGCTTTAATTGTCATTTTAACCTGTGTATGTCACCTTGTGTGTCTGTAACAAGGCCAAACATTCAAGGCTATGTAGACTTTTTATCAGGGCCATTTGTGTGATTTCTACTATCATTATGATTTAAAAAGGAGCCAAACAATTATGTGATAATAAATTGCTTCATATGATCACTATCCTTCAATAAAATAAAATTTTTTTGCATGATCAGTGATATTTTCTAAATAAATGCAAAAATTACACAATTTTCGCCAGGGTATGAAAATACAGCCGGAGATACCGCATTTGCAACCGGTGCAAGCACTGATTCCCCTGGCCCCTGAAAGGCCCCTGCAGACCCCTCATGGATCCCCTGTGCCCCCCCCCCTTGTGGCCCATGTCCTATTGTAGCCCCTGGGGACCTCCTTAAACCCCATATGGTCCTCTGTGGCCCCCCACAGGCCCCCCTGTGCCCCTTGCATGGCCCCCTGTGTTCCCCCTCAGCCTCCTGTGGCACCTCGCAAATCTCTATGGCCTACCTCAGCCCCCTGTGGCCTCCCTCAGACCCACGCAGACCTCTGCAGCGTCCTCAGCCTTTTGTGGACCCCTGTGGCCACCTGCAGACCTCTACAGCCTCCATCTGCCTTTTGTAGCCCCTCAGTCCTTGCGGGCCCCCCGCAGGCCTCTGCAGCCACCCGCTGACCTCTGCAACCCCCTTGAACCTCTGTTGCCTACCTCTGGCCTGCCCCTTCTCACCCGCGTACGAGTTGTTGCTAACGCTTGCGGGCTCGCACAGCGAGCCGCGGCCCTCGCGAGGGCCTCAGTTGCTGGCATGGTGCGCCGAAGGCAATGCGGAAGTACACAACTACGCTAACGGTTTTGTCTCGCGCACGCACGCTATTACACTGCACACATTCAGCACGCTTACACAGCAGCTCAACACCACTAATGCTGCAGCAACATCAAAACAAATTGCCAGCTCTTCAATACAATGCTTCAAAATAGGTAAAGTATATTCATTTATTAATTGGATTATATATTTCAGTACTACACACAAAACACCATTAGCTACCTTACAATTTCATTGCCGTCATTTTTTGACGGGTAATTCGCTAGTATATATATATATATATATATATATATATATATATATGTAAATGTAATTTTTTTTATATATTTTTTAAATATATTTTATATATATTTTATATATGTACTGTGTGAGTAAGCATAGCATGTAGCTTACAAAAACAGCAATAGAAGGGGTGGAGGTAAGTGGAATGTGTTAGCTATAAGACATTAAGATAGTGGGCCAGAAAACCTAAATCAAGGATTTTGGTATTAACTTCGATTTAGGTTTTCTGGCCCACTATCTTAATGTCTTATAGCTAACACATTCCACTTACCTCCCCCACCCCCCTTCTATTGCTGTTTTTGTAAGCTACATGCTATGCTTAAATTTATTGCTCTTTATTTCACTCTGCTGTGTTCTTATCTACAACCTGATCTATAGACTTACTGACCTATCAGGACATTATTCACAGTGCTGGTCAGTTTCTCACTTAACTCTGGCCAATTAATTTAGTCTTTCTTGTTTTTCCAATTATTTTTTTTCCCACCTCTTTCTGTTTGCTGTTTTTAGTTCATACTTGTATCAGTATCGCTTTTTGACTTGATAAAGAGAGGCATTATCTCTCGAAAGCTCGTCGCTTTATTATGAATACGTTTGTCCAATAAAAAAGGTATCACTATTCACTGCAATACTCTGATTATTCAACTATATATTATTATTATTATCGTTTATTTATAAAACGCCAACATATTCCGTAGCGCTGTACATAAGATATGTTCAAGACAAAGATACATACAAATTAACACATAGTAAAACAAGGAGGGCCCTGTCTTTGAGTTTGGAATCCAGTGTCCATGGTGCTTTCCCTAAAACACCTTGTGGGATTGAAACTCGCAGACTTACATCCTAAAGGTATTGTGTGAGGAAAAGGAGGGAGAGAGATTTGAGAGTGTGTTAGGGTGGAAGGTGATACGCTTCTTTAAAGAGATGTGTTTTTAGAGAGGATTTGAATGTTTTGAGGTTGGAGGATAATCTGGTGGAGCGAGGCAAGGAGTTCCAGAGAATAGGGGCAGCACGAGAAAAGTCCTGAAGGCGAGAGGGAGAAGAGGTGATAAGAGTTGTGGAAAGAAGAAGGTCATTAGCAGAGCGAAGAGGGCGTGTGGGGGAGTATTTGGAGATGAGACCAGAAATGTATGGGGGAGTGTTCTTGTTGAGGGCTTTGAAAGTTAGGGTCAGGATTTTAAATGTTATTCTGGAGGCTATGGGAAGCCAGTGGAGTGATTGGCAGAGAGGTGATGCCGACACTGAACGTTGTGTACGGAAGATGAGTCTAGCAGAGGCATTCATAATGGATTGAAGTGGAGATAGTCGGGTGGTGGGGAGGCCAGCAAGAAGCGAGTTGCAGTAGTCCAGTCGAGAGATGATGAGAGAGTGTATAAGGATTTTAGTTGTGTCTTGTGTAAGAAAGTGGCGAATTCTGGAGATGTTTTTTAGATGGAGAAGAAAAGATTTAGTTAGTGATTGTATGTGAGGGATGAAGGACAGGGCGGGGTCCAATAGAACCCCAAGACAATGGGCTTGGGAGGAGGTGGTGATGATGTCTTTGTTGACAGTGAGAGAGATGTGAGGAATTGACGCTGTGGGAGAGGGAGGAAAGATTAGGAGTTCAGTTTTAGACATGTTGAGTTTGAGATGGTGGGTGGACATCCAAGAGGATATACTAGAGAGGCAGTTGGAGACATGTGTTAGAAGAGAGGGGGGTAGATCTGGTGATGAGAGGTAGATTTGGGTGTCATCTGCGTAGAGATGATATTCAAGCCCAATAGAGTTTATAAGGGTACCAAGTGAGGAAGTGTAGATGGAGAAGAGGAGCGGGCCTAGGACAGATCCTTGGGGTACGCCAACAGACAGGGGGTAGGTAGAAGAAGAGGTGTCAGAGAAGGAGATACTGAATGATCGATTTTGTACGTATGATGAGAACCACGAGAGAGCAGTGTCTCGAATACCGAGGGAGGAGAGGATATGGAGTAGAAGTGGATGGTCAACAGTGTCAAAGGCAGCAGAGAGATCTAGAAGAATAGAAAAGTGACCTTTTGACTTGGCAGTAAGCAGGTCATTGGTGACTTTAGTGAGAGCTGTCTCAGTGGAATGTTGGGGCTGAAAGCCGGATTGGAAGGTGTCAAGAAAGGAGTTAGAGGAGATAAAGCTGGTAAGGCGGGTATAGACGAGCCGCTCGAGCAGTTTGGAAGCCCGAGGAAGTAGAGAAATAGGGCGGTAGTTAGAAGCAATGTCAGAGTCAGATGAGTACTTTTTGAGGATGGGTGTAATTGTGGCGTGTTTTAGACAAGATGGAAACTTGCCGGTAGTTAGGGAGAGGTTGAAAATGTGTGTGAGAGCTGGGATTAGTGTGGTAGAGAGGGGAGGGATGAGCTGAGATGGAATAGGGTCCTGGGGACATGTAGTGAGGCGAGTGGATGATAGCAGGCTAGCGACTTCATCCTCTGTAGCTGGGGCAAAGCAGTTCAAAGTGGCTGTTGGATTGGGGGAGGGAGAAGAGTGGGTGTGGTTGGATAGTTGAGACGGTAGAGTGAGTGAGCCACTGTGAGATGAGAGTTCATTGTGGATGTTTTGGATTTTATGAATAAAGTGGTTGGCAAAGTCTTCAGCTGTGAGAGAGGAAGGGATGGGAGGAGGGGGTGGGTGGAGGAGAGTTTTGAATGTTGCGAACAGACGCTTTGGGTTAGAGGATAGGGTTGATATTAGTGAAGTGAAGTAGTGTTGGTTTTCGAGGTTGAGGGCAGAGGGGTAGGAGCTTAACATAAATTTGTAGTGGAGGAAATCTGCAGAAGTGCGTGATTTCCTCCAGAGCCGTTCAGCGGTGCGGGAGCACTTCTGGATGTATCGTGTTTGAGTTGTGTGCCAAGGTTGTGAAAGAGAGCGAGGGCGTCTTCGTGTGGTTATGGGGGCGAGGGTATCAAGGATGGAAGAGAGAGTAGAGTTGTAAAGTGAGATGGCAGTGTCAGGGCAGTTGAGGTAGGTGATGGGGCTGAGAATGGGTTGGATATTAATGGAGAGCTGAGTAGGGTCAAGTGCTAGCAGGTTTCTGTTCATGATGGTGGCAGGGGTAGGAGAGGGTCGGTGGGAGGAAGAAGAGGTGAGGTTAAAGGTAAGTAAGTGATTGTTCAGATAGAGGGAGTGGATGGGTGTCTGGGTTGGAGGCTGTGCTGAGGTTGGTGAAGATAAGGTCAAGAGAATGTCCAGCATGATGAGTAGAAGAATCTGTTAGTTGTGAGAGGCTGAGGGAAGAGGTGAGTGCAAGCAGTTTGGCTGCTGCTGGGGAGGTGGGAGTGTCAATGGGAATGTTAAAATCTCCAAGTACCAGTGAAGGAACATTGGAGGAACTATATATATATATATATACACACACAAAATATACACTCTTCTATATTCTGTAGTGTAATGGCCCATCCTCCACACTAGCCCCCACAGAACCTGTCTCAGAGCACCATTACCCCTTCCCCTTATCGTCCTCCTCACTTTGCACCTCTCCATTCACCTCCCTTCCCCCTCGTACCAATCCTCTTACTATGCTTTGATGGGTATCATTCCCCTGCGGCACCTCATCTGGCTTTGACGGGCATCCCGAATGACGTCACATGCATTTCCCTGCCACAGCCAGATGAGATGCTGCAGGGAAAGGATACCCATCAAAGCATAGTAAGAGTAGCTGGGAGAGGGGAAAGGGTGGGAAAGGGAGATGAATGGTTAGGGGGAAGGGGATAACGGGGAAGGGTGGGAAGAATGGTGTGCTGAGGGGAAAATTAGGCAGCACTGGGCCTCGGCAGGGGGCAGGGGCCTCGGTGGGACGCACCAGTTGCACCGGTGGTAGGTCTGACCCTGACCATGCATTCATCTGTGATATAAGTATTGATGTGGTCTAAGCTTAATAGGATTTCATGTGTTGTTACTGATTTTATATGGTAGATAAGATAGACAGATAGATTTTTTTTTTTTTCAAATTGAATTTGTTACTTAAAGGGTTCATCTAATTTCTATTATTTGCAACTGCATTTAACCTTGGATATTTCCATACTTTACCATTGTAGACCTCCATATCTACCATATATGTTTCAATTTCAAAAGGTCCTTAATGCTTGAAGTGGTGCAGATTAAAAAAGTCAGTTGTCTGTATTATAAAGTGCAATCCATTGTGTGGCAATAAATTAATCTCAGCCCCCAATGTTTCCACCTACTTCACAGGAAATAGATGATCACAGTTTCCTAAACAGGTAATACATTTAAAAGTTCTGTCCATTATCAATACTAGAAATTGTATAAAAATATTGGACTGTGGTGTTCCTTTAAATCATATTTACAACATGAAGTCATATAAAACTGATTTTAGAAAATACAGCCATCTAGTGAGAATAAAGAGAAATGCACCTCACAAACCAGATCTTTTTAGGCCGTTGTTTTAAATAATAAAATTGGTTAACATTTTATAAAACAAAATTTCAATTTCCAGGTGCAATATCATGGTGGTAACAGTGATTTTCTTTTACTGGTGATTTTGGACAAAACTGACCTACAGCCATTTGATTAAATAAAAATCACAGTATTAAAAAAATAAAAAAAATAAACACTTGTAAAGTTATAGTTATTCAGATGTTTTAAAGGGGCAGTTAATTCAGCACAGGTTCTCCTAAAAACTTGTTAAAATCCTTTTTGAATTTATGAAATAGGTGCCTTTTTCACAGAAAAAAAACATAAATAAAGGGTCTGTTTACATGAGACTCTGGCAGTACCCCCAGACAGACTCACAGCAACAGCTCCGTGCAGAGAGCAGAAAGAGTGTTAACCCTTCACAAATTCATCTGTTCAGATAACGGACTGCTGGAATCAACTAAATACAACAGTTGGGGGTTAACATCTACTGCTGTATTCAGGGAGAAACCTTTGTCTTCACGGAGCCTCCCCTCTTGGTGTCAGCAGATGTTGTTAATCACAGAACAGTCAGCAGTGTGTTTGTTAACAGAACTAAGACCATAGATTTTTAGCTGTTATTAGTGTACTAAAAAAATCAATAAATAATTTTAACATAGAATCTTGTGCTCTTTCACACCAGGAAGAGCACTTATAGTGAGGTAAATGGCACTTTAAGCATAGTCATGCAGAAATATGAAATTAAATCAGCACTGTTTATTTTTTTTAAAAATACACACAAAAATAAAATAAAAACTTTACCCACAGCAAGGGGGGACACCCAGGACGTCTAGAACACAGGTTACACCTCGATTTCAGTCCAATTTAATATACCCCCTTTTAAAAAAAAAAAAATAGAAAATAAATAAGGGTCCCAAACATCTAAAATTTGGGAATGAGATTGGGAGAGATATTGGAGAAGCCAAAGTTAATACAGGAATATCTGGAAACCAATGGAAATGTTAAAGTCAAAAACAATACAACTTTGGATGAAGTCAACAAATGGAGGATTTTGCAGGTATATAATTTAGCTATGACATTCATCAAGGTTTGCTTCCAGTTTAATATCATTCAAATTAAAATTGTCTCTGACTTTGGTTCCTTTTTTGTACAATGGTCCTGGAGGGCAGCTTGGTATCTGCTTGCTGTGTTATTTTGTTGGTGTACCTCCCTCAGACAAATGATATAATTGAAAGAACAGAACAAGTAATGGAGTAGTTCTTATACTGCTATGTGTTTAATCATCAGGACATCTGAATTATTACGCTACTGTTGGCAGACCTTTGTTCATATTAGCTTAATCCGTGTATCTCAATGTCTCCATTCAATTGTTTCCAAGATTCTCCATGCCTTTTAACGTTCCTGCTGCTAGGGGGCACATCCATGAGTTGCAGAATGCATGCTCCCTCCATCCAAACTGGAGATGTTGTTTAGTTGTCTACCAGAATATTCACCTGCAGCAACCTTAAAACAACTGTGGCCCCAGGAACATTGGACCCTCCAAGATTATGCAGCTGCTTCAATCTTTCCTGTGTTCTACATTTCTCTCTGAAAGCCTATATTCAAAACGTGGCAATGGCCCCAGCTATTGCTTCTTCAGCAACAGTCCAACTACCACTTTACCTAGGGCCTCATTCAAATGTGATTTGGCCAATTGAATAGGGCTATATATAAGCACATGGCATATTATTTAGTTAGTGAACTTCAATCGAAAAGCAAGGTCTTCACTAACTAAAATCTTCTGTAAAAAATATGCTGTGTGCTTATATAGAGCCTGATTCAATTTGCCAAATCGCATTTGAATGAGGCCCCAAGTAAGGAGGTTTTGAAGGTTGAGAAGATATTTAATTGTCATAATCTTCAATCCTACCTTATACATTTAAAGGGGTTATATCCCAGGTCAGGTCTTGAGCTGCTCTTCATATTCTCCACCCTATCTGTGCTTTCCACATTAGCTTTACTCTCTTGTCTGAAATTAGTCTGGAGATCTCCCATGAGGGGAGAAGGTATCTGTCAGAATTCAGACATGAAATAGTGAGCTGCTTCAAAAGACCTGGGTTAGATATAAATAAACATCACAGATGGCCACTTATGTAAAAAAATCTTTTTTTTATTAGAACCTTCATTTTAAAAAGCATTATTATGCTGACAAAAATATAAAATTATATTTGTTTCATGTGTGAATGCTTTGTCATGGATAGCAACTATTGGTACACAAGATCTCCTAAACAGCATACAGTGCCTTGCAAAAGTATTCACCCCCCTTGGCATTTTTTGTGTTTTGTTGCCTCACAACCTGGAATTAACATGGATTGTTTGAGGATTTGTATCATTTAATTTACAGAACATGCCCACAACTTTGAAGAATTTTTTTTATTGTGAAGCAAAAAACAAATAGGACAACATAACAGAAAAAGTCAATGTGCATAACTATTCACCCCCTAAAGTCAATACTTTGTAGAGCCACCTTTTGCGGCAATCACAGCTCTGAGTCGCTTCGGATAAGTCTCTATGAGCTTGCCACATCTTACCACTGGGATTTTTGCCCATTCCTCCTTGCAAAACTGTTCCGGTTCCTTCAAGATGCATGGTTTGTGCTTGTGAACAGCAATCTTTAAGTCTGACCACATATTTTCTATTGGATTGAGGTCTGGGCTTTGACTAGGCCATTCCAACACATTTACATGTTTCCCTTAAACCACTCAAGTGTTGCTTTAGCAGTGTGTTTGGGGTGGAACTCTGCAGCTCCTCCAGGGTTACCTTAGGTCTTTGTGCTGCCTCTCTGATTAATGCCCTCCTTGCCCGGTCTGTGAGTTTTGGTGGGCGGCCGTCTCTTGGCAGGTTTGCTGTTGTGCTATGTTCTTTCCATTTGGTTCTGATAGATTTGATGATGCTCCTGGGGATCATCAAAGATTTGGATATTTCTTTATAACCTAACCCTGACTTGTACTTCTCAACAACATTGTCCCTTACTTGTTTGGAGAGTTCCTTGGTCTTCATGGTAGTGTTTTGTTAGTGGTGCCTCTTGCTTAGGTATTGCAGCCATCTCATATGTAATGACAGATCATGTGACACTTAGATTGCGCACAGGTGGACATCATTTCACTAATTATGTGACTTCTGAAGGTAATTGGTTGCGCCAGAGCTTTTTATGGGCTTCATAACAAAGGGGGTGAATACATACGCACATGCCAATTTTTTGTTTTCTTTTTCTACCAAATAGTTTTATGTATATATTTTTCTAATTTCACTTCACCAACTTAGACTATTGTGTTCTGATCCATCACATATAATTCAGATTAACAAAACATTGAATTTAAGGCTGTAATGTAACAAGATAGGTAAAATGTCAAGGGGGGTGAATACGTTTGCAAGGCACTGTATATGATCGGCACTCATTAAGAACACTTGTAAAACAATTAGAAGTTACCACACTCT
The DNA here is from genome assembly GCA_027410445.1 of Discoglossus pictus. Lineage (NCBI taxonomy): Eukaryota > Metazoa > Chordata > Amphibia > Anura > Alytidae > Discoglossus > Discoglossus pictus. The sequence goes on from CM050164.1 coordinate 384,746,673, forward strand.
TACACTATAACAGCTTCATGTACGTTAATGTATAGTGATAATAATGCAATAAATGAACTGAAAAGGTATTAATGCCTGAATATATAAAATAATAATAACATTACGTGGTTGAAAAGATCCAGATTGGGTGGATTACACAGAAGTGAATCTTAATAATAATGTGAGACCATTCATAACTGAATTCTAAAGGTGTCTAGTATTTAATATAAAAATCCAAAAAATGATCTTCTACATACAAGTCCAAACCTTAGGAATTTTAACTAATTCAATATCCAGAACCAGAAAAGTATCCAACTGAGACTGATGTTTCTCTAATAAGTGGTTTTTAATTGTCTAGTACTGTAGTATGATCTATGTATTAATTTAGAAAATAAAGAGCAAGATATTAAATGTATCAGTAGCAGCTGTTACAATGTATATGATTCTCTAAAACAAAGGCTTTTAAAAAAAAAAATAACTAGAAAATTCTTAGTAGTGGCATTATACAGGCGAGATTTGATTCTGTTCTTCCCACAGGCATAGTTAACTATCACATGCAACCAAGTATCTTATTAATCATCACATTAGGTGACTACAGATGGAGCTAAGATTTTACCAGTTGGAAGATGCCAAGAATCGGCACTATCCTTGATAATATTACAAAGACTTTGGTTACATTCAAGAATTGGTAATGCTGATTTATATAATACACCATATGTTTGAAAAATCTACACTATAGTCAGTCACAACCCTAGCTATATTAAAACATATTTTACATTGGCTTTAATAGATCATTTATCGATAGATCTTTAGTATAATTTTAAGCTTTTGAAAGTCACAGAGTGTCTTGGATGACAGTGTGTAAAACACTCTTCTCAAAGGTGGTTTTCTATAAACTTCTGTAGCAATACATCTGTTATCACTATCACCATGGATGTACAAGTGCATGCCTTCTGATGTTCCTGCTGTCGAGGTGGACATCCAAGAGATGCACAATGTTTGGACGCCTCCTTTACAAACTCAGGACCTTATTCAATTGCAAGCCGGCCGATTACGTTATACGTTATGTCTGCGGGCTTGAAATGTGCTACAATTTACGGGCAATAAGCTGATTTCATCCCCCAATGTTTCCACCTACTTCACAGGAAATATATGATCACAGTTTCCTAAACAGGTAATACATTTAAAGGTTATTTTCTATTGTTTAGCCTAACATAAAGATTTGTCCATTATCAATACCAGAAATTGTATAAAAATATTGGACTGTGGTGTTTCTTTACATCATATTTACAACATGAAGTCATATAAAACTTATTTTAGAAAATACAGCAATCTAGTGAGAAGAAAGAGAAATGCACCTCACAAAACAGATCTTTTTAGACCGTTGATTTAGATAATAAAATCGTTTAACATTTTTTAAAACAAAATTGCCAAAACTCTAAACCATTCAATCATATCATAATCAATTTGGACTATTTCCACTATTGTTTTCTTTTCTTTTACATGGTTGCATTATATACATCAAGTGGAAAAATTGCTGGATGCACATGTTTAGTAAAATAGTATTTTGATGTTCACATTTAAGGTTATAAAGAGGGGTAGCAGTGAATGTCCAGTTTTTCAGATGTATAATCAGAGTATTGCAATATAAAGTTATACTTTTTAGTTAAAGTGAGGTTTGGGGGGGTTGGGGTAAGAGGGTTAGGAAGTAAGGTTTAGGGGGTTAGGGGCTTAGGGTTAGGAAGTGACGTTTAGGGAATTAGGGTTAGGAAGTGAGGTTTAGGGGGTTAGGCTTAGGGTAAAAGGGTAAGGGGCTTGGGGTTAGTGGGTTGTGGTGTACTAGTACATCGGGATGCGGGACGTGAGCGCGCCCGGCACCAGGAAGCTTCCTGTGCGTACATAAACTTGGATAGATCCACCACCTACTGCCTGCTAAACTCCACTGCTGGTGGAAATGGAACAGGAAAGGTCCAAAAGTTTCACTTGAAATTCATTCTGATACACAGTTGCATTGGATTATAGGTAACACAGCTGCATGGAAATGTGGCATGTGTATGTGCAGAGGTTGTTATTTTAAGAACCTCATTTACCACAACAGTATCACTTAAAGGGACACTGTCACCCCAAGAACAAGATGGCATCATCATAAAAGTTGGTTATACGTTGTATTTACTATTTTTCTCTGCGGTAAATAATTCCTAAGATATTCAGCATTGATTCTGTAGCTCAGGGTGCTAATTTGCAGTTCAGCTGTCTTGATGAGGGGGAATGTAACAGCATGATAACCCTAGGGGACATTGTTTTGCCATCACAGAGACAGAGAAGCATACTGTAGTCCTAATTAGCATTTCTAGACAGCTAATTAATATCTGTGAGCTGCTTATTTTTTCTGATTTATTCTTATATAAATTAGCATCTCTCAAATACTAATTAGCTGCTCTGATATCATCAGTAATTTTATTGATGCCATTTTTCATACTATATATGATGTCATATTATATGTGATGTCATTGATCTGCTTATCATATAAATAACGTCATCAGTAAAACCTTTGGAGGTTGAGGTGACAAACTCTAACAGTAATTAAATGAAGACATGAAGGCAATTACAGGTATGCTTTCTTAGAGACTCAGTGAAACTCCCTTTATGTCTATGAGCAATTGGAACAGCTCGATAAGCTAATACAACCATAATAAGACTGCATATTATTATTACTGGCATCTGACTGCCTCCTATTGATGGACACAGAACAGAGCAGGCAGCCGCCACCATGACTACCCCATATCAGGGAGTGGCTGGGTGTAGAAAGATGGCCGCCCATAGCGCTTGCTCTGTCATTGACGTCACTCACGCGCCGGGCGTGATCCAATCTGACCATTGGAGTGTCAGAGGATTTTCAGGTCTGTCCGCAGCCAATCAGAATGCACTTCCTCTCACAGTTTAGCCAATCGGGGGCGGTCTGATGACACGCAGGGCTTTCCTGGCCCGGTGAGAAAGAAGCAACGGAACCTCGGCTTTAATTTAAAGAAACCGTCTGGATTGTGTTGTGTGGGGGCCCCGGGCCGAGCACGAGACGGGAGGATGGTGTGCGGCGGCTTCACCTGCTCCAAGAATGCGCTGTGTGCGCTCAATGTGGTGTATATGGTGAGTGCATGGAAAGGGGGTGATAGCGCTGGATACATGAATAACACGTACACACACACACACACACATATATATATATATATATATATATATATATATATATATATATATATATATATATATATATATACACACACACATACCACGTTTTCCTTATTTAAGATCTCTTCTTTTCTGATCCTGCCGTTCTTGCTCTGCATTGCGTTATCGTGTGTTCCTCTGTATCCGCTGTCTCCTCTATATCTCTTGTCTCCTATATTCACTTATCTTCCTGCCATTGTCTTTATTGCTCTGTGTATTTGGTTTAATCTCCATATCTTTTGGTTCCTCTATTCTATTCACTACTGTTTCTGCTCCTCTCCTACATGCCCTCTATTGTTTTATCCTCTCTAACCTTTGCCCATCCTTTGCCTCCCCCTTGCGTCCATCCTTTGCCTCCCCCTTGCGTCCATCCTTTGCCTCCCCCTTGCGCCCATCCTTTGCCTCCCCCTTGCGCCCATCCTTTGCCTCCCCCTTGCGCCCATCCTTTGCCTCCCCCTTGCGCCCATCCTTTGCCTCCCCCTTGCGCCCATCCTTTGCCTCCCCCTTGCGCCCATCCTTTGCCTCCCCCTTGCGCCCATCCTTTGCCTCCCCCTTGCGCCCATCCTTTGCTCGCCCCCCCCTTGCGCCCATCCTTTGCTCGCCCCCCCCTTGCGCCCATCCTTTGCTCCCCCCCCTTGCGCCCATCCTTTGCTCGCCCCCCATTGCGCCCATCCTTTGCTCGCCCCCCATTGCGCCCATCCTTTGCTCGCCCCCCATTGCGCCCATCCTTTGCTCGCCCCCCATTGCGCCCATCCTTTGCTAGCCCCCCATTGCGCCCATCCTTTGCTCGCCCCCCCCTTGCGCCCATCCTTTGCTCGCCCCCCCCTTGCGCCCATCCTTTGCTCGCCCCCCCTTGCGCCCATCCTTTGCTCGCCCCCCCCTTGCGCCCATCCTTTGCTCGCCCCCCCCTTGCGCCCATCCTTTGCTCGCCCCCCCCTTGCGCCCATCCTTTGCTCGCCCCCCCTTGCGCCGATCCTTTGCTCGCCCCCCCCTTGCGCCCATCCTTTGCTCGCCCCCCCCCTTGCGCCCATCCTTTGCTCGCCCCCCCCCTTGCGCCCATCCTTTGCTCGCCCCCCCCCTTGCGCCCATCCTTTGCTCGCCCCCCCCCTTGCGCCCATCCTTTGCTCGCCCCCCCCCTTGCGCCCATCCTTTGCTCGCCCCCCCCCTTGCGCCCATCCTTTGCTCGCCCCCCCCCCTTGCGCCCATCCTTTGCTCGCCCCCCCCCTTGCGCCCATCCTTTGCTCGCCCCCCCCCCTTGCGCCCATCCTTTGCTCGCCCCCCATTGCGCCCATCCTTTGCTCGCCCCCCCCCCCTTGCGCCCATCCTTTGCTCGTCCCCCCCCCCCTTGCGCCCATCCTTTGCTCGGCCCCCCCCCCCCTTGCGCCCATCCTTTGCTCGTCCCCCCCCCCCTTGCGCCCATCCTTTGCTCGTCCCCCCCCCCCTTGCGCCCATCCTTTGCTCGTCCCCCCCCCCCCCCCTTGCGCCCATCCTTTGCTCGTCCCCCCCCCCTTGCGCCCATCCTTTGCTCGTCCCCCCCCACCTTGCGCCCATCCTTTGCTCGTCCCCCCCCCCCCTTGCGCCCATCCTTTGCTCGTCCCCCCCCCTTGCGCCCATCCTTTGCTCGTCCCCCCCCCCCTTGCGCCCATCCTTTGCTCGTCCCCCCCCCCCTTGCGCCCATCCTTTGCTCGTCCCCCCCCCCCTTGCGCCCATCCTTTGCTCGTCCCCCCCCCCCCCCTTGCGCCCATCCTTTGCTCGTCCCCCCCCACCTTGCGCCCATCCTTTGCTCGTCCCCCCCCCCCTTGCGCCCATCCTTTGCTCGTCCCCCCCCCCTTGCGCCCATCCTTTTTCAGTTTATTTCTAGTCATGATGTTTTTGATTTAAAAATGTCTATTTTATATGTCCGATTTTATAGTTTGCAATCTATTCTCATTTAATTGTAAATGCCTAAATTTGGAAATGATTCTCTCCATTGTATGAGCCAACTAGGTTAATGAGCAGGCAGGGGAAATAATTATCTATAGAAATATATGTATAATAACTAAAATTAGGAGCCGTCAGTAAAAAAAAAAAAATAGAAGCAATGACTCCATGGTCGCCTGGGCTTCGATGTGTCTTCACTTCACATTAGTCCAAATCAGGGCTATATTTAAAGGACAACTAAAGTATCACATTTGCAGTATACTGTTATAAAGAAAATTACTTGATATTGTGCAGAATGTTTTTTGCATAGGCAAAAATAAAGGTTTTCAATCAGAATGAAATAACCTTAATAGGTTAGCTCTATGGACATGATAAGCCAATCTGAGAGCAAACTCTTTTAGCTCACTTTTGCCCTTCACAGGGAGAAATATCCTGTAGTATATCAGTCTGGTCCCACTCAAAAGAGTGATCCAGCCCCGAAATACCAGGCAATTCTACCCTGCACAGGAGAAACAGCAAACCCCAGACATACGTCCCGGCCTCTCTTGAGCCTTGCCAGTGAGGTGTAGCTGAATTCAGAATGTTTTTTTTTTTTTTTTGCAAAGCTTAAAATAAATCTAAACAACCTTTTTTTATTTATTAACTATTGAGTCCATTTTGCTTTAATGTTGAGAGATGTTTGCCTTTGTTCCTAAAAAGATTAGATACCTGAGAAGAATTGGAAATAGGTCAGATTTATATTCAGTTCTTTTAAAAACTGCCACTTGACTATATAGGTTAATACAAGAGAGAGCTCAAATAGGAGAAATCGCTCACTCAGATTAGTTAGGCTAGCGATCCAAGATGGAAGTGTCCACGACATAAGCAGAAACCGCTATATTTATGCTTTTAGCTTATATAGATGCTAATACGTGTTTAGTAAATATATCACAAACACAACATTTCTCTTGTTACTATCATCCTTTATTATAGGCTTATATGGAGATACTGACTTTTTTGTAAATGGTAGAAAATTACATTAGGTATTTTAGTTATTTGTTAACATTAAACATGGTTTGAAACATTTATTTTCAACATAATGATTATCCAAATCTGTGTGGAGCCACCTATATATTTTTTAATAAACCAAGCAAGGTGTGTAGTATATGTTAAATGGCCAAAAAGTTAGGAGCCAGCATTAAATATGTCCAGGCTCTTGTGTTTGTAGACAATGAAAAAGACCAACGTTTACAATATGCAGATTTGATACATTTATAATAACAGTACATATATAAATTAAAATGATTGATCAGCTATAAGATATTTGCAAGACAACTAAAATTGGTCATTTATGTTTAAAAAAAAAAAAAAAAAAAAAAAAGTACAGAGATCAACTCTTTACAAAACCCTTAATTTAGTTTCGGTTTCTACCCAAAACTGAAACTGAGATGATCATATAATGATTCATTGAAAAGATGTAATGTTTTTATATTGTTTTTAGAACATACTTATTTGAAAAACATCTAATTTATTATATTTTTGTATGCAATTGTTGCTGTGGAATCCTCAATTTTTGTTTTTTTATTACCATCTTTCTAAGAGACTGAGGAGATGGAGTACCTAAAAAGAAAAAAAACATGCAAAAAATGGGTTAATGTTACCTATTTTTTGCATTCTAGAAACATTTTGCTCAAATTTGAGCAATTTTTAAATCAATGTTTCCTCTTTTCTTTTTTTATCTTGTCTCTCTTCTTTCAAAAGATACAATTGTAAACCTGGAACTTCTATGTCTGCTCTCAGTGTTGACCACAATATTACCACAGCCCATTTAAAAATAGTCCACCAGTGCTAAAGTGCAATAGTCTCTTGACTGAGCAAATAAGCAAAAATAACTTAAAGCAGGCGAACCTTGCTCTTGTTTGGATGAACACAGAGTTGGATGCGGTGAAATGTCTGCCACAAAAGTCATATCTACCTTGTTATAGCTAACATATAACTTTACATCATAAAGCTAAATCTTCTAAATCATTTCCCTATTTGAATGAAAATACAAAACATCAGCTAAAATGACCTTTTTTTGCTCTGAAACGTGAAGTTGCATGTTGTCTGACAAAATAGGTAAAGAAAGCTGTTTTTGTTGTTTGTGATAAGATAGAGACAACTAAAATACCGGCTCTGTGATCAGATATCCAAGCACCGCATCATTAATCCAACAAATAAAAGTCACTGATAGGTCTATATCTTTATTTTAGCTTACAGTGAGGGAATTTACTGAGCACCGCTTGTGCTTGAAGCTTCCTGCTGACTTGGGCCCTCATTCACTTGCAATTTTCCCAATTGAATAGGGCTCTAAATAAGCACATAACATATTTTTTTTAAATACGTTTTTAGTTAGTAAGTATCAATCCAAAAGCAAGGTTTTCACTAACTAAAAACTTATTTTAAAAAAATATGCTATGTGCTTATTTAGAGCCCTATTCAATTGGCCAAATCGCAATTGAATGAGGGCCTTGGAGTGTAAGGTGGTGTTTTTTTAATTTTTATCTATTCAAGATTGTGGGGGTTGTTTGTCCACTGGTCAGTTCAGATAAGATAATAGCATTTGATATCTATATTCTACCTCCTTTTGAACGTCCTTGGAAGAAGGCAGCTTTCTACCATCAAACGAGCATATTTTTATTTTTTCAATTATAACTGCAAGAGGGTGTTTGATAATATAACATTGAGAGCTTCATTTGAAAAAATAAAAAACACACAAAGCTGATTTTTTTTTTTTTTTTTTTTTACTTTAATAGGTCCACAGGCTTGTCTCTGTCAGCCAGTGATGATCAAGAATATAGATATATGACTAGTACTGATCAGCCAATTCAATCTTCAGACATATATGTATGCTCTAAGAAGTTTTTCGAAACCAATAGGATGTACAAATAGGTTTTAAAATGTAAAGTCAACTTTGGTAATGTTTAAAGCATGGCTCTTTTAAATGCATGGAAAAGAAAATAATTGTTCTATATCCCTTTAACAGCTTTACTTGCCTTGTGTATAACCACATTGTCCTACCTTGAAAATAAATTATTACAGCCATGACTGCTTCTATGCACTAGCAGAGTGTACTGAAATTAAGATATTCTCTGAAATTTTTTTAGGTTTATGGTTTGCACAGCTGTTAATATTGCTAGCTGGTTGCATACTCCAGCAACACATGAAGCTTTTTGTAATAAAAACACTTAATGTATGTGTGTGTGTATATATATATATATATATATATATATATATATATATATATATATATATATATATATATATATATATATATATATATATATATATATATATATAATTTATTATTATTATTAGGTACACTTATTGCTATAAAAAAAAAAAATGATGTATGCTAGAAAACTTACTGCCTCCTTCTGCTGGATTGGTGTACATCTGGACTCGACTTACTGTTTTTAAAGGGCCGCTGTGTAAAAGATTTCCTGTGTTTACGCCTTTCATATTTGTTTTCTACTCACTTATATGATATTGTGTTAGCTTGCAAGCGATGACATCATCTGCAGTGTCATCACTCACATGATCACACATTAGCTGTGGCAAGCATGGTGTACAGCTCAGCAGTTAGTCATTATGCATGGCAGAGATAGATCTGATGTAGTTGGTAAATGATCAGAGCAACTTCCTCATGATCTATCATTATAAATACAATATATTGAATAGGCTATCTTGGAATGGAAGACAGGGTTTTGTTTCTGTGCTATCATAAAGGCTATGTTCCATCATTAATAATGCATCTAATTCCAGACTTCTTGCTTGGGGAAAATCCCAAAGGATTAATGGTATCATTATGCATTCACTCCTCTCCTTCATCTCCCTCACTAATGCACTATCAGACACTATATATAGAACCTGTGATATAACAGACAGCGGATGCACAATGCAGTTCTTCATAAAGTAACCTTGTTATTACTAGCAAGATGGCAAACATTCTGCTTGCATTCTAAACGGCAAAATATATATATTTTTTAACAAATATTTAGTCCATATGTCTGTCATGCTTTGTTTTTAGTTTGGTCCCCCTATTCAGAGGTAAGCTTCAATGCTTGCCGACCACAGATGTATAATTCTAAAACTGTGCTAGATAGAAAGTAAGGTTGTTTTTTTTTCTGCTGATTGTGACATTTCCTTTCTCACCAAGTCATGAAGCATTTAAAGAACATAAAAATCTCATTCTGATTAAGGCTCTTCTTTAAAATTGATCCCACCTGCCCTGACTGCTAATATATCCAGAGCACAGATGCTATGTAAATATCGTTTTATTGATTTGGCCACTCCGAGCTGGCTTCCTGTAGCACGTGTGCATTATATTGGAGACTGCCGATGCAACATTTTGCACCTGTATCCTGTTTAATTCTGTTGGCTGAGCCCGAGCCTCTCCAGTTTCATGCTCCTTGCTGCAGTGTGCAAGTTGTGCATAAGGTTCATTCTCAATCCGAGGTGCAGGATGTAGTAATGGCATTGAGGTGGATCAGTGAGCTTGCAGACTGTCCACTTTGTGATAGCTCCAAACAGCAAAACTATTTTCTCTAATATATTTTGTAGAGCTACTGTAAACAATGTGATTTTTTTTATTTGTTTTTTAGTATTAAACTAAATTGGACTTGCATAGAATTTTTTTTTGTTTCTAATCCAGGGCTTGAACAAAAAGCGTAAAAGTTATGTCGGACAATATTTTTAGTACCCTTAAAAAAAATCCTACCACTCTGCAACACAACACCTATTTAACATTTACATGTATAATTACTTTTTTTCCCATATAGGGCTCAAATGAAATAAACTGTTCCCTCACAATTATCAGGTTTTTAAAATATTGTGTTTAGTTCAACTTTTCAGACACGTCAAGCCCGTAGACACAATGCCAGACCTATAATGCTATACTGATCATTCAGTATTATAGAGTACTAGCGACTTGCCAGTCAAAAATGATGAGGCAATAAAATTTGAAGCCATGGGAATCCTGTTTGAGACATAATTGAAATTGATTTGTACTGTGAGGACCTTCGGCACTCTTTGCGAGCCTCAGGACCTTCAGCGCTCATTGTGAGGCTTGCGCTGAGCGCCTTTGGCGCTCATTGTGAGCCTCTCCTGTTGTGTACTTTTGGTCCTCTAAAAGAGATATATATTTCTATGTATATGTAGTTAAGAAATAATGAATGATTTCTTAAATCAATTACCGCATATACTCGAGTATAAGCCGATCCGAGTATAAGCCGAGGCACCTATTTTACCACAAAATACTGAGAAAAATGAGTGACTCGAGTATAAGCCGAGGGTGGGAAATGTGCTGCCCTCTGTGTCCCCCCTCTCTCTCCCCTGTGTCTTTTCTCACCCTCCAACCCCCTCGTCCTCAACCCCCCCCCCCCCCCCCCCCGTCCTGAACTTCATGTTACTTTTTGAATTTAACAACTTTTTCCTTTTTGTCTTTTCAGCTCGTTGGCTTGCTACTGATTGGCGTGGCAGCATGGGGCAAAGGGTTTGGCATAGTCTCCAGTATCCACATCATTGGCGGTGTGATTGCTGTTGGAGTTTTCCTTCTTCTCATTGCCATCCTTGGTTTAATTGGGGCAGTTAGCCACCATCAGGTGTTGCTCTTCATTGTATCCTTTATGTTTTGTGACAATGCAGGAACATCACTGGAAATACTACCTATTATCATTGCTGCACTGTGACCTCCACCAATGGGGCAGTGGTACCTAATGAGAAGAATATAGATCCAGTGTCAAATCCCAAAAATGTTCTGGGAAGGAAAACTGATTTCTATCCTTTGTGTACTGTTGTATCTAACCCATACAGTTGGTACTTCTGCAGATCTACTTTTACCTAACCATATATTCCTAGCTATTGCAGTCAATGAGGAGGTAGCAGCTGTGCGAGACTTATTCCTTTTCACTGGCTAACATTGATTTGAATAGAGAAGATCAGGAAGAATGTAAGGTTGGGGTGGGTTTCAATTAAGTTTCATATTCTGGGTTAATTGAATGAGAACAAAAATACACTGAAGTATCAAGAGAGCAATGCGCTTGGGATGCTATATATAGAACAGCGTCCTTTTATATTAAGAGATTAGAGAGGGTACAGCAGACTTTGAGAAGGAATGTTTACAAGATTGCAGGCAGCAATGGAGCACTTACGTGTATTCAAGTGGTTGATGTTGCTGGCATAAGATATAGCAAAGCCCTCTATAATAGAAGTTTAATGAATCCCCCCTGCTTCACCATTCCCCACTCTCCCCGTTTTTGTAATGTGTTTCCTTAACCAGAATTGCAGTATATGCTTGTGTTGAGTTTGGTCTTTATATTACAGCTTGCTGTCTCATGCTCATGTTTAGCAGTGAATAGATCACAACAGGTTAGTGTATACTGGACATCTTCTTTTTTTTTTTCTTTTTTTTTTTCTGCACCTTATTAATTTATTGAATTTATTAACATACATATTGCATCCAGAAATCCATGTAGAAATATACAAAAGTTGCCCAAGCATTGTATCTAAAACTTTTGTAAATGGAAAGAAACACACACACACACCCCTCCCCATTGCATTCTCCAAAGAGCTTCATTGACATGACTCTCGCCAAGACTACCGTACAAATTGGGCACAGAGGCTTAAAATCATATTCAAAAGATGTTTTCATTTTTAGAATGGTCCCTGATTTTTTTTATTTTAGTATTATTTTGCTTGTATATTGATACTATGTTGCCAACTATTCTAGAGAATGGAGCTGAAATTAGTAAGCCTCAAGACCGTATTTCACTATAGTAGTCTGACACTTCAAGAAGTGAAAGACAGGTTAAGACTAACCTTTGCAGTAGTTCAGAGCTGTAACTCGGCTAATGCAGCGTGGTGTAACTTGCCTTCTGCATGTAAAATTTAGCAGTTTGTTATGAAATGTTGTAAGTGCAGGTATCAATGCTTTTTAGGGCTAGATGGCCAAAGGAAGTTGAAAGTGGAACATACTTTTTTGTGGTAGGATTGGAAAATGTATATGAGAAAATAAGTTTGTTTTAAATGGGTTTAGACATATGCATATTTGAAGTGCAGGAAATCTGTGGAGTGTGATTTTCTTTTATATTTTTTTTCTCCTGATGCATTTGGTAGTGTGGACGTTTTGCAGTGGAAGAGGGCTAGAGGTTTAGCTTGGTTGGAGAGGTTGTGTCTAGGACTTATGATACAGTATGGCTACATTGTGCAGTAATAGATTTAGATAATGGTAAGATATATGGATTGTTCTGGAAACGTGTTGGGTCCATGTCATTGATATTTCAGTATTGTTGTGGAGAATCTGATCATTGTACAGACTCTCACGTAATAGAGTATGGTATGAGTTTGTGGTCTAAAGGTCAGAATTGGGAAGATACAGATTTGAGTATAGAGACAAAAGAAAGTGAGGTCTATGGAGAGAAGGTTACAGTTGGGTAGAAAACCTTGGCCAACGGTCTCATTATGAGGATATTTGAAATTGCAAGGTTTTCCCAATTTCACTCCAGTTACCACTTTGCATCATGGTTGGCACAAATAGATGGTAGATAACTCGCTGAGACAGGAAATGGGTGAACGTTTGTTATGGATTACAAAAAAATGCACTGAGAAGATCTATTTATTTTTTTTGTATATACTTTCTCTATGAAAAAAGAGCAGGAAGTCGTATCAGAAGAGATGAACCAGGTTGGCATATTAGATGTGTCGTAATGACGACATACATAATGAGCACCCCAGAGGACACTGGATAATTAATTTGTGGTTTAGGTGTAGTTGAGAAGAGAGTAGTGGATGTTTGCCTTGGAGGAGATATACATACTTATTGGCAGAGTGGCTTTTATGGACTTGAATCTGCTTTTATTGCATACCATAGGAACCTGTGCAGTGCATTGAGCCCATTTCTCTCTTTAATCCCTGATCTTTTTATATGCTCACCCACAGGAAAAGTTTCTTAATGCAACATGGAGCCAGATGAGTGATAGTACACGGGCTGAACTAGAATCCACCTTGGACTGCTGTGGGCTGCTGAACAACACCGAAGTGGCTTTGGGGCCTAACAAAGACCCTATTTGCAAGGCGGTGAGAATCTTTTCCACACAAGTTTATTACATACCTACTGCTTTGCTGTACCTTTTTTTCCTTTAAACTTTTCTTTTATATGTAGTTATGCTTATGTGGGATATCCAATTTTGGTTGCTTCTGATTAATTCCCTGAAGTGGGAGGATACTCTCCATTAATTGGAAGTTTCTATCTGTCCTGTGGGAATGTGTTTTCATTGCGTTTAATGAAACCCACCTCCGAAAGCATTAGCAAACTTTTTTGTTTAAAGTAACATAGAAGAATCATTATTCAAATTAGTCCTTAAAGTGATATATTCCTTCAATTCAGACACTGTCTTAATAACTTGCCCTATGAGAAAATTCACCAACATTCTTGATGAATGTTAAATTTATATAATAAAGCTGATCTTTGTGTTCAAGAAGGTTTTCTTTATGATTTTTTGAAAATTACTTCTACTGATGTCTAAAGTATTCTGTACAAAAGAAACAACTGTGTTCCTGGTAACCATTTACAGAAATGCAGCCATACTGGGAAATGTCGAACGTGTGGGGACAAAATGCTGGAACATGCAGACGAAGCCTTGAAAATCCTTGGGGGTGTTGGGCTCTTCTTCAGTTTCACAGAGGTAACCAATCAATCAGAATCGCAGATCTTTTACGCTGGCAGGGTGATGTTCAGAATGAACAGTGCACCACTTTAGTCCAGTGCTAATGTTTTTGCATCAAGATGTACAACTTTTCTGATTGTTCTTAAACATGCTTATTAAAAACAATGCTGACTAACAATAGGAAATTTTGCTATACATTAGAATATCTGCAAATATATCAAACTGAATGTAACACTGGGGTTGACCAATTTTGTCCTATTCATAGGAGCAAGGTGAAGGATTATATATAGATGTTATAAACGGGAGCTCGAAGTACAATTTTAGGCACTGTGGCTCGAGGGATTTGGCAAACTCCTGATAAAAGAATATATTTTTCTTTATTCTAAAACTAAATGTATACCTCGCTTTCAAAACTTGGATGATTTTTGTTTATAATGCCTGATTGTTCCTTTAAATGAAGAACAATATTTCTTCAACTTAAAGGAACTGCTAGGGTCCCAAATATGGTATAATTTAAATATCACATATCATGAATAATTTATATGAGTAGACTTTAAATTGCATTTTATTACAGAAAATTTACTTTGAATGTTGTCATTGTACAGCTTAATCGTCCTTTCTGATCCATCCATCCATGAAACCTCAATGTAAATTACTGTAAAAAATATGCAGATGTTGTAATAATATTCAAATGATATGGTACTTTATCATTACTTATCATTATCATTACTCATAGTTTCCAAATAATACCATATTCAGAACCTCAACTTTATCAAGTGTTGACTAATTTGTTATTGTTTTGCAGATTCTTGGAGTCATGCTCGCCTTTCGCTACAGGAATCAGAAAGACCCTCGTGCAAATCCAAGCGCTTTTCTATAGTGCTACTAAACCTCAACCCATGACCCCTCAATCATGTATTTTCCTTCCTGGTACTGGTCCCATTTTATTACTGCTAACTTCATATACCATGGATTCCATTTTCCGTTTGGCAAGATGAAGGGAAGTGTGGAAGAGGAGGAAATCAATCTGGCTAAAAAATAAAAACTCCTAGAAATGGGAACTTCCTTCAGTAATACCATGAGACCATTTTTTTTTTTTTTTTTGTCTTTACATAAAAGAAAAAATAAAATAAACAGAGGGGTTGTTTTGTTAGGGCATTAGGTGTTTAGTGATCTTTTATCAGGATCTCTTTTCCAGAGGCATGTTTTTGTTTGTTTGTTTCTGGTTATAAATTGCAGGATTCTCATTATCACCTACACATCTCATTGTTGATTGCAACAGCATCATATATAGAACCTCACTGAGGCATGAACAGAAAAGTGGAACCTCCTTAAGCTGTGTTTTACAGAACAGATTAATTGATGGATTTGTATATAAGAAAACATATTGTTCGTGTGTTCATTATTGATTTTGTTTTTAATTTCAAACCCAAATAAGTGATCACTAATTGGTTTGTTTAAGGACATGTTTAGATATTTATAGGCAAGGAGGTGGGTGACAATATGTTACCTGACCAGTGGGTTACCTAACACCCCTTCTCAATGAACACCCCATGTCATGTGTCAATAGAGGCCCCATAATTTATAATTATGACATTGAAGTTAACTTAGAAATCCAATTTATGAAACTGAAGGTACAGGCATAAGAGGTTATACTTGTACAAAAGTGTTAATGTAACACTTGCTTTTGACCTTGGAAAAAACCTACAAATAATTATGATTAATAAAAGCTATATTTTGCTACTTTCTAAGATACCTCCATTGTATGAAACTGTTGTCGTAAAGTATTGAACATAACATCAGCCTTTTAATATTCACACTTTTAATAGAGGAGTAAGAGCTGCTTGTAGTGTGCACCTATCTAGGTGGTGCTGAAATCACTGGAATTGAGCCTACTGTCTTCACTCAATGGAGTTCAATTGGAAAAGCCCAGAAACTAATTTTGCTTAAATGAAAAAACCTAAAGTGTGTTTCATTAATCACTTTATTTGTACATTCCTAAATATTTGATTTGCTCCACGTGGGGTGGGGGGGGAGAGAGAATGCTGAAATATGACAATATCCATCTCAGTTCCATAATGAGCTTTGGCCTGTAATTAGTTAATCTGTGCATGCCAATTTTTTAGCATCCTGGACTGTCAGGATGATGACATGTAAGCTTACTAGGTCTCAAAGTAAAAGAAAAAAGGATGTTGCCAAAAATCTGCATAGATGTTTGAAAAAGTGAGTCTTCTTGACCATTTTAATTAAGTACTAGGTGTTTTTTTTTTTTTTTTTCTTCTAATGTGTTGTAACTGAACATGACACTTGACATTGCTCTTGTGCTCCCAAACCATATTCATTCCTATTCTTTGAGAGGATGTTAAAATGTCTGGATGATGAATCCCTTTCGCGTCTCCCTGGTCAGACAAAGAAATGTGATCGTGTAGAAATTCTGCTTTTGAAGTTATTTTGATGGGTCACGGTTTAGGCAAATATAAACCATTGAATTCTTTTGTGGATACTGTTGTTGAATTTGTTAATTATCATCCTGTACAACAATCTAAAATATGAAATATATGTTGTGTGCTGCCTTTGCCACCTTATGATAAAATTAACTAAATTGCAGTAATATCCTGTACTTTAAGTGTTGATCATAATCAGAATATCTCACCTGATAGAGGGGCCACATCTAAACAGACTTCAGTTGCAAGACCCTAAAAAGGAATAGTTACAACATTGAACATGAATTAACAATGCAAACCTGGTGTTACAATTCTGTACACCCATTATGATATTTTTCTTTTTTTGTGTATGTTTGTTTTTAAGCCACATTACTTAAATTATACCTTTTTTTTGTCCACCCCTGAAGAAAAAAGAAAAAGGGGCTTTAGCTAGTGCTTGGATTCCTGTGGCAAGATGAAAATTTGTGGTTTATTTATTCAAAAAGCTTACTTAAAAAATAAAATAAAGTACTGCTCCCTAAAAACCTTTGAATTGTGTGTTTTATTATTTTGTTGTTGTTGTTGACCTTTCCTTTGATTCCATCTAACTTGTGAGCTTGCATGACCATCGCAGCAATCTTCCATACTGGTTGGCCAAGGTCTAAAAGAAAACTACTTCCAAGTGTACAACTCTGTGTAAAATGTTCTTTATAAATACCCTGTAATAATAACAATAATTTTCTTTTTCTACCATAGCAGATATAAACTTTCAAAATGTCACATTTAAAGTTGTGTGTATGTATATATAGACAGAGATGTAGAACAAGATATGTGAATCAGAGTATTGCAGTATATAAAGATGTCTTTTTTTTTTTTTTTTATTGGCTAAACATATTATTAGAAATGACAAGCTTTGGAGAGTTGCACGTCTCTTTATCAAGTCGGACGCATTACTGGGTAAAACAAACAATGAGCATGAGACACAAACCGAAATTATAATTTATGTCCTGACACGCCAAGTATGTGAGTCTATAGACCAGGGGCCTCATTCTATTATCGGCCGTAAATCGGCCGTAAGGCTGCGATTCCTTGCGGGGGTTCTGTTAACTCTCGATTCTATTATACGGCCCCGCAAGGATCTCCTCTAACGGCCGGCCGCACATCTTGGGACCGGCCGTAACCTCTGAAATCTAAAAACTCAAAAATAAATTCAAGCCTGCACTGTACAGCTCTGTAAATGCTAGGGATCATATTGGGGGACATGAGGATTAAAAGGAACCCACTCTCAAGCTTGCACATCTGCCCAAACCCGAGCAAATTAACTGTTTATTTTCCGGCTGCGGCGTGGGCGGGTCTGAGGTCCTCCAAGCACTCTGGACTTTTTACATGGATATTTTACGGATATTAAAAATAAAATATTTTACGGATTTGAGTATAGGATAATTATGTGCTATTTTTTCTAACACCTAAAATCCCTTTATAGTCTTCTCAAAGTGCAGGATGGCTTTATTTGAGCTATTTTATGTGCTTAATTGGTGCTAGCGGGACCTCTTTCCTGCAAGTAAGCTGCGGCTCGCTTTTAGCCTTGCAGAGAGGTTTCCCGGAGCAATTGAATTGCAAATAGGAATTTCTTACGGCCGAAACTCTTGCGGCCGTTTTAGATCAAAGGCTTTCCTCTGGCGCGAGCGGCCGCAAGAGATAGCAAGGCACCGGCCGCAAGCCTGCCGGAGCCCACGGCCGTAAGGGAATAGAATAGCTGAATAGCTTGCGGCCGGTCCTTGCGGCCCCGCAACGGCTGCGGCCGCTAATAGAATGAGGGCCCAGGTCTGAGATGAGTAGTAAGTTAGGGCTGTAAATATTTACACACATTGAGGATTAAAAAACAAACGGGAAGGAATGTGTCAGGGTCACAAGAAGTTTTGATAATGAGTGCGACCCTGACACATTCCGTTGTTAATTAATTCAAAAAAACATTTTATGTCCACTAAATAATTGGTTAACGCAGGAAGAAATCCAAAAGAGATTGGAGAAAATAAATGTTAATAAAGCCCCAGGTCCTGATCGAATACATAGCTAGGAATACCAGGAGCTGTATGCTATGGCCCACTGGAGAGAGAACTGGCAAGTTACTAGTATCTCTGCCATTACAACCAAGTGGATCAGCATGACCATGGATATAAAGATGTCCTGGTGTGTTGCAGTCCAAGAAGTCACCGAGAGACCAACGACTGAACAATGAGGAAAAAACAAAAGTGTGTAGTCAATCCTTAGCTGGCAAAAAGAAAATTGTACAATATCCATTTAAAGGGTCACTAGTGGCAAAATAATTCTTTAGCAATTGTATTTTTTATGGATGAAAGAAATCTAAATAGTTCAGCTCACTCCCTCTTAATCTACTAGCTGAGATCGCTTTATATTTAGTCCCTTTACCTTATTTTCTCTGACCATCTCCGCATGCATGTGAATTTTCAATTTTTTTTTTCTGCTCTATTTGCTGTATGTACCTTCTGGAATATAAGACAAGGCCACAATTAGTAAATATCTAACTAAAACAGATAAAAAAAATTCTCCAAGCATTGACCAGCAGTAGCATTACAGTAAATCACAAGAATTCCAAAAACAGTATGAAAAAGTAATAAGCAAGGAACGTTTAATAACTTAATCTTCTCAAGGATCACTATAGATATATTGTTAGCAGTATTGTAAAGTATGCAACTGTAAGTAATGTATGTCTACAAATATATTATTTTAGGGAGGTGAATAATTAGACAGACACATAAGATAGAACTAAAAAAATATTTCTACATAAATCAACAGACAAGTTACAAGATGTGTTTTAGATAAACCGATATCGGCCAATAAATATAAAAACAAAATCTACTAGAATAAAACTTATATAAATTCTACATTATGTTATAAGTAACATATTGTAGAATTTATGGACCATGGACTCCATGGACCACAGCACACCAGATGCATTTCTGTCACTGCCCCTCTGAGCTTCATCAAGTTCAAATTCATTGCTTCAGTGACCATGTATCCATCTCTGCCTCTGTCATCCCCTTCTTCTTGTGCCTTCAATCTTTCCCAGCATCAGAGTCTTTTCTAGGGAATTCTGCCTTCTCATGATATGGCCAAAATATTTGAGCTTCAGCCTCATGATCATACCGTCTAGTGAATAGTTTGTCTTGATTTCTTGAAGTATTGATTTATTGGTTCTTCTTGGAGTCCAATTGACTCTAAACAGTCTTCTCCAACACCACAATTCTACGACGCTCACACTTGTTTATGGTCCAGCTCTCACGTCCATACTGGCATGCCTTGCTGGCATGTGAAATGAGTGCAATTGTTTGAAAATGTGTATTCCTGCCACCTCTTCTTTATCTGATCTTCTGTTAAGTCCCTACCATTTTTGTCTTTTATTATGCCCACTTTGGCATGAAAGGTACCAATTAGGTTCCCAATTTTCTTGAAGAGATCTCTTGATTTGCCCATTTGGTTATCTTCTTCAATCTCTTTACATCGCTCATAGTATAATGTCTCCTTGTCTCTTCTTGCTATCCTCTGGAATTATTTTCTTATCTCCACTACCTTTTCTCTTTCCTGGGCTACTATCAAAGCCTCATCAGACAGCCAGTTTGACTTACTTTTCATTCTTTTAGGGATATTCTTTGTTTCTGCTTCCTGGAAAATGTTGCAAACTTCCGTCCAAAGATCATCAGGCATTCTATCATCCATGTCAAGTTCCTTAAATCTATTCTTTACTTCCACTGCATATTCACAAGGGATATTATTTATTTCATATTTACTTACTGATGGTTTTCCCTCTTTTCTTCAGTTTAATTTTCATCTCTGCAATAAGAAACTCATGGTCTGAGCCGCAGTCAGCTCCAGGTCTTGTTTTTTCTGACTGTCTAGAGCTGCTCCATCTTTGGCTGCAAAGTAGATAATCAATCTGATTTCTATGTTGTCCATCTGGTGATGTTTGTGTAGAGTAGTTTCGGAGGCTGTTATGAGAGGGTGTTTGGTACGACCAGAGTATTATCTTGACAAAATTCTACTAATCTCTGAGCTGCTTCATTGTGTACTCCAAGGCCAAATTTGCAGTTAATCCAGGTGTCCTTTGGTTCCCTACTTTAGTATTCCAATCTCCTATGATGATAGTAACATCTTTTCTTGGTGTTATATCTATGATGTGTTGAATGTCTTCGTAGAACTTGACAACTTCAGCCTCTTCAGCATCCGTGTTTGGGGCATAGACTTGGATCACTGTAATATTAAATGGCTTGCCTTCAATTCAAATTGAAATCATTCTGTTATTTATTGATTTGTAACCAAGCACTGCTTTGGCCACTCTTTTATTGACTAGGATGGCTACTCCATTTCTTCTGTGGGATTCTTCACCACAGTAGAAGATCTGGTGGTTGTCTGATGTGAAATGCCCCATTCCAGTCCTTTTAAGTTCACCAATTCCCAGGATATCAATGTTTAACCTTGTCATTTCATTCTTGACCACATCTAGTTTGCCTTGGTTCATAGTTCTAAAACTCCAGGTGCCTATTCTGAATTGGTCTTTGCAGCAGCAGACTTCCCTTTCCCCTTCCGATACATGCACAGCTGGGTGTACATTATACTATCCCCATAGTCAGCATTTTCTTCTTCAAGGTAATTTTCTATCAGGTTCTGCCATCTGTTCTCCAGTACTCCACTGCTCTCTTAGGCTTCTTCCTTTGGCACTCTAGACTTCTGTCCCTTTACTTCTGGCACTCTTCTCTTGGACAGTACTCAGATTTTTATAATGCATTTGCCTATGTCCCACCCTCTCTACATAGGTCATAAATGGCAATAAGATGGATTTAGCTGTGCTCCCAATCAGGCTGTAACATTACAAACATCTTAGGACATCATGGGCTATGTTTATACCATAAAGTTCCTATTGTTGATGATTTCCAACTGTGCAAATTTGCTAAGTGATTCCCACACCTTCCTTTCTAATGCTCACTGTTTGTACTGTACATAAAGACCATTTGTGATCTGGTCTATATTTGGACATTCATTCTCAGGGGTTATTTTGTTGCTTCTGGTATCTGTTGTCTTTGTATTACAGTATCAGACTGGTAATTAACTATAATTAACCTGGTTGATTATTTTATCAAACTATTATTATTATTATTACAGTTACATATATACACACACACATATATAAAACATAAATGCATTTGTGGACCTATTATTCTATTTACACCAACAATAAATTAGGTATTTCTTACGATATCTTAGTACAAGAGTGAAGCAGCCGTGAATGTCCAGTAATAAAAGTAATTTAGTAATAATTCATCTCTCTCTCTATGCAGTGCCTTGCAAAAGTATTCACCTCCCTTGGCATTTATTGTGTTTTGTTGCCTCACAACCTGGACAAAATAGGACAAAATAAGAGAAAAAGTCAATGTGCATAACTATTCACCTCCCTAAAGTCAATATTTTGTAGAGCCACCTTTTGCCGCAATCACAACTCCAAGTCGCTTTGGATAAGTCTCTATGAGCTTGCCACATCTTACCACTGGGATTTTGCCAATTCCTCCTTGCAAAACTGCTCCAGCTCCTTCAAGTTGGATGGCCTCAAATCACGCACACGGTTGTACAGGTTTTGCCCAAAAATATCCCGGTATTTAGTACCATCCATCTTTCCCTCAACTCTGACCAGTTTCCCAGTCCCGTCTGCTGAAAAACATTTCCACAGCTGCCACCACCATGTTTCACTGTGGGGATGGTGTTCTTTAAGTGATGTGATGTGTTAGGTTTGCAGCGTTTTCTTTGATGGCCGAAAAGTTCAATTTTAGTCTCATCAGACCAGAGCACCATTTTGGGAGTCTCCTACATGCTTTTTCGCAAACTTGAAACAAGCCATTTGTTTTTTGCTGAAAGTAATGGTTTTCTTCTGGCCATAAAGCCCAACTCTATGGAGCATACGGCTTATTGTCATCCTATGTACAGATACTCCAGTCTCTGCTGTTCCTCCAGGGTTACCTTAGGTCTTTGAGCTGTCTCTCTGACAGGTTTGCTGTTGGGCCATGTTCTTTCCATTTGGTTATGATAGATTTGATGGTGTGCCGGGGGATCATTAAAGATTTGGATATTTTTTTATAGCCTAACCCTGACTTCTACTTCTCAACAACATTGTCCCTTACTTGTTTGGAGAGTTCCTTGGTCTTCATGGCAGCGTTTGGTTAGTGGTGCCTCTTGTTTAGGTGTTGCAGTCTCTGAGGCCTTTCAAAAAAGGTGTGTATATGTAATGACAGATCATGTGACACTTAGATTGCACACAGATGGACATCATTTCACTAATTATGTGACTTCTGAAGGTAATTCATTGCACCAGAGCTTTTTATAAGCTTCATAACAAAAGGGAGTGAATACATTCGCACATGACAATTTTCTGTTTTCTATTTCTAAAAAACAGTTTTATGTATATATTTTTCTCATTTAACTTCACCAATTTAGACTATTGTGTTCTGATCCATCACATAAAATTCAGATTAAAAAAACATTGAACTTAAGGCTGTAATGTAACAAAAAAAGGTAAAAAGTCAAGGGGGTGAATACTTTTGCAAGGCACTGTATATATATATATATATATATATATATATATATATATATATAGATTAATAATGAATATTGCAGTATATTGTGATACATTTTGTATTGGCCAAATTCCTTTTTTATATTGACGAGCTTTTGAGAGATTTGACCTCTCTTTATCAAGTCTGAAGCAATACTGACATAACACACAATTTTGGCAATTTTTAACGCTAGAGATTTATATGATATTTATAAAAAAATTTCATTAAGATCATAATGTTTAAAAATTGCATGTTCAAGCCATATTTTACACTAAAAAAACTGACCAAGAAAAGTCTCCGGAGCAGCCTTTCAGTCCAAAACTACTGCTGCTGTTTGCACTGTAACAGATATAGATAATGGGCCATTAGTATCTTGCTAGTATTTTATTAGGGGTTGGCTTCCATTTCTCTGTATAGTGGGGGTATCCATGAAAAAATGTTGGTTCAAATAGAAATATGCACACAATCCTCTAAATTGTGGATTTTTTAATTCATACTGTGTATTCAATGTTTTTCATCAAATTCTGTTCACTTAAATGGAAAATGGTTACTTGCTATTTACAATGTGGCTTCACCATACTTTGGTATGGTATATGCAAATCCTTCCAAATAAAATTTATTTTTCTGTCTTAATCTTATCTATATAACCCTGTTAACTGAATTACACAGTGATAGGAAGTTTGGAAAATAACATGCCTCAGTAAATAACTAGCCTATTTACAGATATCCCTGCATAATTAAACAGGAAAGTCATACAGCTAATGTTTAATGATATGTTTTAATGTCTCTGCAGTACCTGGAGGGATCCATAATACAATGATAGAAGTTGTGTGTGATTTCTTCAGAGCTATAGTTGCATCATTTGTTAACGAACCCTGCAATGAGCAACCTGTACAGAGGGCCAGAGGAAAGACTCGCAATGAGCGCCAAAGGCGCTCATTAAGGACCACGTGATGAGCTGGAGAGCCTTGCAATGAGCGCGTAAAGCGCTCATTGCGAGACATGCGATGAGCACCGAAGGTGCTCATAATGGGGACATTATCATTGCAAAACAAGAAAGTTGAAGTACACGGGGGGAGACGCTCACAATAAGGGCTTAAGGTGCTCAGAGGATTAAAATCATTGCCTGCCTTACAATTTTATTCCTGTCATTGTTGACGGGCAAGTTACTAGTCACATATAATAGTTGTGGATCTTACGAATGTTGGTCACGCAATGTTAAAAATTGCGGGCCTCGGGCCCGCACGACTTAGGCTGCAATGAGCTCATTGCGAGGCCCGTAGGATGTAGGCTGCAATGAGCGCTGAAGGCACAGAAGGCGCTCATGTCGATGGCTGCTAACCGCGCTGAAAATTGTAGCACTTTCATCAATGCACACAGTTTACGATTTAAACGGCTGAAATTTTTTCAACTGCATAACTCAAAAGACCACCAAAAACCGTCAAACAATAAAAAATAAAAAAACGTACACACTCACACACAGCACAGGGCAAGAGCCATGGAGCCTGTGAGTGAGGTTGCAAGTTAATTTGAGGCCTATTTGGCGTTTTTACTCCATTGAAAATCGCTAAGCGAGAAAAAAAAGGCGGATGAAAAACCGTAACAGCATGAAAACGAGGCCGAAGCCAGTAAAAACAAGCCCGAAGCCTGTAACACTTGGCTGAAGCCAATAAAAAACGACCGGAAACATGAAAATTAACACCCGAAAATGGCAGAAAAACAGTAAATTGGGCATGCAGGCCGCATTTGCAGAGGAGGACATAAACTACAATGAGTCGAAGGCTCACTGCAGGCCGCAAATTGCGTCAGTGGTGGCACTACGGCCTCTCAATCTCGGTAAAAAAACAACTCAGAAAAGCGGGACTTTGAAAAACAAAATACGAGCCACAGGACTTAGAAAGAAAAGAAATCGCAAGATGAGGAAATAAAGACTTATAAAAAAAAAAAAAAAACACAAGACATAGTAAAATAAATGACTTAGAAAACCTAGGCACATACGAGGTACACAATATACTATTAGGAAGGACAGAAAATGTTCGTGAGGAACGTAAGACATAGAATATCGCCGCTATTTTACAGCACGGAGGTGGAAGCTCTACAGCTCCTCAATCTCTGTAAAAAACTACTGAGAAAAGCAGAACTTAGAAAGAAAAAATACGAGCCGCAGGACTTAGAAAAAAACAACAAAGCGGAATGAGGAAATCGGGATTTAGAAAAAAAATACGACCTGCGGGACGAAAAATAAAAAAAATTGAGTTTGCAAAAATATGAAGTTAACGGCCGAACTGTGTACATCGAAAAACACCAAAACCACTGAAAAATAACAAAAAAAACATAACATCACACACAGCACGGGGGGACAGCCTGCACGTCTGGGAATGAGGTTGCACGCAAATTTAAGTCGAATTTAGCAGTTTCGGCACTTGAAAATCGGCTAAGCGAGAAAAAAAATGGCGCCAGAATTTTTTTTTTTAAACAAGGTTACACAACCCAGAGGCGAACAAAACCCCGTCGGGACGTACAACTTTTACCCAGGCACGTACGAGGTACAAAATACACTATTAGGCAGGACAGAAAATGCTCATGAGACACGTAAGACATAGAATGCCGCCGTCATTTTACAGCACTAACTTGCAAATCAAAACATTACGATTCTGAAAAAGGGGCTTTCCCGCCTAAAACTACACACTTGTCACATTGCTGACACCTTCTGCTCAGGTGATGACAGTCTGGCTTGACATTTTCTCCTGCCGGAAAATCCAAAGAGATTGTTAGCTCTTCAGGATATTGATTGCTGGCTATTAATTATAAATAGGTAAAGTATATTAATTAATTTATTAATTAATTATTAATATACATTTTAAAAAAATATAAAAAATATTTTCCACTGCACAAAAAAAAACGTTGCACTGTATTTATATATCTCTAGTATGCTTAAGCTCTTTCTAATACATTTATTCATTTATTACATAATTATTAATGTACATTAATAATTACATTTAAAAAAAATTAGAAGTATGTAAAAATGTATATTTTCCACTACAGTTTGATATATGTATTATGCTTACCTCTTTATCATACATTTATTCATTAATTAGTTTATTAATAATGTCAAATTCATAGATTAATTGCTATAATTAGACAAAAAAAAATTTGCACACTGCACTAAAAAAAGATGTCTTTTACACTGCAGTTATATGTCTGTATTATGCTTAAGTCTTCCTAATACACTTATTCATTAACGTCAATTAATTCATTAATTAAGAATTACTATATTTTACACTACACTTATATATCTGTATTAATGCTAATTGCCTGACAGCAATAGGACCCTGAAATATGTTTTATACTGCAGTTATATATCTGTATTATGATTAGCTCTTTATAATACATGTATTCACTAATTCATTTATTAATAATCTCAAATTAATTTATTAATTCCTAATTACAAACAAAAAAAATTCCACTGCACTAAAAAAAGCTCTTTTATACTGCAGTTAGATATCTGTATTATGTTTAAGTCTTCCTAATACACTTATTCATTAACGTCAATTAATTAATTAATTAATTAATTAATAAACAATATTTTACACTACACTTACATATCTGTATTAATGCTCATTGCATGGCAGCAATAGGACCCTGAAATAAAATAAATGGATATTTTACACTGCAGTTACAAATAAAGAAATGTTGTAGTGCACTTACTTCAATCAGTTTAGTATGCTCTAAGATCTCAAAAAATGTATATTTAGCACTGATTTTACTTAAATTATGCTCTGAGACCTCGAAAATATATATATTTTACACTGCAGTAAAAAAATTATATATTTTACACTGAACTTATATATTTGTATTAATATTAATTGCCTGACAGGGATAGGACCCTCAAAGCAGTTACAGATTTAAATCAGTTTATTATGCTCTGACATCTGATACATTTCATATTGATGCTTAGGCCTTTATGTTTTGCATGTATGCAAATTAAACATGATACTTTAATTGATTAATGAATTAATTGAAAACAAACATTAACAATGCTTTTCATGTCATTTTACAGTTTGCTCATCTCTGTGAACACTGGACCTGAATGAACACAGACCCTGAGCTCTGCAGCATTTCATCTGCAATTACATCACCATTAAAGGTATATGATTTAATGATGCCATTCTTTATCAAAACATGATTAAGTCTTTTGATTTTTCATTGATGAAAGTTATTGATTAATTAATTCATGTATGTAAAATAAAAATACATAATATATCTTACAGATTTGAAGGCAGAAAAGAATACAACTTCAACACCATCAGAAAGTGGAAAGGGAGTTAATCTTTAAATCTTCAGGTAACTAAGAAAAATGTTTAAGAATGCGCTGATTCATGTTGTTTGCTATACAAGAAAAATTTACAATTGAAACGAAAACGCCTGTATTTACAATTCCAGATTAAAATGGCGGACAAAGCAGAAACAAAGAAAGAACGGGAAAAAAAGCAGCAAGGGAACGGAAGCAAAGATGGAGAGATGCACAGAGACTTCCCAAAAGACTAAGAGAAGAAGACTGACAGAGGCTTGACAATAAAAGAAAAATGAGTGCAAAAGGACAAACTGAGTGTGTTGGACCTTCAAAGATATGAAAAAGTCAACAAAAACATGTCTTAGGCATGTGAAACATTGCCTAATGACCCAATATTGCCTCATGACACCAATGTTGATACACATGACACCAATGTTGATATACACACTGGTACTGATAG
Organism: Discoglossus pictus; assembly: GCA_027410445.1. NCBI lineage: Eukaryota > Metazoa > Chordata > Amphibia > Anura > Alytidae > Discoglossus > Discoglossus pictus. The sequence continues at coordinate 384,774,278 of CM050164.1, forward strand.
CTATGTTCAGGAAGCTCAGGATAGTCCTTTATTTAAATCACTAACAGTAGACACTCATTATTGTGGATTAATGAATGTGGTTGGTCAGTTTTGTGGACCCTTTCATTTTCTGAAGGAAAGACCAACTGATGGGGAGTTTATTAGTTGCTGTCAGAAAGGAAAGGTAAGACTTCCACAAAGACACACATTTCCTGAATATTTAGAAGTATAGTGAGCGATCCAACATTTCCAAATTATACTAATTTAAGAAAAAAAACAACAGGTCTTATAACAGTGCAATTTCATTTGCTTCAATGGGTGCTACATTAGCAGAAAATGTCCCAGGACATGGTCCTTCAGGTTTTAGAGTTCAAGGACAAATTTACCACTGCACTTCACATTTACACCCACAAGAAGGAGAGCAAAGGACATTTTCACAGTTATATGTCCTAGATACAATGGCAGCTGTTGAACAAAGGATGACGATTCCAGAAAATAAACAGTGTTTGCGCATAGTCTTTGAACAGCTGGATACAATTATGGCCTACAACCCATATAGTCAAGCATACAAAAAATTTGCAGAAGTTGAAAAAGAACAGCAGGAACAGTAAATGAGGTTGCCATGGTCTTTAAAAATGAGGATGGTGAACCCCCTTTTCAACAGGATATTAGAATATATCCATGCAATGAAGACCAACCTTTTATAAACATCAATATACTGAGTTGTAATTTGGATCCAATGACATATCCAATTTTCTTTCCCAATGGTGAGCCAGGATGGTAACCACAATTACAATTGCAAAGTTATCCCAATTCTAAAGTTTGTGTTATAAACAATATTTCTATGCTGGAATATGAAGTGGCACGAACTGCTATTCACAATCATTTTAATCCTATTTTATGTGGGGGAAAACTCACACAACAATGGATTATTGATTCATATCTACAGTTTGAAGCAAATATTCTAAATTTGATCAAATTTCAACAAAACAAGCTTCGCATAGAACAATATTATGGATTGATGGATTATGTCGCTGAATTGGCTACCAACAGAGACGTTACAGCTGGAAGAGCAATCATTTTCCACGGATCTCCTCACAATATGAGATGCAATAAAGATACAATAAAGCCATGGCTATTGTGACAAAATTTGGAAAACCTGATTTATTCATTACATTCACATGTAATCCACAATGGCCAGAGATAAAGGGAATTTAAAACTTGGCCAAAATACTTCTGACCGAACAGATTTAGTGGCGAGAGTATCAAAAATAAAACTCAATTAATTAATACATGATATAACTAAAGCAGAGTTATTTGGAAAATGTGTAGCTTTTGTTTATACCATTGAACTTCAAATAAGAGGCCTGCCAGATGCTCACATACTTTTAATCCTGCAGGAAAAAGATAAGTTGAATACTGCAGAGAGAGTGGATTCAGTCATTACTGCTAAATTGCCACAATCAGAAAAATATTCCAAACTTTTTGAGATTGTCACACACAGAATGATTCATGGGCCATGTGGAGATATCAATTCAAATTCACCATGTATGAAAAAAAAAAATGCACAAAAGAATTCCCAAAACAATTTTAAATGCAAAGTTATGCTAATTGTGATGGATACCCTTTGTATAAAAGAAGACAAGGACAAACAGCTATTAGCCATGGACAAAAGGTTGATAATAGATATGTTGTTCCATACAATCCACATTTGCTGATGAAGTACAATGCACATATAAATGTGGAAGCTTGCACTTCTATTAAATCCATCAAATATGTGTATAAATATATATATATATATATATATATATATATATATATATATATATATATATAAAGGATATGATGCAGCAACTGTTGTTGTGCAAGGTGCACAATATGAACAAGACAATCCAATTTTACATGACAAACTTTCTAATTATTTAGATGCTTGCTATGTCAGTGCTCCAGAAGCAATATGGTGTCTTCTCAAATTTGAGATGAATGATCAGTCACATGCTGTGTATCGGTTAGCTGTACATTTGCCACAAGGTCAATTAGTTTGCTTTACTGCAGGGAATTAAAGAAATGCTCTAGCACAAAATGAACATAGAGCAACATCACTTACTGCTTGGGTTCAATTAAATTGTGAGGACACTGTGGCCAGACAATTTTTATTCATTGAGATTCCATATCACTATCCATTCGTAAATGGCCAATAGCGACAACGAAAAAAACATACTCATAAAATTATCCCAAGAATTTATACCGTCAGTCCATGAGACATTGAACGTTTCAGTTTAAGATGACTTCTTTTGGGGGGGAGCAGCTAACATTCAATGAGAGATGATGTGACTTTTTCCTGAGACTTGCTGCTGAACCAGAACAAAGGAGACTCTGAAACACTGATAAACAACTTGCCTACTTAAGGTTGGTAAAGACTCATATTGCCTGTCTGTTTCAAACCTATACAGTTCTTTGCCTTACACTACTGGAGATCTAGTCTGTGTAATAATCTAAAGATATAGTACACAATAAGCTGTATTACTTTTTAAGAGAAGACCCAGCAGCTTATCTCTCAATGATATAATATATGAAAGAGGATGTGGGCTACATGGGCTCCACTGAAAAAAACATATAAGATCATATATAAAGTGACTTTATCGGCGTATAACACGCACCGGCGTATAACACGCACCTCATTTTGAGAAGGAAATTTCAGGGGAAAAAAAATAAATTTCAAATAAAGAACTTTGAAGCAAAATCCTCAATCTCAACCTCCCTCCTCATCCTCAACCCCCTCCTCAACCTCCCTCCTCAACCCCCCCATCCTCAACCCCCTCCTCAAACCCCCTCCTCCATCCCCCTCCTCAAGCCCCTTCCTCCACCTCCTCAACCCCCCTGTCCTCAACCCCCTCCTCAACCCCCCTCCTCAACCTCAACCCCCTCCTCAACCTCCCTCCTCATCCTCAACCCCCTCCTCATCCTCAACCCCCCTCCTCATCCTCAACCTCCCTCCTCATCCTCAACCTCTTTCCTCATCCTCAACCCCCTCCTCAACCTCCCTCCTCATCCTCCCTCCTCAACCCCCCATCCTCAACCCCCTCCTCAACCTCCCTCCTCAAACCCTTTCCTGAACCCCTCCATCCTCAAACCCCCCTCAACCCCCCTCCTCAACCCCCCATCCTCATCCTCCTTCCTCAACCCCCCTATCCTCAACCCCCTCCTCAACCCCCCTCCTCAACCTCCCTCCTCATCCTCAACCCCCCTCCTCATCCTCAACCTCCTTACTCATCCTCAACCCCCTCCTCAACCTCCCTCCTTATCCTCCCTCTTCAACCCCCCATCCTCAACCCCCTCCTCAACCTCCCCTCTCAACCCCCCTCCTCAACACCCCCATCCTCATCCTCCTTCCTCAATCCCCTATCCTCAACCTCAACTCCCCTCCTCAACCTCCCTCCTCATCCTCAACCTCCCTCCTCATCCTCAACCCCCCTCCTCATCCTCAACCTCCCTCCTCATCCTCAACCTCCCTCCTCATCCTCAACCCCCTCCTCAACCTCAACCCCCTCCTCAACCTCCCTCCTCATCCTCCCTCCTCAACCCCCTCCTCAACCCCCTCATCAACCTCCCTCCTCAACCCCCCTCTTCATCCTCAACCTCCTTACTCATCCTCAACCCCCTCCTTAACCTCCCTCCTTATCCTCCCTCTTCAACCCCCCATCCTCAACCCCCTCCTCAACCTCCCCTCTCAACCCCCCTCCTCAACACCCCCATCCTCATCCTCCTTCCTCAATCCCCTATCCTCAACACCCCTCCTCAACCCCCCTCCTCAACCTCAACCCCCCTCCTCAACCTCCCTCCTCATCCTCAACCTCCCTCCTCATCCTCAACCCCCCTCCTCATCCTCAACCTCCCTCCTCATCCTCAACCTCCCTCCTCATCCTCAACCCCCTCCTCAACCTCAACCCCCTCCTCAACCTCCCTCCTCATCCTCCCTCCTCAACCCCCTCATCAACCTCCCTCCTCAAACCCCCTCCTCAACCCCTCCATCCTCAAACCCCCTCAACCCCCATCATCATCCTCCTTCCTCAACGCCACTATCCTCAACCCCCCTGCGGAGGGGGTTTTTAGATTGAGGAGTGGGGGTTAAGGATGAGGAGAGGGGAGGGAATATCGGCATATAACACGCACACATCATTTGCCCCTATTTTCAGGGAGAAAAAGTGCGTGTTATACGCCGATAAATACGGTATCTATCACCAAATTGATATATATGACCAGGATTGTGCACAGGAGGACCCAGCTGGTTTTAAAAATCAAGTTTGGAAACTTTTTCTTTTGAGATTTGCTGCTGAACCAGAACAACGGAGACTCTGATGAACATCATCCATACTTAAGGTTGGTAAACACCAAAATTGCTTGTCTGGATCAAACCTATACAGTTCTAATCTAGATGCCTTACACTATTGGAGATCTTTTCTGTGTAACGATTTGTAGATATAGAATAAAATCTGGACTGTACTCACAATAAACTGTATAATTGTGAATTATGTCAATCAAAAAAAAAAAACTGCAGCTTATATCTTATATAATAATACGGATATAACCTATGCCTTTTATGTAGGAGACTGTGAAAAAGTAATGCAGACTATTTCTGCTTTATAAGGTCCCAGATTATCACCCCCTGATCAGACCTTCCAATCCAGCGGCCCCGTACACCTCCCACACCTCCAATTCTAAAGGGCTTGGAGTCAAAGTCTGCCCACACTCATATTAACAAAGTATAACAAAGGCAAGAAACAAAAGCTAACATGCTTGCACAGATACCCTCTAATCTGGGGATGCTAAGAGCTAAAATGATGAACCACTAAGGAGTACCTAACACTTTCAACCCCAGTGCCTGTACAGTGTTAAAGGCCTAGAAGCCGGGTACAGAGAGCTGTTTCTCAACAAGCCAGCCTCCTAGGGGTTGAAGGAAAGCCCTAATCTATTATATCTGATGATTTACAGTATTCCAGGACTATAAGCCCAAAAGAAAATCCATTGTGATTTGTTATCTCTACAGTACATTCTTGCCAGAACTGTCTTTTATCAAACATAGTGGCTGAGAATTACTCCAAGGGCTGGAAAACTTGCTCTGGGGTGGACGGCAAACCTAGGGTGGCACGCCCAACATGTTTTGGACAAAGGTCTGAACATAACAACTAGATAGAAATAGCTCACTTAATTTGTCTGCACAGCTCCATCTAGTTGGCAAATTTCAGGCCTGCAAATTCAGACCTGCAACAATAAAACTACACCACCCTGCCATTTGGTGGGCCTACAAAGTATTTACAGCTCTATACAACATTGACTGAGAACTATAAGGCCTTCCAGTTAACCACTTCCTGCCCCCCTCATCATTGCCTGCTCCTCTCAGCTATCTCATGGGACAAGACTTTTTTCTCCCCATGCTTTCTCCCCAGCCAAGTCTTCCTATCATAATGCCTGAATAGCACTACAAGTGTACTTGAAGGCCCCGGGCCAAATGACTTGATATGACCAGACTGGAGACCTCTTGGACATGATCCTTATCTAACGATGAAAAATTAGTATCTATAACTGAGGGCACCCGGCCTACTGGTGTGTTATGACTGGGACGGGGGCTAAGTGGATATAATCCCTACTTGTTAACAGAAAGAAAGCCTATCCCTGTGCCTCCCTATTGTCAGCCTAGACAGTGTCCTCTCACATTTTCGTGCCTCAGCTTCACCTGCTAAAAACACTATCTTCCTATCCATCATGGGTAAATCTAGCATGAAAACCCAGCAATCTAGAGGAATTAAGGAGCACTTTCCAACACAAGCCCCTCCACCGGCTCCATCTCCGCAGCCAGATCCCACTTCTTCAGACAGCTCGGACATCGAGGATACCCCGGATTGCCATCCACATGTGGACTTGACAGATGCGACAGTGGCAAAATTAGATGCTCTCTTACAAGCTCACCTATCCACGGCGGTCAGGGAAATCAAGCAGGAAATCCAGGACGTGGGTCAATGCACCAACCACCTGGAAAACCAAACAGATCAAATCATTGACTCACAATCTTCTGATAGGCAGGTGATTGACCAACACTCACTGCAAATTTCCACCCTTGAAGCCATGCTAGAAGATCTGGAGAACCGCTTGAGACGATTCAATGTTCGCTTCCGCAGCATTCCTAAAGCGGTAACTAATCTTCTGCCGTACCTGCAAACAACTATTCAGTCCATCTTACCGACGTCCCTAGAGTCAGCTTGGGAAATCGAGAGAGCTGATAGAGTCTTGGGAGGTCCCCCGAACTCTAATCAACCAAAGGACGTTTTGGTCCCTTTCTTCACCAGAATGCAAGAGACCTTCTTCTACAGGAAGCCAGAAAGTCCCCCACCATTGTGGTCCAGACGGCTCCACTCTGCAGATTTATGCGTATCTAGCACCATCTACGCTCTGAAAACATAAACTCATGAAGCCCGCAATTGCAATCCTCATTCACAACAAAATTAAATATAGATGGGGCTTTCCATTCAGCCTCTCCTTTCAAGTGGGCTCATCCACTTATACAGCTTTCTCACAGGAAGAACAGGGGCTTTTTATCCCCCTTCCCATTCTCCTGTACAAGGCAACATCAAGCCCATTTGGATCTTTCCATATAATTTAGACCCGTGCTGGGTCCACTAACTTTCCCAGAAAGACCCCTGCCTTAGTCTCCACTCACCCCTAACCCCCCCCCCTGGCATTGGGCTGTCCTAAACTGGGGTCCCTCAGGCCCCTCAATTTAAATCCAATCTTAGACTCAATAACCATCCTACCCGGCAGTTTGTAACTACTGGCCGGGCCCCTTCAGGTCCATTAATTTAACCTTAATACACGCTTGGACCTATACTTTGCCCCACCTCACTAGTAGGGATTCCAAGGTTGGGGAGATCCCCCCCTTGCCCTCGGCACTTTCTGTGCCTTAAGTTATTTAGCAAGGATTTATCTCCACTATATTGTTGTTGTTTTTTATATTGTTTGATAAGATGTTGATTTTTTGGATATTTTCTCAATGTTTTAAACTGTTCTTTTTGTCTCTATTCTCCCCTGCATCCTGGGCTGTCTGGCTCCGGTCCTTCGCTTCTTCTCCGCCGCTGGTCCTCAGCCGCCATGAGCATTCATTACTCCCACAGGTACAATGACTGACACTTCTTTAACCTTTCTCACTCACAATGTTAAATGGTTTAATTCCCCATTTAAAAAGGCATAAAGAGTTTATCTCCTATAACTCATGACGACCCTCAGTAATATTTATGCTCGAAACTCATTTTGCTAAAGGAAAAACCCCCTCTTACTTACACAAATCATACCCCTACTTCATAACCTCAACTTGTCCCTCTAAGAAGGCAGGCGTGTCTATACTACTCCATAAAGACTTCCCTTTTACAGTGGAGAGTAAAAAAATTGACCCAGAGGGCAACTACTAGGGGGGGATATCAACTTAGCTCTAGACCCTAGCATGGATAGGTCCTCTAAGTCCCAGGGAGATCAATTCTCCAAAAAACTTAAGCACATCCAGAGACTGCTCGAGGAGCTTCATCTGCTGGATACTTGGAGTCTGAAACATCAGGGAGAAAGGGAGTACACATTTTATTCCCCAGTGCATGGCTCATACCCCAGAATAGATACATTGCTAATGGATTCATCTTTGTCGGATGGCTTAGTTGCCTCCGAAATACGCCCCTGTCCCTGGTCCGACCACTCTGTGGTCCACATGTCTCTTGATTTTGGCACTGTATACAAACCCCATATACATGGAAGCTTAATGACATTCTTCTCTCCAATCAAACCTTTCTGGACCAGGTAGCCTCGGACCTCAGCCAATACTTCTTAAATAACCTGACCCCAGGCGCGGATATAGGGTGGGTTTGGGCAGCACATAAAGCCGTTATTAGGGGCTCTTGCATTAAACTATCTGCTGCACACAAGAGACAAAAAAGAAAAAGGGAAGTTGAGATCAGAGCATCACTTTTAGCTTTAGAAAAATCTAACCAGACCAATCCCTCAACCCAACGCCGTAAACAAATAGACCTATTACTACCAGAATTGGATTTAATACTTTCAGCGCAAACTGAAAAAGCATTGAGATGGATGGGCCATACATTTTACACAAAAGCTAACAAACCGAATTCTCTACTTGCTAGAAAATTAAAAGGGAAGCTAGCCCACTCCAAAATTTTCAAGATCAAAAGCCCCTCTGGGAACATCACTTATAGCCCACATGAGATTAAAGAAACCTTTACTACCTTTTTTCAAAAGCTCTATTCATCCACGCAGAAGCAACATTCTAATCAAATCTCCACCTTTCTTGAGTCCGAAGATCTTCCAGATATATCAGCTCAAGAAAGAGAGGGTCTGAACTCTTTAATTACGGTTGAGGAAGTTTTGGAGACAATTAAAAAACTGAAATTAGGTAAAGCCCCAGGTCCGGACGGATTTTCTAACTTGTTCTACAAAAAATTTGCGGAAATTTTGGCTCCCTACTTGGTGACCTTATTTAATGCGATCTTAGACGGTCACAACATTTTACCTGAATTGAACCAAGCAGACATGGTCTTCTTTCCAAAGGAGGGCCGAGACCCTTTTGATGTTAAAAATTACAGGCCTATATCGCTACTAAATGGGGATGTCAAATTACTTGCTAAATTGATGGCCAATAGAATATTTAACTTTTTGCCCTCACTAATTCATAAGGATCAAGTGGGTTTCATCCCCTTTAGGGAAGCGGGGGATAATATTAGACGGATTCTGGATACCATGCACTGGGCGGGTAAACACCGTACCCCCTTATGCCTTCTAGCCCTGGATATGCAGAAGGCCTTTGACTCTCTAGAATGGCCCCACTTAAGAGCAGTATTGTCGAAATTCGGCCTTACAGGTTGTTTTATGAACATGATTAATAGCTATTATAAATCCCCTCAAGCAGTCCTAAAACTCCCTGCCTTATTCGCAGATAATGTCCTCTGTACATTGACAGATCCCTGCACTTCAGTCCCTGCTCTCTTTTACCTACTGGGAACATTCAGTAAAGTCTCTGGGCTCCACATAAACATGGATAAAATGGAAGTTCTAAATATTTCCTTACCCCCCTCAGACTTAACCTTTTTGCAACAGCACTTTAATTTTAACTGGCCCTCTAACCATATTAAATATCTAGGTGTGAATCTCACCCGTAACACATCTTCACAAATCCAACTATACGGCCATCTACAAAACATACACCCAAAATCTACTGACATAAGCAAAATACCCTATCTCATTGTTAGGACGTATCCACTCATTTAAAATTAACCTCCTTCCTCGCCTTATGTATTTATTTCGCTCCCTACCGATTGCCTTGAATTACATGGATTTAGACAAACTACAACACCAAGTCTTTACATTTATATGGCAGAATAAATCACATTGTATCTCTAAATCAACTATGTTCATCCATAAATCAAAAAGAGGTCTCTCCTGCCCCAATTTGAAATTATATTTTAAAGTGGCACAATTGGCCTTTGTTCCAATTGCGCACTCCCCTACTCACCAACCTCTTTGGATATTTATTAAGAACTTTATGATGGCCCCATATACGTGGGATTCCATTACATGGATCCCAAACCCACTGACATGCTTGGGTAAATTGGACAGTCCGTATATAAAGCATTCCTTAAATATTTGGTCATGGGCTGTCCGCAAATCTTAGCTGATCCCGAAGTACCCCACTCCTACTCCCTTATTACCCAAGCCCAGATTCCCGGATACTCTCCTTGCAACCTCTTTATTATGGTGGAAATCCTATAATCTACTGACGGTGAATTCCTGGTATCGAGATAATACTACCTTAACATACACTCAACTAAAAGAAGAATTCAATATCCCTATTCAGGAACATTATACATTTTGTAGATTAAATACTTTCTCTCCACGTTAGAAAATACACTAGGTAAGCCGACTTCAAATTGGTTTACTAGGTTATGCCTGTCTGCTCCTCTTACAAAAGGTATTGTGGGTATCCTATATGATACTTTTAACTCCCCTCCTGCCACCCCCCTCCCAAAATATATGCAGAGATGGGAAGAAGACTTAAAAAGCAAGTGGGATATGGGGACTTGGAAGAACTCTTGGCGAACCCTTACCAAGGGATCTTTGAGCAGTAATATTCTGGAGACCTCTATTAAGGTTCTTCATAGGATATATATCACCCCAGACAAACTATTTAGATGGAAACGCTCCCTTAATCCTAATTGCTTTAGAGCTTGTCAGATTCCTGGGACCTTTTTCCACACTTGGTGGTCATGTCCCCTGGTTCAGTCTCTTTTGACCAAGGTTTTCCACTTAGCCTCAACCATATTTGTCACGCCTGTTACAGCTAAGATGGACATAGGCCTGCTAGGGCACTCTGTCCCCTCACTATCAAAATATCAAAATAGACTCCTTCAGTACTTACAATGCTAGCAACAAAGAGTCATATAGCCAGGCAAGGGAAATCTCATACTCTTATTTTACAATCAGTCATCAATAAGATAAACTACATTGCTATAAATGAAAGGCTAACCGATTTACTGGAGGACCGTATGCCTATTTTTCTCCAGATATGGAATCCCTGGATTCATTCTCCCTATAGCTCCCCTATCACGTGAAGTCTTCTTAATTAACATTGTGCTATATTTTGCTAATTCTTACAATGGAGCTGTGGACCGGGGACTGGAGGAGGAGGGACGGGCGGTGGACCCAAGCTGGTAACCAACAGGACTTATTTTTCAATACTCTTTAGACAAAAATTTGTTTTCAAATTTAAATTTCATGTGTAGTAGACAATGCTTTTTATTTTTCTCTTTTATTACTCGAGTATAAGCCGACCCGAGTATAAGCCGAGGCACCCATTTTACCACAAAATACTGGGTAAAATGAGTGACTCGAGTATAAGCCGAGGGTGTGAAATGTGCTGCCCCCTGTCTCCCTCTAGTGCCCTCTGTGTCCCCCTCTCTCTCCGTGTCTCTTCTCCCCTCTCCCTTCCCTGTGTCTCTTCCCCCCTCCCTTATCACCCTCCTCAACCTCCCTCCTCATCCTCAACCTCCCTCCTCATCCTCAACTCTCTCCTCAACCTCAACTCCCTCCTCAACCTCCCTCCTCATCCTCAGCCCCCTCCTCAACCTCCCTCCTCAACCCCCCATCCTTAACCCCCCTCCTCAACCTCAACCTCCCTCCTCAACCCCCTCCTCAAGCCCCCATCCTCATCCTCCCTCCCCAACCCCCCATCCTCATCCTCAACCCCCTCCTCAACCTCAACCCTCCTCAACTTCAACCCTCCTCAACCTCAACCCCCCTCAACCCCAACCCCCCATCCTCAACCCCCCTCCTCAACCTCAAACCCCCTCCTCAAACCCTCCTCCTTATCCTCACCCTCCCTCCTCATCCTCAACCTCCCTCCTCAACCCCCCCCATCCTCATCCTCCCTCCTCAACCCCCCCATCCTCATCCTCAACCCCTCCTCAACCTCAACCCTCCTCAACCTCAACCCCCGCTCAACCCCCCTCCTCACCCCCCCATCCTCATCCTCTCTCCTCGACCATCACTCGAGTATAAGCCGAGGGGGCCCTTTTTTGCCTTAAAAAAAGGGTTGAAAAACTCGGCTTATACTCAAATATATACGGTATACTGTTTTAGCTCAATTAGAGTTATATTGTGTCTATACAACATAGGTAGTTTGTTGTTTTTCTTTTCTGTTCGTTTCTTACTTAGACTCTGGATGTTTGCTCTGCTAGACCGAGCCTACCAAACTGTTTTATTTTAGGTAAACTTTTTCCTTAGAAAATTGGAAAAACTTAGGTAACCTGGCTACCCTTAGACCTTCCCACAAGTGGGGATAGATCTTTTTGGTTAACTTGATTTTGACTATTATATGGCATCTTCTTATGGTGGAATGTAATGTTTCTTCTTTCCCTTAATTTGGTATGACTGTATGTTAATAATGTCAAACTGCTACTTGGCTTTTATGTTATCCTCCGGTTTATTTGGTTACCTAATAAAAACCTTTGAAAAAAAAGAAAAAAGATTACTTCTTTTACACGTTCCCAGTGCACAAATTTATGAACATTTATGCACAGTAAATGACATAGTTTATGATACTTTCCAATTAGCTGCAAACTTCATAGCAGATGATACCAAATGGGAGGGTTTTTTGGAAGAAGCAGCACTATGTCAAATGCCAAAGCAAATGAGAGAACAATTTGCATTCATTTGCATCTTTTGCAATGTACCTAATGCATTAGCTTTGTGGGAAACATTTAAATTAAATATGTGTGAAGACTATTTGAAACGTTACAATGAGCCCATTGCACTATTAAGAGCATTAATGGAAATTCAAGAAATATTTCTGGTTTATGGATTAAATTGTACAAGTTTTAATTTGCCTGATCCAGGATTTATAGATGAAATTAACTTTGATGGCTATGACACTGAGCTACAACAACAAAAAACATAAGAAAAACTTGCAACTTTAAATACTTTACAATTGCAAGCATTTAACGCTGTCACAAATGCAACAGATAATGAAATGGTCAAAGACCGTTATTTATATGTAGATGGCCCTGGTGGATCAGGAAAAACGTATCTGTATAATTGTTTGATGAGTTATATTTGAGCAATTGGTCAAATAGCAATGCCATTTGCAACAACTGGAATTGCCACACTTTTGTTAGAAGGTGGCAGAACTGTGCATAGTGGATTTAAACTGCTAGTTCCCATTTATAAAAAAAACATTAGTGTCGGATATTCAAATTAGTTCAATACAAGCCAAAAAATAAAAAAAAGCAAATTGATTATAATAGAAGAGGCGACAATGATGTCATGTCATGCCCTGCAATGTATTGATCGATTATTAAAAGAAGTTATGGATAATGATTTTCCATTTGGTGGAAAGGTAATGTTGTTAGACGGAGATTTTAGGCAAACATTACCTGTTGTGCCACATGGAAATAGGACTGACCGTCAAAACATGTATACAGACAAGTAAAGTGTGGAAACTATTTACTCATCTAAAATTAGAAACAAATATGAGATCTGAAGGCCAAAATAAATGTAATAATTGGCTAATTAAAATTGGAGCAGGAAAACATCCACAAATATATAATCTACTTGATGACACCATAGAAATTCCACCACAAACGATTTGCAAAGAATCACTAATATATCGTTAATCTTTCTGAGTACAATCAATAACGACGATTACTCAGACATTGCAAAGTGATATTAACAGCAAAAAATATAGATGCCTTGAATCGGAATATTATTATTATTATTATTATCTTTATTTATATTGCGCCAACATTTTCCGTAGCGCTGTACAGGTGGTTAGTACATGGCAAAAAACAAACTTAACACCTTAAAGAATGGAGGGCCCTGTTTTTGAGCATATAATCAAATGTACATAGTGCTTGTTTCCAAGACACGGACACACAAATGAAAAACTCGCAAACTTACAATCTAAGGGTTTAGGTGTGATACAAGAGGGTGACAAATACAAAAATGGCAACGTGAATGTAATTTGTTTAATCAATTGGAGGGGTCTGTGAGCTGTACTGTAGATTGTGGGTGGGAGTGTTTTTAAGCTGTGGAGTGTGCAGTTGTAATTATAAAGGCTGAAGGTGATATGATTTTTTAAATAGGTGTGTTTTTAGTAATTTTTTTAAGGTTTTGAGGCAGGAAGTTAATCTAATGGAGCGAGGCAAGGAGTTCCAGATAGTAGGGGCTGCACGAGAAAAGTCCTGAAGACGGGAGTGAGAGGAGGTGATGAGAGAGGAGGAAAGAAGAAGGTCGTTAGCAGAACGAAGGGGGCGGTTGGGAGAGTATTTTGAAACAAGAGCAGAGATATAAGGGGGTGCACTGTTGTTGAGGGCTTTATGTGTTAGGGTCATGATTTTAAATTTGATTCGGGAAGCTATGGGAAGCCAGTGGAGTGATTGACAGAGAGGAGCTGCAGACACTGATCGTTTGGTATTGAAGATGAGTCTAGCAGAGGCATTCATTATGGATTGGAGGGGAGACAGACAAGAGATGGGGAGGCCAACAAGAAGGGAATTGCAGTAGTCGAGTCAAGATATGATGAGAGAGTGTATTAGAATTTTAGCTGTGTCTTGTGTAAGATAATGACGAATTTGGGAGATGTTTTTTAGGTGAAACTGACAAGATTTAGTTATCGATTGGATGTGAGGAATAAAAAAGAGGGCGGGATCCAGTAGAACCCCAAGACAACGGGCCTGGGAGGTGGGAGTGATGATGGTCAACAGTGAGAGATATTTGCGGAGTGGAAGCTATAGTAGAGGGTGGAAAGATTAGGAGTTTAGTTTTAGAAATTTTGAGTTTGAGTTGACGGGTAGACATCCAGGAGGATATGCTAGAGAGGCAGTTGGAAACTTGAGCTAAAAGAGAGGGGGATAGATCGGGTGCAGAGAGGTAGATTTGAGTATCATCTGCATAGAGATGATACTGAAATCCAAAGGATTTTATGAGGGTGCCAAGGGAGGAGGTGTAGATAGAGAAGAGGAGGGGGCCTAGGACAGAACCTTGGGGAACGCCAACAGACAGAGGGAGAGGTGAAGAAGAGATGCCAGAGAAGGAGACGCTAAATGTACGATCTTTTAGATAGGATGTGAACCATAAAAGAGCTGTGCCCTGGATGCCAAATGAACGGAGAGTTTGGATTAGAAGAGGGTGGTCAACTGTGTCGAAGGCAGCAGAGAGGTCCAGAAGTATTAGCATGGAGAAGTTACCCTTTGATTTGGCAGTTAGCAAGTCATTGGTGACTTTTGTGAGGGCTGTTTCTGTTGAGTGTTGGGCACGGAAACCAGATTGGAAGGGGTCAAGAAGGGAATTGGAAGAAATAAATTGAGTGAGGCGATTGTAAACAAGCCGCTCAAGCAGTTTAGAAGCCAGGGGAAGTAGTGAGATAGGGCGGTAGTTGGAGGCAGAAGCTGTATCAGATGAGGGCTTCTTGAGAATGGGTGTAATTACGGCATGTTTTAAAGAGGATGGAAACCTGCCAGTGTTTAGGGAGAGGTTGAATAGATGTGTGAGAGCTGGGATAAGTGCGGTGGATAGGGGAGGAATTAGCTGTGAAGGAATAGGATCATGTGGGCATGTGGTAAGGTGAGAGGTTGATAGTAAAGTAGATACTTCATCCTCGGTAACAGGGTCAAAGGAATCCATAGTGGAGGAGGGATTGGGGAAGGGTAAATGTTGGATGTTGTCAGCTTGTGGAAAGGATGGTGGGATAGGGCCAAGCTGGGAGGAGACCTCATTTCGGATAGTTTCAATTTTAGTTCTAAAGTGGCTGGCAAAGTCATCAGCAGTTAGACAGGAAGGGGCAGGAGGCGGGGGTGGGCAGAGGAGGGTGTTAAATGTAGCAAATAAACGTTTAGGGTTGGAGGACAGGTTTGATATTAGTGAAGAGAAGTAGTGTTGTTTGGCAAGATTGAGGGCAGACAAGTAGGAGCGCAAGGTAAACTTGTAGTGGAGAAAGTCTGCTGAGGTTCGAGATTTCCTCCATAGTCGTTCTGCAGTGCGTGAGCATCTCTGTAGATAGCGTGTTTGTGTAGTGTGCCATGGTTGTGGGTGAGAGCGAGGGCGTTTGCTTGTGATTATGGGGGCAAGAGAGTCAAGGGTGGAAGTTAGAGTATCGTTGTACTGTGAAGTGGCGATGTCAGGGCAGGCAAGGGTGGTGAGGGGGCTGAGAAGGGGTTTTAGTACATTTGACAATTGTTGTGGGTTGAGTGCTTGCAGGTTTCTGCGTGTTCTGATGGCAGGATTTGAAGAAGGGTGGTGAGCGGAAGATGAGGTGAGGTTGCAAGTTAGCAGGTGGTGATCAGATAGGGGAAGTGAGGAGATGTCAAGGTTGGAGAATCTGTCCATTGTGAGAGGCCAAGGGAAGAGGTAAGTGCAAGTAATTTTGCAGTTGTTGGGGAGGTGGGTGTGTCAGTGGCTATGTTGAAATCGCCAAGAATGAGTGAAGGTATATTGGAGGAGAGAAAGTGAGGGAGCCAGGCGGCAAAGTTGTGCAGAAATTGAGAGGGTTATTATTATCGTTTATTTGTAACGCGCCAACATATTCCGTAGTGCTATACATAAGTTAAGTTACAGGCAATGAAAAGTTAAAGATTCATACATTGCAAAGAGTGGATGGCCCTGTCTTTGAGCTTGGAATCCAGTGTCCATAGCGCTTTCCCTAAAGCACTGCGCAGGATTGAAACTCGCAGACTTACAAACTAACGAAATTGTAAAATTCATCAATGCTCCAACAAAATTGTACTATAGTGCAGATTCGGTTCTGGCTGATGATCAAGACAGTGAATCCAACTTTTTTATCAAATTTATAAATTCTTTAACTCCCTCTGGAATGTCACCACATGTTTTGCAACGTAAAAAAGGGGCAATTGTCATGCTACTGAGAAATATGAATCCCAAAAAAGGACTTTGTAATGGGACCAGATTAATTGTGCAGGATTTAAAAGATCATTTTATACATGCAGAAATTATGACTGGTACCCATAAAGATGAATGAGTTTTTATACCACGAATTGATTTGGCTCCAAGTGAGAGATGTTTACCTTTTGTCCTTTAAAGGAGACAATTTCCCATTATCATGGCATTTGCCATGACCATTAATAAATCACAAGGATAAACTTTTAAGTCTGTGGGTATTTCTTTACAGGAACCTGTATTTTCCCATGGACAACTCTATATTGCTTTTTCCAGATGCAACAATCCAACAGGAAATAAAGTTCATGTTGAAGAAAACCAAAGTCAGGGTGATTTATTATAGGATGGACGCATTTTTACCAAAAACATTGTGTACTATGAGGTTCTGTAAACATAAAGAACAGTGGTTTTATTTCAAGGATGAAAGTTGATGTCACTCGGGCTCTTTTTGGAGGACCACTATTTCATTAAGAAACTCTATAAAATGGCAAAAAACATAGAGAAGAGTGGTTTTACTTCCAGGACAAACTAGAATGTCACTGGTACTCTTTTTAGAGGATCACTATTTCACTTAGGAAACTCTATCTGCCATTTTCGAGAACTACAAGAATAACAAAAAAAAAGTAAAAACAATACTAAAACAAGAAAAATAAGTGGTTATATCTCATAGACAAACTTACAAGTCTCATAAACTCTTTTCAAGGGAACCACTTGGACATACAAACAAATAAACAAATTGCAATGTCTTGGAAGTGGCCATTTCGCATGATTGACCCCACAAAACAGTTATGTTGCATTTTCTTAAAATTCAAGGTTACATGTTACTACATTAAGTTACAGTTTATAATGTTAAAATTGTATTTTAAATGGTGGAGAAAGTTGTTTCATTGTATATAAATAAGAGTTCATGTTAGTACAATGATGACCATTTCTTCTTAAATTTACATGTTTAATTACATGGAGAGTATTGATCCAGGGAGTAATCCAATCACCAGTTAATGGGGTCAGGAAGGAATTAATTTTTTTCACCACTTTACAACAATTGACCAAGTTTCACTGAGGTTTTTTTTTGGTTTGCCTTCCACTGGATTCAATATTCAAGATCACTGTATTTTTTGACAATTGTACTTTAAATGTTATTAGATTACGTTAATGTTTGCATTGTTAACATTGTATTTTACAATGTTTCAAAAGTTATTTTATTGGATCTTATTAGGCTTTATGTCAGTAGCAGAATAATCATTTGTTAACAATTTAAATAGACAGGACTCATACAGGGAGTAATCCGATCGCCAGTTACTGGGGTCAGGAAGGAATTCATTTTTTTCCCCCTTTGATAAAACTGGCTGAGTTTCAATGGGGTTTTTTACTGCTTGCCTTCCTCAGGGTTCAATACCTATGTGCTTTAACAGTAGTGCAACTATAAGTTGCATGTTAAGAAGCATTTTGTAATGGTTTAAAATACTCATTCATACAAAGTTGACCTATCGTTATGTTACTCATGCATAGCTCAGAATTAAAAATGTTAGTTTTGTTAAAAATAATTGGTTGACCACTGTTTCCAATATAAGTTGCATGTTACAAAGCTTTATGTAATGGTTCACGGGCAAGTCGCTAGCATTCTTATAATACTTCAAGAAAATGATAAATTGAATACTGCTGATAAAGTGGATTCAGTCATTATTGCTGAACTACCAGATCCACAAAAACATGCAAGATTATATGACATTGTAACACATCGCATGATTCATGGCCCATGTGGAGAGCTAAATCCACATTCACCATGTATGGAAAATAAAAAGTGCACAAAAGATTTCTCTAAAGAATTTAGAGATCAAACATTTGCAAATTGTGATGAATATTCATTGTATAAAAGAAGAGAAGGTCCAAAGGCAATAATTTGTGGAAATGTTTTTAGATAACATGTATGTGGTGCCATATAATACACATCTGTTAATGAAGTATAATGCACACATAAATGTGGAAGCTTGCACTTCCATAAAATCTATTAAATATGTCTACAAATATATTTATAAAGGATTTGATGCCGCAACTGTTGTGGTGAAAAGTGGCACAAGTGAAGAACACAATGAGTTACTTCCTGATAAACTGGCATCTCATGTAGATGCTCGCTATGTCAGTGTGTCAGAAGCAATGTGGCGGCTTCTTAAATTTGAAATGCATGATCGCTCACATGCTGTCTATCGATTAGCTGTGTACATTTGCCACAAAGACAATTAGTTTATTTCAATACCGGCAATGAAGTAAATGCTTTGTCACAAAATGAACATCGACAAACCACATTTACTGCTTGGTTTACCTTGAATTGTAATGACATGGAGACAAGGGAATATTTATACAGTGAGATTCCATATCATTATGTTTTCATAAATGGGTTATGGAAACAGAGAAAAAAGGTGGTGATAAAATTATTACTAGAATGTATAGAAGGGACATTGAACGTTTCTGCATACGTTTACTCCTTTTATATGTTTTACTCCTTTTACATTCCTTGCTGATGATACAGAATGGGAGAGATGTCTAGAAGTAGCAGCATTATGTAAAATGCTACGCCAGATGAGGGAACAGTTTGCATTCATTTGCATATTTTGTCATATTTCTAATGCATTAGCTTTGTGGGAAACATTAAAAAAAATATGTATGAAGACTTTTTGAAACGTCAATTGCAGAATAAAAAGCATTAAAGGAAATTCAACAAGTCTTTCTATGACATATTTTGCAACTCAAAAAAGGGGCAATTGTCATGTTACTGAGAAATATGAACCCCCCAAAAAGGACTTTGTAATGGGACCAGAGTAATTTTTCAGGATTTAAGAGACCATTTCATACATGCAAACATTATGAATGGTACCCATAAAGGTGAATGAGTTTTCATACCAAGAATAGATTTGGCACCAAGTGACAGTAGCTTGCCTTTTGTCCTTCAAAGGAGACAGTTCCCCATTATATTTGCGATGACCATCAATAAATCACAAGGACAAACTTTTAAGTCTGTTGGACTGTTTTTAGTATTTGCACATGGACAACTCTATATTGCATTTTCAAGATGCACAAATCCATCTCAAATTAAACTTTGCATCAAAAAAACAGAAACTCAATTGATGGTAGAGTATTTACTAAAAATATTGTATACTATGAGGTTTTGTAAGTTTATTAAAAAAAAGTGTTACAATAGACCGAGTAGTTTGCCTTTTGGACTTCAAATGACACACTTTGCCATCATAATGACATTTGCCAGGACCATGAAGAAATCCCAAGGACTACATTTTAAGACTGTTGGGCGAATCCAAAGGACTACATTTTACGTGTTGGGCGATTTTTGGCAAAACCACTATTTGCACATAGAAAACTCTATGTTGCATTTTCAACATGCACAACTCCATCTATAACTAAAATTTACTGGAAAAAAAAAGGAAAAGGATTATAATAGAACAAGTACTTTGCCTTATGTACTTCAAAGCAGACAGTTTCCCATTATAAAGCCATTTGCCATGACCATCAATAAATCCCAACAACAAATAGCAGGAAATTGATGCATTTGTAAATGTAACGGTTTGGTAAATTGATTACACAAAGGGTTACAATACTGCACTGCCTCAAAAAACATTAATTCCTCAACACTATATATACAGGTCAATATTTAAATGTAACACTGTGTAAATACAGGTGACAAAAAACGCATCATTTTCTGGATGATTAATAATTGTCTCTCCTCTGTTCACACAGTGTTACACTTAAATTAAGTCCTATATGATGAGCGGAATGGTTTATGAAGCACTGCAATACACTGTATAAATAGATACTATGTGTAATAGACAACGTAACTGTACATTTATTATTTTAAAATGTGTTTGTAAGAAGTTGTTTGGAAATTTAGACATTTGCAAATTAAAATGGTTTGCTTTAGCATATTAAAAAATGTTTACTCTCATTGTATAAAAAAATAGAAAATAGGACATGGAAAAAAATTGGTTGTACATTGTTATGATATTCATGTATATTAAACAACGATTACATGTTACAATTAATATGAAGATACTAGCTACTTGCCCGTCAACAATGACGGGAATAAAATTGTGAGGCTAGCAATGCTGTTTTCCACACAATGCAAGTGTATGGGCCCTCTGAGCACCTTCGGCGCTCATCGCTAGCCGCAACTTTCCTGCTTTGCAATGATCAACTTCGTCGCTCAGTACGAGCCTCTCCCCCTGTGTACATTATAGGCGTTGAGCTTGAGTGTTTCTGTGTTGGGTTGTATTACTTCATTGGGTTAAGTGTTATTGGCTTGGGTTAGACGTTACTGCCTTGCATGAAGTGTTAGTGCTTAGGGTTCTTTATTACGTCCTTCGGGTTGGGTTTTTACATCCTTTGGGCTTATTTTACGTCCTTCTGCCTCGTTTTCATCGTGATGCGTTTTTTCGCGTACATTTCGCAGCCATTTTTTTCCTCGCTTAGGCAATTTTTAATCATGAAAAAACTACAAATATGCCTCAAATTAACTTACAACCTCACTCATAGGCTTCCTGGCTCTCCCACTGTGCTGTGTGTGAGTGTGTAAGTTATTTTGAGGCATATTTGTTGTGTCTTAGGTTTTTGGCGTTCTGTGTTTCGGGGCGGTAAAGTTGGTTTCTTGCGACCATTACACTGCATGTATGGGTTTTGGTCCTAAGTTGTATGGGTCGTAAGTCCCGCATGGCTCAACTGCCTTTGGCGCTCATTGCAGCCTAAGTCCCGCGTGCCTCAACTGCTCGCCTTGCTTCGCGAGGCTCGCAGTGCAGTGAACGCTTTCGTCGCTCATTGCAGCCTAAGTCCCGCAAGGCTCGCAGTTGCGGCCCTATGGGCTGCAACCGGGCTCACAAAGCGTGACCAACATTGCAAACGTTTTCCACACTATCAACTGTATATGTGATTAGTTATAAGTTAGTTACAGACAAATTGTTTAAAAAAGTAATATAATAAAAAAAAATTTGAGCCAAACTTCAATTCATTACTGAAATTTGCTGACATTGTTATGATAGTCAGCTATATTAAAACAAATTCATTGTAATAAAAAAATATTTGTTTAAAAAAATACTTCTTTAAAATCAATACATCTTTAAAATAATGTTCCTTAATAGTGGTGAAAGATTGTAGAAGCCGGCCTATTTGTATAATATTTAAATTGGTATTTCAATTGTTTGGAACGACTACATTTGGGAAGGGAATATAGAACCATAATTAAAATGACGATGATAAATAGAATACAAACAGTTATCATATTTATATAAGATGCAAAATGCAGTGATGATACAATACAGTATATTTCACTTATAGACAACATGGGTAGCATCCACAATCTCCACAATTAAGTTAAATTCATAAATAAAAGTTAATATGAGACACAATTTAAATGGTTAGATACCAAGTTATGTACAAAATGTATGAAATATAAGTGTATAGACATCACATTGTCTTGACAAAGCTAGCGTTGACTGTTGAAATGTACGTTGGCGTAGGGCGGGGCATTGACTGCACGCCAAAAGCAAAGACTTCAAATCAGTATGCGTATAAGGCAGTTTGGAGAAAGATATCCTCACAATTTATGTATGTAGGAAATGTAAGAGTGTTCCACATAATTAACACATATGGAGCATTACTTTAATATGAAAGCTTTATATTATGTGAACTGAGACGACATAAGGCTGCGAGAGTGGTGAGCCAACACACGCGTGTTGTGAATTATCTGACAAGGAGAAATTAATATGTTATGTTTGAAAAATACCACTATAAGAAAGGCTGATACACCTAAGAAAAAGTTTGTTCTTTTTGTGTACAGGTGCAAAAGGCATGGTATATTAAGATAACTCTCACAGTGGAATCAATATTACAAAGTGTTTCATTGCAAAATATGTTATGGTGGACATAATCACACCCGAAGTTAATGAGGTATAAGTTGCATTTGCAAAATACTGAATTAATCTTTTTAAGTTAGATATCACAAACATATTTTTTCAAGAATACAGGCACATTACCACATTAATTAAATCAATCTCTATCATCTACCATTATAATGGACATTGTTTTGTCATATGGAACATTTGAGGGTCTATTTTGATATATATTGTATAACATTGGACTATAGAGATTATTTAAAACTACACTGCTCAAAAAAATAAAGGGAACACTTAAACAACACAATGTAACTCCAAGTCAATCACACTTCTGTAAAATCAAACTGTCCACTTAGGAAGCAACACTGAGTGACAATCAATTTCACATGCTGTTGTGCAAATGGGATAGACAACAGGTGGAAATTATGGGCAATTAGCAAGACACCCCCAATAAAGGAGTGATTCTGCAGGTGGTGACCACAGACCACTCACTTCTCAGTTCCTATGCTTTCTGGCTGATGTTTTGGTCACTTTTTGTTTCTTTTTTTTTTTCAAACATCTTTTTATTAAATAGAGTTTGCGTCAGAACAGAAGTGGATTAATACATTTCAACCATTGGTGAGCAAATATATGCAATGTTCATAGTAGCCATACTTATTGCATCATATTTATCTAGTAGATATAGGAATTCCTTTATAATTTTTGTGCTTGGAATTGTACCACATTGCTTAACATCACCTAGATATCCTTTGGTGTTCTCCAAATTTTCTATTTTTTTTCCCTTTTATATTGTCTTCTAACATTTTATTCTTTACACAAGTTAAAACAAAAATACAATCAATTATCAACTGGGGAGAGAGGAGGGGGGGAGAAAGGGTAGGTGGGGAAATAGCACACTCACCGTCTCGAGTAACACTGGTCGCAAGTAGGCTCTGGGGCCGCATCCGTCGCCCCCGCGGCCCTCCGGCCCATCCCCACCCCGAGGCTGGGGTCTGAGCTAAACTGTGGCACTATGTGGGGAGTCCAGCCAGGGAGACCAGATATCCAGAAAGCTAGGATAGCTGTGTTGCATGTAATGTGTCAATTTTTCATTAATCATTATAAAGTTTATCCTGGTAATGACATCATTTAGATTTAGTGTAGGGGTTCTCCAGTGTCTGGCAATAGTATGCTTAGTGGCTAAAGTAAAATACTGTAAGAGTGCATTACATTTGGGGGATATGTTCTCTGCCTTCCCTCCTAACAGGCAAACCTCTATTGTGGGTGTTAGTGGGCTATGTATTAGTTGTAAAAATAGTTGGAACATGTTCCCCCAGAGAGCTTGTGCCTTTGTGCAGTGCCACCAAATGTGGCTAAAATCTCCTGTAGCTTGGCAGCCCCTAAAGCAAAGTCTATTTATCGTCGGGTTAATTTGGTGCATTCTGGATGGGGTGAGATAGGTTCTGTGGAGGACTTTAATTGAGACCTCTAGTAGGCTATGGGTAAGTGAGCCCTTGGTCCGATTTTGGCTAATCCTATGCCAAGTTTCTATAGTCAGTTCCCTGCCTAGGTCTTGTTCCCAGTGTGCCATACAGGCGGGTTTCTGTTTTTGTTTGGTATTGTTAAAGCTGGAATACAAGAGACCCAGGGTGCCTCTAGAGTTGGGAATATTCTTACAAATTGTTGATAGCCAGCACTGTTTCGGTGGGCCCCAGTCTTTTGTCAGGGATTCTAACCAATGTCTGATTTTCCTATAATTCCATAGTTCCCCTGTTGGTATGTTAAAGTTAGTTACCAGTTGTTCGTGATTTACCACTCTATCGTCGTGATACCACGCCCCTATTCTGTTAAGGTCACTAGAGAGCCACCACCTTTTTGAGATTGAGCTCAAAGTCGTCTCAAAGTCTGGGAAAGATTTTATAGAAGTCATAGGGGTGATTGGTGGCGCTAGTTGGTGTTTGGTACAAGCCCAGGTCCACACCGATGCAGTGAGTTTGATCATCGGGTTGGTGAGGTACTTTTTGTTTTTGATTTTATGAATCCCCGGGTCCCAGATCAGCGTGTCCCAGGAGTGGGGTCTAAGTTCCCAGTTTTCCATAAAGACCCATATGGGTTGATGTGTCTTTGTGTGGGTTAATGGCAGGAAGGCCAACTGGGCTGCTTTGTAGTAAAGCCTGAGGTTTGGGCAGGATAATCCCCCTTGGTTTTTGTGCTTATACATCATCTGCCTAGCAATCCGCGGGGCTTTATTGCTCCAAATAAATTTAAATATTATATTCTGCAATCTGTCTAGATCTTTGAGATCTAGCGGTAGGGGAAGGGTCCTGAAAAGGTACAATATTTTGGGCAGAATATTCATCTTGATGGCCGTGATGCGGCCCGTTCATGATATGTTTAGCTTTGACCAGCTTTGTATATTCTTTGTTAATTTCTGAAGCAATGGGGGGTAGTTTGCTTTGTATATTCCCGCTACCCTCCTTGTAATATGAACCCCTAGATATTTGATTGATGTTTTTGGCCAGGAAAAGTTATAAGTCCTTTGCAATTCTGTAAGATCTGTCAATGGTATTCCTACATCTAAGGCCTCGGTTTTCTCCAGGTTAATTTTTAGCCCCGATGTCTCCCCAAAGTCACGTAATACCGTCAGCAAGGCCGGGATCGAGCTCTTGGGGTATGTCAGAGTGCATAGGAGGTCATCCGCAAACAGGGAGCATTTGAGGTCTTGGAGGCCGATTCTCAGGCCCCTTATGTTTGCGGTGCATCTGATTTTTTGGGCCAAAGGTTCCATGGCCAGCGCAAAGAGTAATGGAGACAAGGGGCACCCCTGTCTTGTTCCTCTCCGTATGTCTATAGTCTCCCTTTTTGGCCCTGGTAGTTTTAGAGCCGCCTGGGGCAGATGATAATAAGAGCGTAGCAGATTTATGAAGCGTCCTTCGAAGCCAAATTTGGCCAGTGTCGCGTGTAAGTAGGGCCACTCTACCGTGTCAAAGGCCTTTTCAATGTCAAGGGCCAAGACACAAAGCGGGATACCATCCCTTTGCGCTAGATGTAGTACATTTAAAGTTCGTCTAAGATTGTCTACTGCTTGTCTGAATGGCATAAAGCCCGTCTGGTCTTAATGTACTAATTCCGGTAGGAACTTGGAGATCCTGTCCGCCATTATCTTTGCTAGCATCTTAACATCGCCGTTTAGGAGGGATATTGGGCGGTAGTTTTTGGCCTCCAGGGGGTTCCTGCCCTCCTTAGGGAACACCACCAAGTCAGCCCTATTGAGTTCAGGTGGCATGGCTTCTCCATTCATAATGGAGTTGAAAAGCCTGCATAGATAGGGGGCTAGAAGCCCAGCATATGTTTTATAGTAGGAGTTTGGGAACCCATCTGGGCCCGGGGCTTTACCTAATTTGAGATTTTCAATAGCTCTAAGTACCTCCTCTATTGATATGTCAGAGTTAAGCATGG
The DNA here is from genome assembly GCA_027410445.1 of Discoglossus pictus. Classification (NCBI taxonomy): domain Eukaryota; kingdom Metazoa; phylum Chordata; class Amphibia; order Anura; family Alytidae; genus Discoglossus; species Discoglossus pictus. The sequence continues at coordinate 384,800,080 of CM050164.1, forward strand.
TTATGTCCTGTTCCGTGGCCTTGGGTAGATCTAAAGATGTCAGATAGGATTGGGTCGCATCTGGGCCTTGTAGGATAGTTGCAGCATAGATTTTTTGATAAAATGCCGCAAAGGTCTGTTTAATTTCTGTTTGGCTTACTGAGGGATACCCATTTGCGGTGTTAAGCTTTAAAACTTTTTGCTGAAGGGGTCTAGGGTTCAGTCTCCTAGCTAGAAGGGAGCTAGGTTTGTTCGCCTTCGTATAGTATAGGTGGGTGGTGCGCCTCAGTGCTTTCTCTGTCCGCATTGAGAGAGCATTGTCGAATTCCAGTCTACATCTATCTATTTGATGTCTTGTTTGAGGAGAGGGGTTAGTCTGGTTATGTCTCTCTAGTCTTTGGAGTTCTTTTCTGATCTCTGTTTCCCTCTGCAGGCATTGCTTCTTAAAGGCCGAAGCAAGCTTAATATAGGTGCCACGTATATACGCCTTATGGGCAGTCCAGATCCAGCCCATCCCTACGTCTGTAGTGTCATTGATGTCAAAGTATAGTCGTAGGTCTTTCTCTACTTGGCTATTGAATGTGGGGTTGTGTAGTAAAATTTCATTTAGCCTCCAGATAAAAGGGCTTTTCTGGGTCTCGCCAAAGTCTATTGTCAGGGTCACCGCCGAATGATCCATGGGCATACATTAACTTCGGCTGATCTAGTCATATCATAAATTGGCGCGCTTACTAGTATTGTATCGATTCGGGAATAAGATCCATGTACATGAGAGTAGTGAGTATATTCCCGTCTGGTTGGGTGATGCCCTCTCCAGGCGTCCACCAAGCCTATAGCGTTTAATAATCTCTTAATTTGTTGCATTTTATTTGTGTACCGACCACAGTCTAGGCCCCTAGATCGATCTAAGAGAGAATCTTATGTCAGATTGAGGTCTCCCCCTATTATCAGTTTTTCATGGGCGTTAGATTCAAGTACTCTCAGGATTTTTAAAAGAGTTTTGTGTGGAGATGCCGTCGGGGCATAAATGGATACAAGCGTCAGCTCTGAACCTAGAATTGTGCCGGATAGAATAATGTAGTGTCCCTCTTTGTCAATTATTTTAGAGGTGATCTGGAATGGAAAATTGCGGTGTATTAGTATTGATGTCCCCGCTTTTCTGGTGGGTTGCGTAGCTGAGTAATATTTTGGGGATACTTTATCCAAGAATGAGGGGATTTTGTGTTGTGCAAAATGTGTTTCCTGCAAGAACAGGACAGAAGGCTTTATATGCTTGTAATAAAGGAAAGCTTTTCTCCTTTTGTACTGTGAATTGAACCCTTTTACATTGTGTGTGGTAAAAGCGTATTCTACATTGGCCATCGGGTAAGTCTGAGTATGTGTTGTTGAGAGCCTGTCAACTCACCCCATGTCCCGGATTGTGCAGAAGGGACCAGAGAGCCAGGGAGCACCAGAAGGAGCCTCCAGGCCCCGTTGCGGGCCAATGTCTTCTCATGCCGGATAGAGCATGCTGGGGTGGGAGGGGAAGGGAAAAAAGAAAGTTCATAAACAACATTAACCGTAATACATATACACTTACTCCTATGCCAGTCAAAAATTCTGGCATCTGTCGGGGGTAGGACTATGGGAGGCAATCGTCCTATAATCCCCTGTTGGAGGGGTATATATAAAGAACCCATTACATAAAAGTAGTTCCTTGTAGCCACTGAGGGGCAACTCATTTAGATCAAACTATAGAGTCTAATAGTCTGGTAAGAGATGAAGGGAAAGTGTCATGGTCTTATCTATAAAAGCTAGTTGGCCTTCTACACTCAGATTGTCTCTTGGATTATAAGGTTTTGGAAGGTTCTTTTTTTGTTTATGTCACCCTACGTTTCTGATTTGAGTGGTAACGTGCCTCAAATTTTAGGTTTTCAGTGGGCCTCTATTTCCCCTAGTGTCGTCTTCTTTTGGTTTGGGTGGTTCCCTGCTAGTTCATCCAATGGGGGCTTCAGTATGGTAGTAAAAAGAGCTCTTGTGAGGCCCGCCTTTATTTTATGTCCTCTGTAGTGGGGGTAATAGGTCTCTAATTTTCAAGTGGGTAGCCATCTTTCCCTGTTTACTTCGTCTCTTGTTAAAAAAAAAAAAAAGGCTTCCCATCGACTCTTGCCTTAGTGTTTAAGTTTGGTGAGTGTCAGTGTTGTCTTCCTTTCAAGTCTAGTTATGGGAAGTTTTGTAGCTATATTCTCAGGCTAAGACATTTGTAAGGAACAGTACCAACCAGCAATGGCTTTTGAACTGTGCTTAAAATGACAAAAGATAAATCTGATACAAATTAGCCTTAAATTCAACAACAAATCATGAATGATTAAACCCTTTGTAAATTAGTCCGATTGGTATGGTACTTCAGGTAGCTCTAAGAGCGCCTTCAGGTATCTGCCCAGTTCTAGTAGTGGACTTGTGGCTCGTAGGCGTTTCCCCCGAATTTGGGGAAGAGCTCTGATTGCCTTTATTCTGAACTTTAGTCCACTGTTTGGTGGGCGCAGTAGTATTGTTTCGTCTGTGATCCCTCTCTGCGTTGTTCGGTGGATTAGGTGCAAGTCCGATAGTAGTGAGGTGAGAGCGGCATTCCTCCAGGGAGCGGGCTGAGTACATCTAAGTGTCATACCACCTTTTTGTCACTCAAGTTTAAGTCTCTCTGAGTGCTCTTAATTTACAAAAAGCCTCCAGGAGTAATCTTCTACCTTAAAGAAGCACTGTATTATCTATTTTTTGTATTACTGCATAGTTATGCAGTATATAGAAGTTTATTTTTATGTAATTATGTGTTTTTGAGCACTACCTCCCTCTGTGATCCTGCCACCCACATCACAGGACAGAAGCAGTTGATTTTTTTAGATGGGGGCGAAGTAATAAAGATCTTTAATCAAGAAAGAAGGGGACTGTTTTCTTCAATTAAGATATATGTGCCCGCTTATCCAGTTCTGAAGAATGAGGAGCCAGGCGCCAGTGGTCATCACTGTAGGGTCATTAAAGGGAGGGTAACTAGAATATTTTTTTATATTTGTATTTTCATTTTAATCTTTCCATTATTATATTTGAATTTTTCCAGTAGTTTTTCGTATATTAACTATATATTTGTATCAGTAATTTTTTTTAATTTTGTTATTTAATTGAGGGGTTAGCAGCAGGGACTATGGAGTCCTTGTGAACCCGCATGGGGGTATAGTCCACACAGCAGTAGTGAGGGTGTCATGGGGATCCCTATAGACCCCCATTATAGGGGGTTGAGTTTTGGTACCATGAGAGCCCATACGAATCTCCATGGTTATTAGATATTTTACCAGTTCATATACGGTGCCATGAGGGACCATAAAGACTCCAGGGTTATACATTAGATTACCTTAGGCATCCCCTTTTTTATTATTTAATCCCCTCCCTGCCATGGGAAGAGATTTATATAGATGGATAAGTTATAGCTTCAAGACAATTTTAATAAAAGCCAAAGAAATTGTCCATTCTATGTACTCGCAAGCTATTTTTTCTAACAGTATCAACATCTAGATCAGAAATTGTAAGTAAATACAAGTGAAAATTTCCTGGGACATATGGAAGGCATGCTTCAGAGTAAATGTTTTCTCTGATTTTACGGGAGACATAGAATGGGGCACTTTATAGAAAGACTAATAAAGATTGGACACAACAGCTTAAACCAACATTTCCTCCTCTCCTGAATTAGTGCCATCATTCCTTCTGAAAGGAACATTGTGATCAATCATCACTATATTTCTTGGTCAGTTCATGGTAAATTTTGCTTAAACTTTAGCTCCCCAGTATTGGGCAATTCAGCTCAAATCAGCTTCAAAAGAAAGTCATATTGTTTTGTTGTAACTTCCTATCTTTTGCTCTTGTACATATAGAGCTCTAAACACAAGAGTATCAACTATAATAGTTGTCGTACTGTGAATTGTTGTCACGCTTTGCGGCCCTCACAATGAGTGCCGAAGGCTCTTATCGTGAGATCTGTGGGACTTTGAGACTGCAATGAGCGCTGCAGGATTTAGGCTCATTGTAGGGCTCGCAATGAGCGCTGCAGGACCAAAGCCGTAAATGCAACTGCGGCACTCGCAAGCTGAGGCCCGCAGTTGCGGGGCTGCACTAAATTATCAATTTATTGGCCAAACCACGGAACTGGAAAGAACAGCAAAAAAAACAAATATGCCTCAAAATAACTTACACACTCACACACAGCACAGGGGGAGAGCCAGGGAGCCTGTGAGTGAGGTTGCAAGTTCATTTGAGGCATATTTGGCATTTTTTCACGATTGAAAATCACCAAAGCAAGAAAAAAAATGGCGGCCGAAAAAACGTAATAGGGTGAAAACGAGTCTGTGGGCAATAAAAAAGAGCCCCAAGCCAGTAACACTTAACCTAAGTCAATAACACTCATCGCTAGGCCCCTAAACTACACAGGGGGAGATGCTTGCCATGAACGCTGAAGATGCTCATTGCAAAGCAAGAAAGTTGCGGCATGCCAAAAACATCAATGAGCGGCAAAGCCATTCATTGCAGCGCTCAAGATGAGCACCGAAGACACTCATCGTTAGGCCTGCAAAGTACACGAGGGGAGAGGCTCGCAATGAGCAGCGAAGGCACTGATTGCGAGCCATGCCATGAGCGGCGAAGGCACTGATTGCGAGCCATGCCATGAGCGGCAAAGGTGCTCAGCGCGGGGCTCGCAATGAGCCCTGAAGATGCTCAGAGGGGCCATAGCCTCACATTATGTGGCAAACAGCATTGCCTGGCTTCAAATTTTATTGCAGTCATTTTTTGACGGGCAAGTTGCTACTAAATATATAAAAGTGAAATATTTATAATTATTCCATATGTACAAAATACAACTTTAATTTTAGATTTGCTATTACTAAAAGTGCAGTAACCTTCTACAATATAATTCCAATTGCTAATTGTTTTTCTTATTGGCTTTCAATTTAATGAAGTATCCAGCAAAACACACATAGTTTTAGAAGCCATTATGATAAGTGAACAATATAACATTGCCGAAAATAGATTTATCAAAAAAAGTATTCCTATTTACATGTGTTCAATATTGAGAAGTCATGCAATATTGGTTGCAAGAAACAAGAATGGTGTGAAAAAGAAGAACAAGTTTTCAATGTTCTAGGAATATTTCTTATTCTTAAAAAGAAATGTTTTGTTAGGGTCATAATCTATAATAATAATAATAATAATAATAATAATAATATAATAATTCTCAGGTTACTGAAGAACTAATCGGATCTTGCTCAATAAGTCTCATAGTAAGTGTCTACAATATAGGGTTTGCCCATAGACCTGCTATCTGAACCATGTATATTGTGCTAAATAATCAAAGTCCTAACAAGTTGAGCTCTCTGTTTTTATTATGCATTAATCATTAATATAATTTCTATTAAATTGTTTCAAATAGTATACAAAGTTTCATAGATCCATGATTAGTGGAAGTTGTGTATATGAGGGGAGTTTACATTTCTGGAGATATGTTGTTGCAGTGAATGATGCAAGGGGGCTGCTTCTGGCCCAGTGAGATAATTGACATTGTGTCTTTTTTTAAATTATCTAATTATCTTTACAATGGCTCTCTGTTTCTCACCCCCACCCCTCTCTCCACACTTAAATAGAATATTAAAAAATTCAACTTTTCCCCCCAAAATCAACAAAGCTGCTAATATTTTTAGTATGTTACATACTTGATAAACAAGTGTCTTTGTTTTTTGAACTTCAGCAGTGCTTTAAGAAGTTTAGCTTTAGTTGAGCCTTTTTCCTCCACCCTGATAACATCATTGGGGAGAGTGAGTGAAGGTGAGAGAGGTCTTAAGTGTCTTTAACAATAATGTTATAAGAGGACAAAAACGTTCATAGTTCGCCCGCACACCAAAAGGTTTTTCTTCAAGACAAATTACTCTAACAAAGCAAATTTTCCAACCAATCCACACAGCTTTACTGGTTACACGTTGTGCCTGCTAATGTGCTGCCTGTTAGAAAAACCCACTTTCACTCCCCTCCACTGAAATTATTGAGGGTGGCTACCAGCAGTAGCTGAGTCTAACGTTTGAAAGCAAGTTTAACACTGAAAATTACTTTTTTAAATAACTGAATATGCATTTTATTATTGATAAATGCCTAATTAAAACATCAAGGTCCCGTTAGGGCAGGGGTAGGCAAGTTCGAGCCTGAAGGGCCACATACTGTACACAACTGTATTTGATGATATCCCTGCTGCGCATAGGTGAGTCAATCACTTCTTTAGTCACCTTGATTGACTCACCTGTGCACAGAAAAGGATATCTTCAAATCCAGGCCTGTATGTGGCTCTCCAGAACCGAACTTGCCCACCCCTGTGATAGGACATTAAAGTGGCCCTTTGAGATGGAAACGCCCATTTAACTTTAGTGATTTCTGGCCTGGTTACATGGTGACTGGTTTTTGTTGGACTCAGTAAGAACTCCTCTTGATAAATGGTGTGGTTACTCTGCCAATCTGTTATTAGACCCAGTCTCTGGGATTGGAATCACCTCTGTCATATTGAAGGGACTCAGTGTATGGACACTGCCCTGCATCAATATGTAAAGCAATCAAAAACAAATAGAGAAACACTAAACAAATATTTTCATTTGATGGTCTTTTCAATGTTTTAGTTAAATGCTAATGTTCTCGTTTTAAAGCCTGTAATGTGTTTATTTATCATGGACATTATCTCTAAGTTCCTTTCAGAATCTGAAGTGAGGGCCTTTTACTGGAGGAATAACTAAGTTATGTAAAAACTTTTATCAACAGAGAACTATAGATATAGAGAATAATCGGATGGCCAAGCGCTCAGTTGGACACCACTCTCCTGGTCTATTATAATTTCTTATTATAGTCTGTCGATATATATTCCAAATTGAATAGTGCTATTCACATAGGTTTATGGTAAATATCTTGTTGCACCTTGTGTTGTGCTGCTCTCCTAAATGACACTGTTCCCTGAAGTGTTAAACCTGGTCAGAAAAGAAAGAGGGGGGTGCTAGGAGAAGGCGCATCAACACCTAGTGCAGATCATTAACCTTATAAAAATATAGAATGAGGAATAGTTTGCAACTCTTACCTTGGATAACCTCAAAAGATGATGAGGTATTTCAAAGCATCTGTAAAGTATCTGGTATATATCCCAAATGGTATGTTGGTTTGAGTCTTTTTCCCCAGTGTGGAGGAAGTGGTGAATGGTTATTATACATCAACCGTAGATGATCAAATGGTAAAAAGGTGTGTTTAAGAGGTAGCGCACGGTAGAAATATTTTATAACTGATGGTGATTCAAAAAAATTCTACAAATTACTACTTTTATTACTTCAAATCTATTAGCATACAAAAATGAGTAGAAACAAATCTGCAGCCACATAGGGTTTGCACCTGGGGTTGAAAGAAAACAAGCAAATCAATCAGACCATTCAAGAACAAAACCATACTTAAAAAACATTAAACGACCAAGTGGAACCATATAGGCCCCAAACATACCTTAGAAGAAAAAAATGTGTGACCATAGGCCCCAAACATACCTTAGAAGACCAAGTAGAACCATATAGGCCTCAAACATACCTTAGAAGACCAAGTGTGACCATAGGCCCCAAACATACCTTAGAAGACCAAGTGGAACTATATAGGCCCCAAACATACCTTAGAAAACCAAGTGTGACCATAGGCCCCAAGCATACCTTAGAAGACCAAGTGGAACTATATAGGCCACAAACATACCTTAGAAGACCAAGTGGAACTATATAGGCCCCAAACATACCTTAGAAGACCAAGTGTGACCATAGGCCCCAAACATACCTTAGAAGACCAAGTGGAACTATATAGGCCACAAACATACCTTAGAAGATCAAGTGTAACCATATAGGCCTCAAACATACCTTAGAAGACCAAGTGTGACCATAGGCCCCAAACATACCTTAGAAGACCAAGTGGAACTATAAAGGCCACAAACATACCTTAGAAGACCAAGTGGAACCATATAGGCCTCAAACATACCTTAGAAGACCAAGTGTGACCATAGGCCCCAAACATACCTTAGAAGACCAAGTGGAACTATATAGGCCCCAAACATACCATAGAAGACCAAGTGGAACCATATAGGCCTCAAACATACCTTAGAAGACCAAGTGTGACCATAGGCCCCAAACATACCTTAGAAGACCAAGTGGAACTATATAGGCCCCAAACATACCTTAGAAGACCAAGTGTGACCATAGGCCCCAAACATACCTTAGAAGACCAAGTGGAACTATATAGGCCCCAAACATACCTTAGAAGACCAAGTGTGACCATATAGACCCCAAACATACCTTAGAAGACCAATCAGCACTGTTTAGGCCCAAACCAGTGGATCTTGGGATTCAAGAAAACAACAACATTTCACTTCTGTTTAGACAACACAATAATCAATGTCAAACAAACACGTTGAATTAGCATATGGATAACCATATGGTAGTGAGGTGGTGCCATTTCTGAGAACTTTACGTACCCTTGAAGGTGCCTCCAATTCCTTCAAACCAATGCATTCAACCGCTACAGGGCCATGGTGCTTTTTAAATACCTTTTTATCCTCTTCAATGTGGAGAAGCATCTTTCTGGTTCTTTAGTAGTCTTCGGTGTTGTAAGCAGGATTCCTTATAGCTTCACTCACTCTGTTAAATTATGTAGATTAAATTGATGGTAAAGTTGCTGCAGAGCAACAGCACTTGTACAGACATTGAATTCTGGCTTCCCGTACACAAGTGACAGCTACCCTTGGAAGTGCCTCCAATTCCTTCAAACCACGCCAAGGCTTCAAAAATTGTTACTGACCATGCACACACCTTTCATAGCTCCTTCCATATGCACACCCACACACCGTTCATACTTTACTTACCACTAGTTATGTTTGGTAGTGTGAGGTGGTGCTGCTTAACGCAGTTTATCTTTGCACACCCTGGGGGTATGCATTCTTCTTTGCTTCAATCACTTGTATTTAAATTTTGCACGGCGATCTTTCAAAGAACAAAATTTCTCAATGGTTTTTTCATTGAAGTCTGGGATCTCGGAAATCAGTTGCTTTTCCATTGAGAGCATCGCCAATGCATTCAACCGCTCCAGGGACATGGTGCTTCTTAAAAAGGTTTTTATCCTCTTCAATGTGGAGAAGCATCTTTCTGATTCTGCAGTGGTCATCGGTGTTGTAATCAGGATTCTTAATAATTTCACTGTCTCTGTGAAATCATTCTGCAGATTAAATTGATGTAAAAGTTTGTGCAGAGCAACAGCACTTGTACAAGCATGAAAATCTGTCTTCCCATACAGAAGTGACAGCTCAGTGCGTAATTGTTCCTTCTTCAGTATTGGATATGCTTGCACAGTGTCTTCCAGAGCTTGGGTTGGAAAGCAAGTGTCATGGGTTTTATACAAGTCACTTTGAACAAGTTTGGCACTGACTAGGTGATTTGAAAATGAAAAACGTTCTTTTGCATGAACCACCACTATGTCACATACCTCTCTTGAAAGTTGTCTCAAGGTTGAGATCTCCGCACTCCGTCTGTTGACTGTTACATCGCTCGGCAAACTTGCTTCTATCTCTTCAACAGAATTACGGATTTTCTGGATGCTGGCGACAAAGTCTTCTGTGACTTTTTTTATATAAACAGTATCCGTGTCTCGCTTCTGAAGCTGACTATAGAGGATGTCAACATGTGGCATTATTAAATGAAATAATTTAAGGAAGTAAAGGAACTCCCTGTCTTCCAGCATTCCAATGAAACCTGCGGCTTCACGTATAGATGTTGGATCAAAGTTTAGACATGCTTCAATTGTCTGGAAACACTCAAGTAGCGCATCTCTGTTCTCGTAGATGACGTTCACGGTCCTAACGTTGAAGTTCCATGGTGTCGGTGCACCTCTTGGAATTCTTCTACCAACTACCTCATCCAGAACTCCAGTCCTTTTTGGAGAGCGTGAAAAAAAAGATGGTATGCCACCTATGTTTGAAAAAAAAACTCGAACTCTTCCAATCCTTGAAACTGCTTTCTCCATTATTAGGTTCAGTTGGTGAGCATAGCAATGGACGTAGTGTGCGTTCGGGTACATGTCTTTTATTTTTCTTTGAACTCCTCCTTGATCTCCACGCAACACACTGGCACCATCGTAGCTTTGAGCTATGAGTTTTTTCTTGTCTTCTGGCTCTGGGAGAACAGTATTCAGTGTTTCCAGCACAACAGCAGCAATCGAGTCTGCATCCGTTGATTTCATTTCTGTCAAGCCATCAAATCTTTCCACCACTTGATGCTTCTTGTCAATGTAGCAATAGACTACAACGCACTGTGTCCTAGCGGAAATATCGGTTGTTTCATCCGCTTGGATTGCCACAAACTGGGCTTCCTTAAGCTCTTGGTGAATCACTTCCTTAATAACTTCATGCATGCAGTCCAGTAGCTCATTCTGCACGGTTTTAAACGTGCCCTTAAACACAGTTGCAGTCTTCAAATGCTGTTCCATTGCACTATCGATACTGCCAACCAAATCCACCAGGCCTCGAAACACTCCTGGATTTAGCGATGTTTCACTCTCGTCATGTCCTCTTAATGCCAGTTCAAAAGCGCCACAAAAGTGAACACAATCAATTATCTTGGAAAGGATGTACCTGTTCTTAGCCACTTCTTCGTTGTGTTTTTGAATACTGACTTGGTATCCTTGGTCCAGTTGAACTGCAATGTTCGCCTGTCCAAGCATCTCAAACTTGATCCTGTTATCCAAGTGAGCTTTAGAACTTTTGTGTTTCACCAATTTGTCAGCTAGATGTTTTACGTCAGTCACTCCAGTTTTGGTCCAAGCAGCGTCACCACCAAATAGGATGCATGGGAAACAATATAAGGCCTTCCTAGAAACGCTTCCACAAAGCCAGTTGTTCTTCTTGTACCATTCAGTATTGAAAGTACGGATATATTGCTTCCCTCTATCTCTTGCGATTTGCTGCAGATTTATCTCTGGTTGGTCAGGTCCTAACCGTTTTACTTCCACCTTCTCCTCATAGGTTAGGGTGCCGAAAGGCTTCACAAGTAGAGAGTCAATAGTATTCATTTCTGATACCAATAGAAGAAAGAGATCACGGTATATTAATTTATATTATGTCACAAAATTACTTTAAAATAACAGTGTGTTGAATTCATTGGTATACATTACAGATTGCAAACCCTCATGTGACAAGAGTACATCAACATCAAATTTGCACCTATACGCATGGACAGAAAATTAAAAGCAATGATACTCACCAACAGTTGACTCTCCTTCTCGGGGTATTCACGTCCAGTAAGTCAACCAACGAGTCCAAACAAATCTGCTTCCACAGATAGTTTGTACCTGGGGGGTGATAGAAAACAACAACAAAAAACATTAGAACGTTCAAGACCCAAACTGTAACTTTTAAAACCTTAAAAGACCAAGTGTGACCATATAGGCCCCAACCGCACCTTAAAAACCTTCAAATTCCAAGTGTTACCATATACTCACCTACAGTTGACTCTCCTTCTCGGGGTATTCACGTCCAGTAAGTCAACCAACGAGTCCAAACAAATCTGCTTCCACAGATAGTTTGCACCTGGGAAGTGATAGAAAACAACAAAAAAAACATTAGAACATTCAAGACCCAAACCGTAACTTTTAAAACCTTAAAAGACCAAGTGTGACCATATAGGCCCCAACCGCACCTTAAAAACCTTAAAAGACCAAGTGTGACCATATAGGCCCCAACTGCACCTTAAAAACCTTAAATATCAAAGTGCGACCATATAGGCCCCAACCGCACCTTAAAAACCTTAAATAACAAATTGGGACCATATAGGCCCCAACCGCACCTTAAAAACCTTAAATAACAAATTGGGACCATATAGGCCCCAACCGCACCTTAAAAACCTTAAAAGACCAAGTGTGACCATATAGGCCCCAACCGCACCTTAAAAACCTTAAATAACAAAGTGGGACCATATAGGCCCCAACCGCACCTTAAAAACCTTAAATAACGACAATGAGTGGCCGCATGGTGCAACTGCTCCTCACCATCTAGGGGGAAAAAGGGCCACAATCTGGGGCTATTAAGCCTAAATTAACCCCAAACAGCTTTGTGGGGATATTAAAGACCCCCTTGAGGATTAGGAGCGGCAAGAGCTCCAGAATTGGAGCACAACAATTGTTTTGAGCCCTTCGGGCCTACTTGGCCGGGTGCCTGCATAGGCACAGTGGGCCACGTGCTCCCTCAACTCCATCTGCAACCCCTGGGTGCCGACACACGGGGGTGACTAACTCTCCCTCACCTACCCAGATCCTCCAACTCACCAGCCGGAGGATAAACTGCGGAAGCGTGGAGCAGGAGGCTGAAGAGGCAGGCTACACACCGGAGCAGTGCCTGACTGGCAGCCATCTTGTAGCTCTGCCTGCACAGTGAGTACTGCAGAGAATAGCAGGACAGTAAATTAGTGTGGAGGGGCATCCTAACACTAAGGGACTGCAGGGGACTGAGACCCACTACTCTACACCCTCCCCTGGGAGATAATAAGACCCTGCTCACCTCCAGAGGGAAAGGGGAAAAGCCTGTTTGCATGATATCCCTGCCAGACGTTTTTAAAGGGCCAGTACCACATAAAAGGGCCTTTGGAAGAAGGGTTTAAAAAAAAAGCAGGGGGCACAGGGATCTTCCCCTTATGTTGTGAAAAGTCATTGAGCTTAAAGAACTTTTCCTCAAAAGTTTTATTCTCTCCAGCAGCAGCATAACCTGCAACTGAAACTGCCTCTGTCCTGATCACTTTAAACTCCAACCCTGCACAGCCACTTAGTGTCCATTCACACCTATTGCAGCAGCATTATAGAGACTGACTTAGGTGAAAGAGACTACAAAGCCACCTTTTGTCTTACCACTTCCACTGCAGCTAATAACAGAACATTACAATTTGGAAATTCATACAAACTCCAGAGCTGCAACCCAAAATCACTGGGGTTGAGCTGGAAAGGGAACAAGAAGTGCTTAGCACTAGCTCCTCAAAAAGCACAGATAAATCAACCCAAAAACAGTAAAAGGCAAACTCCTGATAATATATCCCTAACAAGGTGGGAAGATAAAACAGAAGCGGAACAACCTCAACACTATACTCACGGACTAGACAAGGGGTCAAATTAATGCCCATGAGCAAGAACGGGCACTATCAACAAGGAGCCCAACTCATTCACCAACCCCAAGGAAGATAACAAGACAAAAGAAACCATGAAAGACGGCTAAAAAAGGGGAGAAACAGCAGGAACTCCAAAAACAGATAACCAACCAGAAATGACAGATTAAAGCCAAATCAACAAGATGCAAAGGAAAACATAACCAAACAGCAAAGGGTCACGAGCCAAAGGGCAACTACACCTAGCGACTACCTAAGCTCTACAAAACCACACCCTCCCAGATACAAGATGGGGAAAAGCAGGAAAAGTGTACCAAGCAAAAGTATAGAGGAACACTTCAAACCCACAGAGCACTTTCACCTGACAACAACAAAGACAGCCATGGATCCACCGGAAACTTCGGAACCAGAAGATGGCGCCACTCCTCCATCTCCACACATGGATGTCTCAGAAAAATCAATGGAGAAATTTGAAAAATTATTAAAGGACTACATAACCTCGGCAGTGAGGGACATCAGGAAAGAGATCCACGATATCGGACAACGGACCCACCAACTAGAGGAGATAACAGATAAAATAATAGAAACACAAATCAAAGACAGAAAAGACATCACCAGCAACACGGATAAGATAGCAGAAATGGAAAGCAAATACGAGGACCTGGAAAACAGGTCCCGTAGATACAATTTAAGATACAGAGGCATCTCCTCCCAAGTCACAGAACTGAAGCAATATATAACAGCAGTAACCCACACACTACTACCAGAGGGTGGAATAGAAGAAGATGAGATTGAGAGGGCACACAGAGCCCTAGGACTTGCTAGAAACACAAACACACCAAAAGACGTCATTGTCAGATACTTAAAACAAAGCACTAGAGCTCTCATTCTGTCAGCAACAAGGAAGATAAGAGCTATCAAAGGCCCGGATGGCAGTGACCTGCAAATTTTCATGGACCTCTCTCCCATAACTTTGGAAAAAAGGCGAGCAATGAGACCAATACTGCAAGCGCTCATTTCACATAGAATCTCCTACAGATGGGGATTCCCATTCGCCCTAATCTTCCAGGCGAACGGGTCATTTCATAAAGTCAATAACCCAGATGAAGGACACAAACTTTTACAACAACTAAAACTACCGCCCGGACAAGAACCACATACCAACAACGACGCAAGCCAAAGGCCCATTAGGGCCTGGATGGAGACTACCAACAGTAAAAGCACAAAGAAAACCAGGCAAGAAAAGCCCACACCTCCAAGAGACACAGCAAATAAAATTCAGGACAAAGTCACCTGAACAAAATAACCGTACAAACTCATCATTACGACAAAACTGGTTGAATCACCTCTAGGAATAATGAACAACAAACAAAACAAAGATCATCCCAGATACTATACAACTGCAACAAATAACACAAGAAAACAGCAAAGACATTAGCAACATGGTTGCTCGCACACAAAATAAATCTTGACATAAAGGATGATTAAGCTGAAACACACATGGAGTTCCTGTAGTCAGTTCAGATACAGGAAAACATAAAATTTGAGTAGTGCGCTAGGCACTACTAACCAGATATACACAGACTGAAGAGAACCCTTCATAACAGAAGGACACTACAATAAGGAACTGAATTAAATAATACAGAATAGGCACTAGGTCACGGTTATTCTCCCAGAGGGAAAGCGGAGAACAGATCCCCTTTACTCTCTAAACTAAGGGTACTTCTACTAAAGTGCCAGGAGAATTTGTTGTTTACCATGGTTGCTTATTACAAGTTTACGCTAAACGAATGTTATGTATTTATGTTATGCATGTTACTAAAGTCATTTTGTGTTTGCTTACATTACAAGCGGCTCCACACAATTACACAAGGTCACGAGCCTCAAGGTCAACTGGACTCCGCAGAGGGAGGGCCCCGGGACCAGGAACAACAGACAGGTGAGAACAACCTACACAGACAAAAACCACGACACACACATGGCAGAGGTCACATTTAATCCCATTTCCCATAACGTAAAGGGTTTTAATACCCCTTTCAAAAGAAGGAAGGCATTCCTCTTTTACAAAAAGTATAAACCGGCGGTGCTCTTCATACAGGAGACACATTTTGCCCAAGACAAACTACCAAAATACCTTCACAGGGAATAACCTACCTTTTACTCAGCCACACAGAAAACCAAGAGAGCAGGGGCCACAATAATAATACATAAATTGTTCCCATTTCAATTAGAACGTAAAATCGTGGATAAGGAAGGGGACTTCATTATCTTAATTGGATCGATACTAGGGAAAAAAATCACCCTTATAAGCCTCTACGCACCCACCACTGCGCCACACAAATCCCTAATCAAACTACTGAATACCTTAATCCCTCTAGACACAGGGAAGATTATTTTGGGGGGAGACCTCAATCTCACTCTACAAGCCACACTGGACAGGTCGGGAAATAAATCAGATTTAAGATTTAGTAAGCAACTACAAAAGATTCAAATGCTAATGCAAAATAATAACATAATAGATGCATGGAGGGGACATCACCCCCTGGAAAGGGAATACACCTACTTCTCCCCCACACATCAAACGTACTCCCGAATAGATATGATATTTCTGGACTCTGGGTTGTTTGACCACTCTAGCAACGCACAAATAATCCCCTGTCCATGGTCCGATCACTCTGCGGTGGCCATCACTTTGAACCTGAACACAGGGTTAAAATCCAAATTTAACTGGAGACTAAATGAGTCCCTTATTGCCATACCAGAAACAAAAATGCAAATACAATCAGAACTTACACGATACTTTGAACAAAATGAAAAACCAGAGACAGGAATAGGCTGGCTCTGGCTAGCCCATAAGGCCTATATGCGAGGATCCATTATAAGGATAGCCACCACTTACAAAAAGACCCTTAATCAAAAAGACGCAGACTTAACTAAAAAATTACACAAACTAGAGACCTTAAACCAAATGAAGCTGACCCCTACAAGGACAGCGGAAATAGTAAAAACAAGACAAGAATTAGATAACATTCTAACAATTAAAACAGAAAGAATAATGCGCAGATCCCAACACACATTCCTGAAGCAGGCAAACAAATGCTCCCCAAATGCTCGCCAGGAAACTGAAAACAAAACAACACAACAATCAAATATTCCAAATAAAAACAGCAGATGGCCATAGAACCCAAAGCCAATCCAAAATACAAGAAACCTTTAAAAACTTTTACCAGAAAATCTACACATCAGAGAAAACCTCTACAACACATCAGATCCAAAACTATCTAAGTGGCCTAGATTTACCAGAAATATCAACCACAGATCTAGAAGCCCTTAATACAGAAATTACACTAAATGAAGTCAGGGAAACAATTGAAGGAATGAAACTAGGAAAGGCGCCAGGACCAGATGGGTACCCAAATATTTATTACAAGACATTCACTGATCACCTGTCACCATACCTAGCCAAATTATTCAACGCCATACTCAAAGGGGAACAGATAGCTCACAAATTCACACAAGCAAGCCTCATTTTCTTCCCCAAGCCAGGCCGCGATCCCATAGAAGCCAAGAACTATCGACCCATCTCCCTATTAAACTGCGACCTTAAGATACTAGCAAAAATTATGGCCTGCAGAATCTCAAAATTCCTCCCAAAATTGGTACACAAAGATCAAGTTGGTTTCGTGCCGTACAGACAGGCGGGGGACAACATCAAAAGGATAATGAATGTTATGCATATAGCCAAGGCAAACAACAAATCACTCTGCACCATCGCTTTTGACCTAGAGAAAGCCTTTGATTCCCTAGAGTGGGGCTATCTGAAAGGAGTGCTACACAAAATGGGGATCAGGGGAAATTTTCTCAACGTCTTTAACACCCTATACAATAAACCCAAAGCATTCCTGAAACTAGAAGGGGAAAACATAAATTACATCGACATAGAAAGAGGGACGAGACAGGGGTGCCCCTTGTCACCATTACTATTCGCTTTGGCGATAGAACCTCTCGCACAGAAAATCAGGGCGGATGGGGGTATCAAGGGGGTTTGGGCTGGGTCCCACCAATTCAAATGCTGCATGTATGCAGATGACATTCTATGCACTGTGACCGAGCCGGAATCCTCTATACCCCCCCTGCTGGAGACCCTGGACCAATTCGGAATGATTTCGGGATTAAAAGTTAATTATAATAAAACTGAGGCTATGGGCTCCAACATTCCGGAACAAACCTTAACCAGACTAAAAACAAAATATAACTTTACATGGTCCTCAGACCAAATCAACTATCTGGGAATAAAACTGACCCCCGACCTGTCTGGGCTGTATGAGGCCAACTATCCACCTATATTCAAAACCCTATGTGCAGACACAAAAAATTGGAGTAAATTCCCGATCTCCTGGATGGGACGCATAAATTCCATCAAATTAAACATATTACCAAGGCTGTTGTACTTGTTTAGGACCCTCCCTATTCCCATAAAACAAAAAGACTTAGACAAATTTCAAAGGCATCTAACAAGATTCATATGGGGCAACAAAAAACCTTGAATTTCAAAGAAGCTGCTATATAGCAATTATAACACCGGGGGCATAGCGTGCCCGGACCTAAAAGCTTACTATACATCAGCCCAACTAGCATTCCTCCCCCAATCCCACTGCGTGGAGCACCAGCCAATCTGGGTATTTGTGGAGAACATACAAATGCACCCACATAAATGGGACAATGTGACATGGTCGCCCACCATACCACACGCATGCGAGAAACACAGCAACCCAATCATCAGACATATATTACACACCTGGCACAAAACCAACAAGGCACACCACATAACAAGAGGCCTATCAAACTTAACACCCACTTTAACAATCCCAACAATATGGGATACATTAGACAAGGACTCAATTAACTGGTGGTCCTTGAACAAACTAGACACCCTAGACAAATGGATACAAAATGATAAGGTCCTTACCTTTGACCAGCTCCGACATAACCATAACATCCCATTAAGAGAACATTTCAACTTTTGTAAGATAAAACACTACATAACAACACTTATTAGGAAATGGGGAGCTCCCAGACCAAACTGGCTAAGCGTGATCTGCCAAAAAGCCCCACTCACAAAAGGCATCATAAGCACACTATATGCAGCAATTAGAGAAAAGCACAACAACAACAACACAGCTACCTTTAAGTGGAAGTGGGATCAAAACATAGGGACCCCAAAAGACGATAAGGCCTGGGAGAAAACCTGCCTCAAACTTGTGAAGAGCCCTCTGAGCTATTCCCTTAGGGAAACATCCATAAAATTCCTCCATAGAGCATATTATACACCTGCAAAACTACACACCATTAACACGCGAATCCCCCCACAATGTTTCAGGCACTGCCAGGATAGGGGGACATTCGAACATATATGGTGGGAATGCCCCATAGCCCTAAACCTCTGGAACAAAGTGCTAAAACTAGCCTCAGAGACACTGCATACACCAAACCCTTGGTCAATTGACACATGCCTCCTAGGAGGACCTATTACACATATTTCAAAAAGCCAGAATAAATGGTTTCAGTACCTGATGCTATCAGCAAAAAGCCACATAGCTAAAAAATGGCGAACCCCAGACCTCAGGATACAAGAGGTAATACACAAATTAAATGTCATAATGTTGTTTGACAGATTCACACACACGACTAACAACACATACCCAAAATTTCTAGAAATATGGGGGGCATGGACAACCTCCACACAGGCAATAGAAATATAACAAACATAAACACAGATAGCAGACAAACTAGGAGATAAACCAGTTCAAGAAAAGTGAACTGGGCCCCCCCCCCCCCCCTTGCCGGACTCCACAGACCAGCGCCAAACGGCAAGACTCAGAGGGGAATGACCTACTTCAAACTACTGTCTAGTATACATACAAAAACGGTCCCTCTACATGAAAGGACGGAAAGAAGAATCATTAGACACAAGCACACGAATGACACTGTAGTTAAAGTTGTTATATCCAGTTAATTTTATTTTGTATGTTAAAAAAACTGTAACAAGAGGTAGCATATCATACTAAAACCATCAGAGATCTCAAAAACAGGCAAACAACCATGCTACCAGTTTAATGTTACTTAGAAAGGTTAAGAAAAAGGAAAATGTAATGGAACTGTCACTAAATGAAAATGTCACCATCATATAAGTTTACGGTTAAGCAATCTACAACATAAATTTGGCCTGCGAGCCATCGCTGAAACATTAATACTGTATAAGATTTACAACTCTGTGACAATAAAAACTATTGAAACAAAAACCTTAAATAACAAATTGGGACCATATAGGCCCCAACCGCACCTTAAAAACCTTAAATAACAAATTGGGACCATATAGGCCCCAACCGCACCTTAAAAACCTTAAAAGACCAAGTGTGACCATATAGGCCCCAACCGCACCTTAAAAACCTTCAAATTCCAAGTGTGACCATATACTCACCTACAGTTGACTCCCCTTCTCGGGGTATTCACGTCCAGTATGTCAACCAATGAGTCCAAACAAATCTGCTTCCACAGATAGTTTGCACCTGGGAAGTGATAGAAAACAACAAAAAAAACATTAGAACATTCAAGACCCAAACCGTAACTTTTAAAACCTTAAAAGACCAAGTGTGACCATATAGGCCCCAACTGCACCTTAAAAACCTTAAAAGACCAAGTGTGACCATATAGGCCCCAACCGCACCTTAAAAACCTTAATTAACAAAGTGTGACCATATAGGCCCCAACCGCACCTTAAAAACCTTAAATAACAAATTGGGACCATATCGACCCCAACCGCACCTTAAAAACCTTAAATAACAAATTGGGACCATATAGGCCCCAACCTCACCTTAAAAACCTTAAAAGACCAAGTGTGACCATATAGGCCCCAACCGAACCTTAAAAACCTTAAATAACAAAGTGGGACCATATAGGCCCCAACCGCACCTTAAAAACCTTAAATAACAAATTGGGACCATATAGGCCCCAACCGCACCTTAAAAACCTTAAATAACAAATTGGGACCATATAGGCCCCAACCGCACCTTAAAAACCTTAAATAACAAATTGGGACCATATAGGCCCCAACCGCACCTTAAAAACCTTAAATAACAAATTGGGACCATATAGGCCCCAACCGCACCTTAAAAACCTTAAAAGACCAAGTGGGACCATATAGGCCCCAACCGCACCTTAAAAACCTTAAATAACAAATTGGGACCATATAGGCCCCAACCGCACCTTAAAAACTTTAAATAACAAATTGGGACCATATAGGCCCAAATTGTACACAAAAAAAAAAAAAAAAAATATATATATATATATATATATATATATATATCAATTGATATCAATATATCTCAATAAATAAATATATATATATATATATATATATAAATAAATAATCAATATATAAATCAATCAATATATAAATATATATATATATATATATATATAACTCAATATATATATATATATATATATATATATATCAAACAATAATCAATATATAAATCAATCAATATATAAATATATATATATATATATATATCAATCAATATATCTGTCAATCAATATATATATATATATATATATATATATATATATATATATATATTTATATATATATATATATTTATATATATATATATATCAATATATATAAAGATATATAAATATATATATATATATATATATATATATATATATAAATATATATAAATATATATATATATATATATATAAATATATATATATATATATATATATATATATCACACACACACACAAAATATACATAAATATACATACACATATACATAAAACAATATATATTAATTCATATTTATTATTTGATTAATTGATGTACTTTATAACTTATTTTATTATATTGTTCATGTATTTCTATTACACATTATTTTTTATACATATTACAGTGCTATTTTTTGGCTATACATGTTACAGGATATTATCCTGTAACATTTATATCACATAAATAGCCCTGTAATATGTATAATACATACAGGGTCAAACAAGTTCACACTAACCTTTTTTTCCCTTACAGGCTTCCATACCTGCTTGCTGGTTTGCTAATTTTTTAAAGACTCTCATTGGTTGAAATCGATGTCAATCAAAAATTTCAGCCAATCAGAGTCCTTCAAAAATTAGTATATAAAGCAGACCGTTAGAAAAAATCAATTAATCGCGGGTGGGGCTCCTTGTAGGAGGAGCTCTGTTACTTTGTTGTTTTGTTTTTTTAGAGCGTCAGGTTTTTTTTGGTGGAGGCCTCTTTCAATGGGCCAGAATGGATGGATGGACAATGGCTTCAATCAAGATTGGATTATTTTTGGACAATGGCTTCAATCAAGATTGGATTATTTATTTGACCAGTGGCTTCAATCAAGATTGGATTATTTATTTGACCAGTGGCTTCAATCAACATTGGATTATTTATTTGACCAGTGGCTTCAATCAACATTGGATTATTTATTTGACCAGTGGCTTCAATCAACATTGGATTATTTATTTGACATGGGCTTCAATCAACATTGGATTTTATGACATGGGCTTCAATCAACATTGGATTATTATGACTATCCAGGTCATAGAGGACAGAAGGCCAATGCTGGAGGGGTCAATTTGACAGGTAAGTATGTGCTGTTGTTTATTTTATTTTTATTATTGTTTGTTTAACATGCTGTTTACTTTATTTGTATAATTGTATTAATGTTTTTACTGTATTGTTTTTCCCTTACCTTATTTTTATTTTATCTTTAAAAGTGACAGGCACATGCACATGCCTGTTACTTCTAAAAATGGAATAAAAATAGGCGGGGGGGTGCTAGGTAGGTAGTTGGATCAGGGTGGGGTCGGTCACGCTCAGGCACCCATCGGTCGGTCAGTGGCCGCGTAGGCCACGATCAGGGGTGGCACAGGCCTCATGGGGGTGAACATCCACCCCCATGTGGCCTGTGCAACCCCGCTCACCGCCCGAATACCCAGATCACCGTGATCGGGGTAATCGGGCGGTGGCATAGCATAGGCCACATCGGGGTGGTGGTGATCGGGCCTCGGGGGTGGCACAGGCGACATGGAGGTGATCAGGGGTGGCACAGGCCTCATCAAGGGGGTGATCCGATCACCCCCATGTGGGCCTGTGCCACCCCGCTCACCACCCGACTACCCCGATCCCGTGATCGGGATAATCGGGCGGTGGCATCGCATAGGGCAGGCCTGATCGGGGGTGGCACAGGCCACATGGGGGTGATGGCTGGGGGTGGCACCAGGCATTGCAGGCCTAGGGTCGTCGGTGGTAGATAAGTTGGGGGGTGGCTGGGTAGGTGGCAGGCCAGGCAGGCATAGTGGGGTAACTGGGTGACCCTACCTTTTATTAGGGGCTACTAGGGGTTTGGTTTGGCCAGGGGCAGGGCAGGTGCCAGGTAGACTTATTGTTAGGCAGGCTGCAGAGCAGATGTGAGTAGTTTCAGCCAGGGAGGTCTCTCAGTCTCAGCGTGACCAGGGTCAGGAAACAGAAAGGGGGAAGAGACAGGCAACTGGTGGTTTTATTCACTGTATCAGTCAATCAAAAAGTAAACTCGAGGCCCTATTAGCTGGCGGGCGCTCAGGGCTAACGGTCTGGGTGGGTTTACAATGTTCACTTGGCAACTGTACAACCTTCCATCATTGATTGGTCAATGATGGAAGACTGTCAGTCATTAAATTGATACATTTATGACCGCCCATGCATATCGTCACTGTGATGGTGGGCGGCATGCATTAACGGTCAGGGGGCCAGGCCAGGCCTCATTGAAGAGAAGAGTCTAAAGGTTAGTGTACTTTACTAGTGTAATATGATCACACAGGGTGCAGGGGGCTACAATAGATACACAGCAGCATTAGTTAATGTAGCTCAAGGGGTTATCTTAAAGTGACGGTGTCCCTGGGAATAGTTTACTAACTTTACTTCATTTTATTACTGTATTAAGACTTGAATGATGATGTACACCTTATATTTAATTGTTTTTGGGTTATTACTAATACATTGTTGTGTTTTTTTATTGCAGGGTCACGAAAATATTTGGGGGGGCGTTTGCCCTGATGCCCCAATGGACGGGCCGCCCCTGTATTTTAATAATGTCACCAATTAGTTAAGGAAAAGCTTATTAATGGCGACTAGAGCCACCTAAAAATGAGAGGGTAAGTAATTGGTAAAAAGACATTGGTAATTAGTGAAATGGAAATATGCCAGGGAATTAATGAGATACGGGATAGTAAAAGCCAGAGTGTTAATAAGAGTCAGGACATCAAAGGAAAGAAAGCCAGAGTGTGGATAGCTAATGTCATTGGGAATGTGCTACCTCACAATATTCATCAAGCTTGAAGGCCAATATAAAATGATCAATTATCCTGAAATGTATTGCAATAGTTTCTCTGGCTAATGATTAAAAAAAGAAGAAAAAAAAAAAGAGAGTATACACTAAATTGCTAGATTCCTTGCATTCACCTCAGCCGACAATAAACACTTCTTATTGTTGGGAAACTCTTATGTTCTCACAATGTGTTTGAGACAAAGGACTGGATTTGTCAACTCCCAGATGATGGATCTGGACATGCCTTCGCTGTAGATCAAAGTTTATTGGAATTCTGATCATCTTTTTGTGCACAACTGTTTGAAAAATGCTCTTCCAAAACACTTGGGACTTTGGTGTACATTTATTATTTGAATACAAATGCCACACTTGGCTGGATGTGCTAGTGAACTCTATGATAACAATAAACAGCCAATACAAAGGTGCAAGCTATGATTAGGATATTTAAAAAGCAATTGTACTTTGCCTTTGCACACTACTTAGTATTCCAACTTACCGAAATCACCAGGCTAGTTCACATTTAAAGAGGATGAACAGATTGTAACCATCCGAGAAATTGCTGCAAAAGCGTAACCACTTGTAAATATATGCCCCACTAAGTCTGATCACATGAAATGCAAGAGTTGCAAGGACTTCCCCAGTGCCATATGCAGGCATTATTTGCACATTTTATATAGAAAATAAAACATTGTAGTTTGTTCTATACTTCACAAACAGGAGCTTTTACCTAAATTATCAGCAGCAGCCATAAGCATAAACGCATTATTATATAAAATCAAAATTTTAAAACACTTTATAGAAAGTCCGATCTTGCCTAGCTTTAATACTTTCTACAACTTTAAGGACAATTGTATCTGCCAGTGGAAGGAAAGATGAGAGGCTTGTCATCTTGCCGGAGCGGATGGTGTATGAGCAGCTACATTGCCCCCCCACACACACATATTCAGAAGCAAATGCAATGTAAAATACAAACCCTGCTAGTACAGCAATGTTAATGACACACACTTCAGTAAGATATCATAGATGTCAGTGGGGACCAGAGTCATGAAAACCTATTTTTCCTATAAAAAATATCTTTATATCTTTTTATAATTATTCTTATACTCAACATTTTCCCACACACATACATAAAAAATGTGCACACTCACTTATCTGTTGTGTTTCTCCCACAGGGAATCTATGAATGACAGAATCTCTTACTGCTTGTATCAGGAGAAACAGAACATGACTTTAGGGCAGTAAAATGTACTTCAGTGCTGTTCTTATCATGACAGCAGTGTGTCAAAATATAGAGCTTTTAACAACTCTCATGGCATCCCTTTGACACATATTTTCTGTTTGCAGAAGAATGACTTCTAACAACTATTTATAGCAGCTTCCTAAATTTTACTTCTTTCATTTATAAGTTTTTTTTTCCCCATGACATATACAGTGAGGGAAAAAGTATTTGATCCCCTGCTGATTTTAAATGTTTGTCCATTGACAAAGAAATGATCAATCTACAATTTTAATGGTAGGTGTATTTTAACAGTGAGAGACAGAATAACAAAAATAAAAAAAAAAAACAAGAAAAACACATGTAAAAAAAGTTATAAATTGATTTTCAGGTTAATGAGTGAAATAAGTATTTGATCCCCTATCAATCAGCAAGATTTCTGGCTCCCAGGTGTCTTTTATACAGGTAACGAGCTGAGATTAGGAGCACTCTCTTAAAGGGAGTGCTCATAATCTAAGCTTGTTACCTGTATAAAAGACACCTGTCCACAGAAGCAATCAATCAGATTCCAAACTCTCCACCATGGCCAAGACCAAAGAGCTGTCCAAGGATGTTAAGGACAAGATTGTAGACCTACACAAGGCTGGAATGGGCTACAAAACCATCGTCAAACAGCTTGGTGAGAAGGTGACAACAGTTGGTGCGATTATTCACAAATGGAAGAAACACAAAATAACTGTCACTCTCCCTAGGTCTGGTGCTCCATGCAAGATCTCACCTTGTGGAGTCTCAATGATCATGAGAATGGTGAGGAATCCGCCCAGAACTACACAGGAGGATCTTGTTAATGATCTCAAGGCAGCTGGGACTATAGTCACCAAGAAAACAATTGGCAACACACTACGCTGTGAAGGACTGAAATCCTGCAGCGCCCGCAAGGTCCCCCTGCTCAAGAAAGCACATGTACAGGCCTGTCTGAAGTTTGCCAATGAACATCTGAATGATTCAGAGGAGAACTGGGTGAAAGTGTTGTGGTCAGATGAGACCAAATTCGAGCTCTGTGGCATCAACTCAACTCGCCATGTTTGGAGAGGAGGAATGCTGCCTATGACCCCAAGAACATCATCCCGACCGTCAAACATGAAGGTGGAAACATTATGGTCTGGTATTTTTCTGCTATAGGGATAGGACAATGCATCAAAGGGATGATGGACGGATCATTTACCGTCAAATCTTGGGTAAGAACCTCCTTCCCTCAGCCAGGGCATGAAAAATGGGTTGTGGATGGGTATTCCAGCATGATAATGACCCAAAACACACAGCCAAGGCAACAAAGGGGTGGCTCAAGAAGAAGCACATTAAGGTCCTGTAGTGGCCTAGCTAGTCTCCAGACCTTAATCCCATAGAAAATCTGTCGAGGGAGCTGAAGGTTCGAGTTGCCAAACATCAGCCTCGAAACCTTAATGACTTGGGGCCTCATTCTATTATCTGCCGTAAAATCTCCCTTTACGGCCGGCCGTATATCTTGCAACCGGCCGTAAGCTCAGAAAACTTAAAACGCAAAAATAAATTCAAGACGCCACTGTACAGCTCTGTAAATGCTAGGGATCATATTGGGGGACATGAGGATTAATAGCAACCCCCTCTCAAGCTTGCACATCAGCCCAAATCCGAGTTTACATTAACTGTTTATTTTCCGGCTGCAGCGTGGGCGGGTCTGAGGTGCTCCATGCCCTCGGGACTTTTTACATGGATTTTTGACATAAATTAAAAAAATATTTTTTACGGATTTGAGTGTAGGGGAATGTTGTGCTATTTTTGCTAACACCTACAATCACTTTATAGTCTCCTCAGAGTGCAGGATGGCTTTATTTCGGCTTTATAATGTGCTTAATTGGTGCTAGCGGGACCTTTTTCCTGCAAGTAAGCTGCGGCTCGCTTTTAGCCTTGCAGAGAGGGTTCCCGGAGCAATAGAATAGCAACCGGGCTTTTCTTGCGGCCGAAACTCTTGCGGCCGTTTAAGATCAAAGGCTTTCCTCCGGCGGGTGCGGCCACAAGGGATAGCAAGGCGCCGGCCTCAAGCCTGCCGGAATCCCCGGCCGGAGGGGAATAGAATAGCCGAATAGCTTGCGGCCGGTCCTTGCGGTCCGCATCTCCTACGGCCGTTAATAGAATGAGGCCCTTGGAGAGGATCTACAAAGAGGAGTGGGACAAAATCCCTTCTGAGATGTGTGCAAACCTGGTGGCCAACTACAAGAAACAAATCAATTTATAACTTTTTTGACATGCATTTTTCTGGTTGTTTTTTTTTGTGTTATTCTGTCTATCACTGTTAAAATACACCTACCATTTAAATTTATAGACTGAGCATTTCTTTTTCAGTGGATCAAATACTTTTTTCCCACTGTATTTAAAAATAATAAATATGGCTACTATTAAATTAGACTACCATTCTAATCAACCAAGCAGATCAGTCTTTATGCCATATCTCAGCTGGTCAGTATGGAGGAACAAAATACTAGGCCTTGCACCATTATGGAAGGGACATACATTGGGGAATTTAAGTGTGACCTAGTTTTATTTAACTAGTAACTTGCCCGTCATAAATTACGGTATCATATAATTTTATATTTCTCTCTCTTTTTGTGTCAATCTCTTTTGTCTCTCTCTCCCTCCCTGCGTCTTGTGTCTGTCTCTCTCTTGCCTCTATCTCTCCCTTATCTCACTCCTTCCCACCCTCCCTGCACATCGTTTCCCTTCCTGCACACCCTCTCCCTTCCCTTCACATCCTCTTCCTCCCATTCCTATACTCTCTCTCATGTGCCCCCTGCTCTGTGTGCTCTGCTGCGTTGTGCTACTCTGTCACATGTGCGAATAAGGTATCCTGCAATTAAGCGCAAGTATCTTGTGAGCAACGCCTGCACAGAACACATAGTTACTCACAAGCTGACAACTATTATAGTGGACTAGCGAATTGCCCGTCAAAAAATGACGGCAATGAAATTGTAAGGTAGCTAATGCTGTTTGGTGTGTAATAATGAAATATGTAATACATTACTAAATGAATATACTGTACCTATTTTGAAGCATTGTGATGAAGAGCTGGCAATCTGTGTTGATGTTGCTGCAGCATTAGTGGTGTGGAGCTGCTGTGTAAGCATGCTGAATGTGTGCACTGTGTGGTATGAATATCCGTAGGTCGTTTGTTGCGTTTTGCGAGTTTGTTGTGGTGTTTTGCGAGTTTCTTGTGGTGTTTTGCGAGTTTAGAGTGCTGTAGCCTTGTTTTCGTTTTGTTCGGCGGCCATTTTTTCTGTCGCTTAGATTTTTTTTTAGTCTCAAAACTCTTTTATTTCGAGTAAAATCGAGGTCTAAGTTGCATTTTTGAGGTCCTGGGTGCTCCCTCTTGGTGTAGGTAAGGTTTTTATGTATGTGCTGTGTGTATGTATTGTGTTTTAAATGTTTGTATGTCGGCGTGTTGCGTCCGATGTTTGCGAGGTCGTAATGTGTGGTAACGTGTTTCGTCGGTTGTTTGCGTTCCTCGTAAAATTTAGCGAGTGTCGTAATTTGTGTGTCGTGTTTTTTGAGTAGCGACGTGAAGTTTGCGAGGGTTTGAGGCCCTTGCCCAGTGACCTCGCCAGCAACTGAGTCTGTGGCAACTGAGTCTTCGGCGCTCCATGCCAGCAACTGAGGCCCTTGCCCAGTGACCTCGCCAGCAACTGAGGCCCTCGCTTCGCAATGTGTGGTAACGTGTTTCGTAGGTTGTTTGCGTTCCTCGTAAAATTTAGCGAGTGTCGTAATTTGTGTGTCGTGTTTTTTGAGTAGCGACGTGAAGTTTGCGAGGGTTTGAGGCCCTTGCCCAGTGACCTCGCCAGCAACTGAGGCCCTCGCTTCGCGAGGGGCCTCAGTTGCTGGCATGGAGCGCCTTCGGCGCTCCATGCCAGCAACTGAGGCCCGTGCCCAGTGACCTCGCCAGCAACTGAGGCCCTCGCTTCGCGAGGGGCCTCAGTTGCTGGCATGGAGCGCCTTCGGCGCTCCATGCCAGCAACTGAGGCCCTTGCCCAGTGACCTCGCTACGCGAGGGCCGCGGGCTCGCTACGCGAGCCCGCAAGCGTGAGCAACGACCCGTACGCTCACAACTATATATGTGATAGAATAGAATATGTATGTGGCAATATGTATTAATAAAACATATAAATTACATTTTAAATATTTGGTCTGGTTATATATTGGTACAGCACTGAGAGCTTACAGTGACACAATGTAGAGTTCAAATATAGTGTAGTTTAAATTACAGGCAACAGCAAGTACTTGATCAATTAAGCATCATTACAAAATGCATTTTCTTACAGGAGACGTATATGGAATTTTTCAAATTGTACCAGTCAGACGGCCTTTCTGATCCAGCCACTGAGGACAGACTAACTCCTATTAGACACTGGTCTTACAGATTGGACTCTGATATCATTAACAATTAATGGTTTTCTCATGGGTCTTTGAATGTATTGTCTTCAGTGCAAGTCATCTAAGTAAATGACTGGGCGTGCTCAGACCCTAGGGAACAATCTAATCAACAAGGGAGGTACCAGTGGTTGGGACTGCAAAAAAAGGGGGGCTACACTACATTCACCAAATAATTGGTTAACGCAGGAAAAAATCCAGAAGAAGTTGGAAAAAATAAGTGTTAATAAAGCCCCAGGTCCTGATGGAACTGGGTTTTGTAATAGCCAAACCATTATATCTAATTGTTCAAGATTCACTCACCACCGGGTGGCTACCAGATGACTGGCAAAAAGCAGAGGGGATACCTATATTTAAGGGAGCAAGATCAAATCCGGGGAATTAGACATGTAAGTCTAATTTCTGTAGTGAGAAAGCTTTTAGAAGGGTTAATAAGGGATAGTATACAAGAATATGTCTATCTAAACAAGATTATAAGTAGGAATCAACACAGATTTATGAGCGTCATGTCAAACAAACCTAATTAGTTTCTATGAGGAGGTTACTAGGAACTTGGATCAAGGCAACTCAGTGGATGTAGTCTTTTTGGATTTTGCAAAGGCTTTTCATACAGTGCCACATGGGAGACTATTGAGAAAACTAAGGCCTACAGGAATTGCAGTAAATATCTGCTCATGGATTGAGAGCTGGCTTAAAGGTGGAAACATTATGGTCTGGGGGTGTTTTTCTGCTTTAGGGATAGGACAACGCATCAAAGGGATGATGGAGGGATCATTTACAGTTAAATCTTGGGTGAGAACCTCCTTCCCTCAGCCAGGGCATTGAACATGGGTCATGGATGGGTATTCCAGCATGCAAAGGGTTGTTGTAAATGGAAGCAAAGGGTTGTTGTAAATGGAACATACTCAGATTGGACTAATGTGGTAAGTGGGGTTCCTCAGGGTTCAGTATTAGGTCCTTTCCTTTTTAAGATATTTATTAATGCCTTAGAAGTAGGATTGGAAAGTATTGTCTCCATTTTTGCTGATGACACTAAGTTGTGCAAGGTAATTAAATCAAGTAATTATGTACTTACTCTTCAAACGGATTTATATTAATTAGAGAAATGGTGTCTTAATGGCAGATGAGATTTAATACAAATAAATGTAAAGTTATGCATCTGGGAAGGAAAAATAGCCATGCAATTTATATTCTTAATGGAGCAAATCTAGTATATTGGTATCAGATATTAAAGAAAGAAGAGTGTTCTTCACAGTAAGGGTGGTTAATCTGTGGAATTCTCTACCAAAGGAGGTAGTGACAGTGGATTAAATAGATACCTTTAAAAGGGATTGGATGGGGGAGGGCGTGGCCAACTGCCGAAGAAAGCAGACGTAGATCCTCAGAGCTCTTCAGGAATAGACTCAATTTATAGGGTTTTTTCCCCCAAAATCATTATCCCACACAGCTCAAATCTCAAATTATAATTATTGGCAAAAGCAAAGCATGCTAAACAAAACGATTCCTGAGGGTAGTGAGCCTTATCAAAATTGGCTTGCATGGGGTTGAGGCCTAGACGTGAGCTCCAACTATCCCAGTCATCCTGTTATCCCCCTAACAGAGAAGCCTCCCACCTACACTATTTATACACCCGCAGTAGTGGAGTGTGAGGAATTGACTCTGCTGGGTTTTGAACCCTGGTCCCCAGGCTGCTATACCTCTTCCCTACCACTGCGCCAGCCTGCCTGTTGTGAATTCCATTGAGACCTTATAAGCTTGACTCTGCTAGCAATTGTATCAGTACCTAAGTCTCTTCAGCTGTGTCTGGTCAGGTGTCTGGTCCTTGGCCTATATAAGGCACTTCCTGTCTATTGATCCTTGCCAGATTATTGTGTGGTCTCTGATCACGTCAATAAACCTTGTTCCTGTTTTCACCTACAAGTTTGCGGAACTGGATTATTGCTGACCTTGGCTACTGGTCTCCACAACTTTGTGATTTCTATATCATTACAGAATAATCTGGACCTTTCATGGAGACCGCCGGGACAGATTCTGCATTGGCCCAGCAGGTTGCGTTATTTGCAAGAACTGTGCAGACCCAGGCACAGACCATCCAAGTGCTGCAGGACCAGGTAGCTGATCTGCAAAATAAATTTCAGTCAATGCACAGTGAGTATACCAGCTACAGGGCACGTGATGCTGCGGCTGCTACTGTTACACCTGCTCAAGAGGCCCGCTTGCCCCTGCCAGAAAAGTTTGGAGGAGATCGCAAAAAATTTAGGGGTTTCCTAAATCAATGCCGTTTGCACTTCATGATGTTACCTCACCAATTTCCATCTGAAAGAGAGAAGGTGGGATTTATTTTTTCCTTATTCAAAGATGAAGCCCTGGCTTGGGGCTCCCCTCTTCTGGAACAAGACAGTCCAGTCTTGGGTAATCTAAATGACTTTCTTGAGGCCATGTGCCTAGTTTTTGATGACCCCAATCGATGTGCTACAGCAGAAGCCACTCTCCTTCATTTGCATCAAGGGAGGCGCTCGGTGGCTGA
Organism: Discoglossus pictus; assembly: GCA_027410445.1. Classification (NCBI taxonomy): domain Eukaryota; kingdom Metazoa; phylum Chordata; class Amphibia; order Anura; family Alytidae; genus Discoglossus; species Discoglossus pictus. Next base: position 384,831,859 of record CM050164.1, read on the forward strand.
ATATGCTGCTGAATTCAGACAGTGGGTTGCTGATACTACCTGGAACCAATCAGCCCAGAGGTTCCACTTCAGAAAAGGTCTCTCAGAAGCTATAAAAGATGAGCTAGCTCGTGTTGATCTTCCTGCTGACTTTGATGCATTTGTGCGTTTGGCTATCCGTATTGATCGGAGACTTTCTGAAAGAAGATTGGAAAGACAGGGCTCTTTTAGACCAAGTACTACTCCAATTTCCTATTCAAGAACTTCTACTCCGATCCCACAAACACCTACAGACTCTGAGCCAGAGGCTATGCAGGTAAATCTAATAAGAGGGCCATTATCCAACGAAGAAAAACAGTGGCGACGCACTCACAATTTATTGTGGTAGTGCAGGGCACTATGCCATCAATTGCCCTAGCAAATCCAAAAGAACAATAGCTATGGCAGCTGAGGGTGCACAGATTCGACACCAATCCCAGATTTCGGATCAACTGGATTCTGTCACACAACCCTTGTTTTCTCTGGCTCATGGTGAAGAGGGTATGTTGACTCAACATCCTCATTTTGTGGTGCATATCACGTTGCAATGTGGTGATCGTAAAATTTCAACTACCGCTATGATAGATTCTGGAGCGGGCGGAAACTTTATGGACATTAAATTTGCAGCAGGAAATAGAATTCAGTCTATCCCTAATTCTTCACCTGTGTTAATGGAGACAGTTGATGGTTCTCCACTTACGTCAGGACCGGTTACACATGAGACTGTGCCCTTAAAGTTGACTGTGGAAGTGAATCACCATGAGGCTATCTCTTTCCACCTAATTTCCTCAACACAGTTTCCAGTGATTTTGGGGGTACCTTGGCTTGCTCTGCATAACCCACAGATTGATTGGTAGATCAGAACTTTGTCCTTTCCTTCAGAACACTGCTTAATGAATTGTCAACCCTCTAAGGTAACACCTGTTGCCACAACAATTAATGAAATGGTTGCTACAAACTTGACTAAGCTTCCTCTACAATATCGGGATTTTGCAGATGTCTGTGATAAGAAGAATGCTGATCAGCTTCCACCACACAGGCCTTATGATTGCCCAATAGAGCTGTTGCCTGGGGCTGCTATCCCATTTGGCCGTATATATTCCCTTTCTGAGCCTGAATTGAAAGCTCTTCGTGAATACCTCCAAGAAAATCTTGCCAAAGGCTTTATTCGACCATCTACTTCTCCAGCAGGAGCTCCTATTTTCTTCGTAGAAAAGAAAGATGGCAGCCTACGGCCATGCGTTGATAACAGGGACATTAATAACATCACTGTTAAAAACCGCTACCCCTTGCATCTGATTCCTGAACTTTTGGAGAGACTCAGCTCAGCTAAAATATTTACGAAGCTTGATCTTCGGGGGGCATATAATCTGGTTCGCATAAGACCCAATGATGAATGGAAAACAGCTTTCAGAACCAGGTACGGGCATTACGAATATCTAGTAATGCCTTTTGGGCTGTGTAATGCCCCTGCAACTTTCCAGCATCTTATCAATGATGTACAACGAGATCTCCTGGATCAGTTTGTTGTGGCATATTTGGATGATATCCTAATATTCTCTGATAATCTTGAAAACCACAGAAAACAGGTCCGTATAGTTCTAGAGCGCCTTCGTACCCACCGCCTATACATTAAACTAGAAAAATGTGAGTTTGAACAAACAGACATTCAATTCCTGGGGTATGTAATAGCTCCCAAAGGTTTAAGTATGGACGCAAGTAAAATTAAAGCTGTGCTGGACTGGCCCATCCCCAAGAATGAAAAAGATGTTCAGAGATTTGTGGGGTTTGCCAATTTTTACAGGCGTTTCATTAAGAATTTCTCTGCCGTTATTACACCGATCACTGAACTCACACGTAAGGGGACTCCTTTTCAGTGGTCCGATAAGGCGGATACCGCATTTTCCCGATTGAAGACTCTGTTTACCTCTGCCCCTGTCCTGGTACATCTTCAGCCGGAATTACCATTTATTGTGGAAGTTGATGCTTCTGATTCAGCTGTTGGTGCTATACTGTCTCAAAGGACTGGACCTAAGATACTGTTACATCCGTGTGCCTTCTATTCCCGCCAGATGGTGCCAGCAGAAAGAACTATTGGCTATAAAAGCTGCCTTCACCGAATGGAGACATCTCTTGGAGGGAGCTACCCATCCAATTACTGTCCTCACAGATCACAAAAATCTGGAATGCATTCGATCAGCTAAGAGACTGTCAGCCAGGCAAGCACGCTGGTCCCTATTCTTCTCAAGGTTTAATTTTTTGGTTACATACTGTCCTGGCTCCAAGAATGGTAAGGCGGATGCCTTGTCTAGAATAGCTGACCCCCTCCATACTACCGTAACCAAGACCACCATCTTGCCAGAGGATATATTTATAGGAGTTACATTTCCTTCTGATCTGATGTCTCGCATTAAAAAGGGCTACGCTGAAGACCCAGTTCTTCGCAATCCTCCTCGTGACCTCCATATGACGATGCGTAATGGGTTTTGGATTTTTCAACAACGTCTGTTTGCTCCGGAGTCAGTGCGACTGGACCTTTTACGTCTCTACCATGACTCAAAACCAGCAGGTCATCCAGGAATCCGAAAGACACAAGAGCTACTTGCCCGATCCTTTTGGTGGCCGAAGTATCATGAGGATGTTAAGAAGTATGTGTCCTCTTGTGATGTGTGTGCCAGACATAAGACTCCTCGCTCATCCCCTGTTGGCTTGCTTCAGCCTCTTCCGATTCCTCATCGTCCCTGGGGATCTATATCCATGGACTTTATTGTGGAACTATCTCCCTCTAAGGAACACACTACCATTCTTGTTGTTGTGGACAGGTTAACTAAGATGGGTCATTTCATACCAGCTCGTGGTCTCCCTTCAGCTAAACAGACGGCTGACCTGGTTATTCGGGAAATATTTCGCTTGCATGGAGTGCCTGATGAAGTAATTTCTGACAGGGGAGTGCAGTTTACATCTCGTTTTTGGAAACATTTTTGTTCTAATCTAGGTATTAATGTAAATCTGTTGTCAGCTTTTCATCCGCAAAGTAATGGACAGACTGAGCGAACCAACCAGACTTTGGAGCAATATTTGCGGTGCTATATTAGTTACCTGCAGGATGACTGGCTGGATTTTCTACCCACGGCGGAGTTTGCCTATAACAATGCCCAACACTGCTCCACTTCTTTGAGCCCATTTTTTGCCAACTATGGTTACCATCCGACCTTTCTAGTCAGTCTCCCAATTACTACTTCCATTCCTGCTGTCACTGACCGGCTAACGGCCTTACGTGATTCCCAAGCACCGTTGAAAGAGACTCTTTTGGAGGCTCAGGAATGTTACAAAAGAGCTGCTGATAGGCATAGAAAGGAGGCCCCAGTCTATCACGTTGGTGACAAGGTGTGGCTGTCAACAAGGAATCTCAAGCTTCGGATTCCTTCTCATAAATTGGGTCAAAGGTTCATGGGACCTTTTGAGATCATTGCTCAGATCAATGCTGTCACTTTCCGTTTACAACTCCCGAATTCCATGAAAATACATCCAGTGTTTCACGTTGCACTGCTTAAACCTTTTCATGAAAACACTTTCCCTGGCCGAGCCCTGCCTGCCCCACCTCCAGTCCTCGTGGATGGTGAGGATGAGTACGAAGTGGACAAAATTCTTGACTCCAGGATCTTCCGTAGCAAGCTTCAGTATCTGGTTTGCTGGAAAGGCTATGGTGAGGAGGAAAGTTCGTGGGAACCAGTGGACAATATTCACGCTGCTGATCTCCTTCGGTCTTTTCATGTGCAGTACCCTGCTAAACCAGGTAATAGGGCAATGTGAGGAATTGACTCTGCTGGGTTTTGAACCCTGGTCCCCAGGCTGCTATACCTCTTCCCTACCACTGCGCCAGCCTGCCTGTTGTGAATTCCATTGAGACCTTATAAGCTTGACTCTGCTAGCAATTGTATCAGTACCTAAGTCTCTTCAGCTGTGTCTGGTCAGGTGTCTGGTCCTTGGCCTATATAAGGCACTTCCTGTCTATTGATCCTTGCCAGATTATTGTGGGGTTTCTGATCACTTCAATAAACCTTGTTCCTGTTTTCACCTACAAGTTTGCGGAACTGGATTATTGCTGACCTTGGCTACTGGTCTCCACAACTTTGCAGAGGGGATAGCTCTAACAAAATGTCTCATTGTTATAGAGACCAGCAGACTTATTGGAATCAATTTAAAGCTCTGCAGAGAAATAAGTGGGACTGCTGACAGGCTATTTGTCAGAAAATGTATAAATAGCTCATGGAGGATAAGGCTGTCTCTTTCCTCTCTGGCCTGGCACAATATTCAGGAATCACACAGAGAAACTGGATATAAATGCATACTGATTTAGTAGTAACACTCATCACTTGAGCCTAAACACACATGACATTGCTCATATCAGTTTAACAGTTAGCCAAATCTACACAGACTGTTTATGCAAATGTTCCACAAATTGGCCCACCGGCTCATCTATCAGTAATTGCAGGCACCCAGGAGCTCTGTTGTGTGCCCAAGTTTAGCTACTGGTGGAACTTATTCAAGGGATTACAGGCTCTGTTACACACTCACTTCAAGCAACTGCTAATTGGATTCTACAGAGTGGCAACCGATGGTCTGTTGGGGCCTATAAAAACACACTGGAGAATATTTGAAACACTAATTAAAGCGCTCAAGGGGACTCACCTGTAATCAATCAATACTGTCAGGGTGCTTTGTACCAACATATTGGTGAATAATGCAGTGTATGTAAATGTCTGCCTGAAGAAATGGGCTCAGCCAGCCTTCATCACTAATGAAATAATCAGCCACTTATTGTCATACAGAAATTACTACAATGGAGCTCCACCCTTATACATTTAATTCACAGACGATTGTCCTGAAGGAGTATATATACGCTTAGATACACTGGTTCCATACAGTTGGTAAAAATAGGGGAAATCCAAAAGAAAACTAATGGCCAAAAGCATCCCAGAGCATTTTAGAGGACAACAGCAACCTCAGGCCTCACCGCGCAATTCAGTAATGGGCTCATCAGATGGGTCAGATATAGAGGAAGATGGTCCTTCGACCCATCAGCAAGCTAAATTATCAGATATATCTCTAGCAGATTTTAATACCCTACTCCAGTCACATTTTGAAAAGGCAGTTCAATTAATTCAACAAGATATTCAAGATCTGGGGCAGAGTACCCAAACACTGGAATCTGTAAGTGACCAAATTTTGGAGGCTCAATCAAGAGACCGAAATGATATAAGACAAAATACCACTTTTATAGCTGCCACTGAAACTAAACTTGAGGCTCTTGCAAATAGGTCCAGGCGGCATAACATAAAATTCAGAGGAGTCCTGACACCAGAGTCAGACCTGAAAACTTACCTGAATACCGTAATACATAGTGTTTTGCCCAAACAACCCCAAGATTTGTGGGAAATGGAGAGAATACACAGGGCACTGGGAGGCCCAACGTCTTTGGAGCAACCCAAGGATGTTGCCAGATTTGTTCACCAAGGCACAAAGGACTTAATTCTCACAGCCTCCAGGAAACTGCAAAAACTCACAGGCCCGGATGGAACTTCAATTCAAATTTATGCAGACTTAGCTCCGTCCACGCTCTTTAAGCGCAAACAGCTTAAACCGGCTTGAGCAATTTTAATTAAAAATAACATAAAATACAAGTGGGGATTCAATTTCCACCTTTCATTTCAAGTGGATACAAAAGGTACATATAGTACATTCCCTAGAGGAATGCAGGGCAGTGCTCGTCCATTTAAACCTGATCGCGAAAGAAGATATGCTACAGGTGGTACAGTAACCACGGCAGCCACAGAGACCATCAAAACAATGGTCCGAGGTCCAGAGGACCAAAAGGCAGAGAAAGCAACTGTCAATGAATGACTCACAGATTAATACAGGTTAAGGACCCTCTTTAGAAGAGTAACAGAATCTATAAGGTTGATAAACATTATATGTATCACCAGATTGGGATCGGTCTGTAGCCGTTAGAGGCTACTATGGACAGCTGAGATGATTAGAGAGACTACAGCCTAAACCGCACCAGTGACCTTTACAACAAGCTATGGAGACACTGCGGGGAAACTGTAGTCTATCTTACATGTTCTCATACTAGCTACACTGTTGAGTAGTAATCAATGTAGATAATGTCTCTCGGGACTAGTTACATGACAGTTTGCATGTTAAGCCGATCCTTAACTTTACAGTTGCCTGACTGAGCCCACATAGGCATAGAATGAGTTAGAGGCCCGTGTGTAGTTTCATGACATACGAGAATGTATTTGGACTTCTATTTCTCAGTTAAGGGGAAGTGTGGGACATTGGAATTTCCAATTTCCCTCCCCTGGATCGTTAGTGCTTAGGTACAGGTATGAGGAATAAGGTTTATTGTTATGTTAACATGTTTTGGTTATTTGGGTTTTGTTTTTCCCTTTCTCCTCCTCTCGTCCTAGGTTATGAGCCTCGGGGCGCTGCCCTTCCACAGCCTACAACTCCACCTCCATGCCATTAAGGCATCTTTTTTCATCTAACTTGGGTGACATCCGTACAGATCGTGTGAGCACCTCTCAGATTTTTAAGGTACCATGACAGACACTTCATTTGTTTTTTTATCACACAATGTAAGGGGTTTTAATCCCCAGTTTAAAAGATGAAAAGCCTTTATATCATATAAATCCCTACATCCTGATGTGATTTTTATGCAGGAGACACATTTTTAACATAATAGGTTACCTACGTTTTTGCACAAAGCCTATCCAGCTTTGTTAAACAAAAACTTCCCATTCTCCGTGGAGCACAAGAAAATAGATTCAAATGGCAATTTTATTTTTTTAACCGGTATGTTGCTAGGTACTAAATTGTCCTTTATTTCCTTTTACGCACAACCAAATTCACCTCACAATTCATTCATTACTTTACTAAAGTATGTAAAATCAGCAGATCTAGGTAAAATTATTTTAGGGGGGATCTTAATTTGGCTTTGGACCCCCAAATGGACAGATCGGAGAGCGACTGGGGTGGCTTAGACAAATGTATTCCCTGCTTACAGAGCTTCACTTGCTGAATATATGGAGGGTGCTACACCAGGGCGAGGAAGGATACACCTTCTATTCTCCAGTATGTGGGTCATATTCTCGCATTGACTCTATTATAATTGATTCTACCTTATCAGATTGGGTAGATACAGTGGACATCCATCCACGCACATGGTCCGACCACTTACAAGTTAGCTCATCAATAAACCTGGCCCAAAAATCTAGACCACCTTACACATGAAGGCTTAATGAAAGCATGCTATCCAATCCGTTGGATGCTGAACAAATAGTTCAAGAGATTGAGATGTTCTTCTCGACCAATCTTACTCCTGAATCAAGCATGGGTTGGATCTGGGTGGCCCATGAGGCCTTTTTAAGGGGCTCCCTCATAAAACTGGCATCAACACGTAAAAAACAATTGAGACTAAGGGTGGAGTCACTTAAGAAAGACGTGATTGCACAAAAAAAATTAAATCAACACCACCCTCTAAATCCCAATGCCAGCAAATTGATGAAGTGAGATTGTGTGATTTGATAAAATGAAATCTAGCTCCAGAGAAGGCAATTAGATGGACAAATCATAAGTTCTACTCTAGGGCGAATAAACCGGACACCTTACTTGCTAAAAAATGAAAGAATGAAAGAATAAATTTTCTCAATCTAAAATTTTCCATATTAAGACCTCAGCCGGGGATGTCACAGCTAGCCCTAATAGTATACAAAAATAATTTTTGGATTTATTTTAAGAGGATATATTTATCCTCATTACATAAGCAAGAACAACAGAGATTTGCCTTTCTAAACACTTGCGATTTACCCACCCTCTCCACACAGGATTTGGATTCACTCAACTCTCGGGTCACGGTGGATGAAATTGAAAAAAACAATCAACGGGTTAAAGAGGTGGGAAGGCACCGGGTTCCGGATGGATCTGTTGGCCCCACAATTAACAAATGTATTTAATCAAATCTTGGAGGGACACCCTATGCCCCAAGAATTAAATCAAGCGGATATGATCTTTTTCTCCAAAGGCGGCCGGTACTGACTGAAGAAAAAAAAAAATTACCGCCCCATTTCCCTCCTAATTGGAGACATAAAAATTCTGGACAGAATAGCTAAATTTCTCCGTAGAATTATTCATAAAGATCAGACAGGCTTCATGCCCTACAGGCAAACGGGAGATACTATTAGACGAATATTAAATTGTATAGACTGGGCTACGCAAAACCGGATACTGATGTGTTTGCTGGCCTTGGATATAGAGAAAGCATTTGACACTCAAAGATGTTCTAGCGAAATTTGTTTTTTGTGGATATTTTATGAACTTGATTGAGACTTATAGATCCCCAAGGGCCATTCTAAAGTTACCAGGGGACTCCAGGTCACAGATTGAGATCCAACGGGTCACCAGACAGGGGTGTTCTCTCTTGCCCTTGCTATTTGCCTTAGCCATAGAGCCTTTAGCTCAATCCATAATGGTTAATTCTAGCATACAGGGTATTAAAATTGGTCATCACCACTTTAACTGCTGTCTCTTTGCGGATGACATGCTTTGCTCTCTAACGGAGCCTGCCACCTCGGTCCCCACACTATTACAAACACTGGAGGCTTTTGGAGATCTGTCGGGATTAAGAATAAATGTAGCAAAATCTAAAGCTTTAAGCATTTCAGTGACCCAGCCTGAAATTCAGCTGCTTCAGCAATGTTATAATTTTACATGGTCTAAGTCACAAATTAAGTATCTGGGGGTATATATAACTGGATGTATATAAAGCTAATTTTACAGCCCTGTATAATGAACTGAGACCATATCTGCAGAGATTGGCTAAGGGTAAAATTTCATGGTTGGGTAGGATAAATGCTGTAAAGATGAATGTTCTGCCCCGCCTTCTGTATTTGTTTTGGGTAACCCCAGTAGCAATAGATTATCAAGAATTGGGGCGGTTTCAGAATCAGGTCTTCAGGTTTATTTGGAATTATAAAGCCTCCAGGATTTCTAAGCTGAATATGTATAGACATAAGGCGAAAGGAGGGCTGGGGTGCACGAATCAAACTATACTACTACTTTCATTTATCCCGATGGCACATTCTCCCCAACACCAACCCTTATGGGTTTTTATAGAAAATTTAACTATGTCCCCATATTCATGGGACACCTTAATTTGGCTTTTGAGGCAGAATAAGGCTCTGGGGATTCGGAACAATCCTTTTATTAAGCATACGTTAACTATCTGGACATGGGCTGCAAAACTTTGTATCCTTACTCCGGTTGTACCCAATCCAGTTAATTATCCCCCTAACCTTAAGTTCATCAAATTGGTGGCAGTCTAGAAATCTGAGGGATGGGGCATGGTTTCAGGGGGGCAGAATTATTCAGTTTGAATTTATGAGAGATAAATATGACTTGTCACTGGCAGAACACTACAATTATTGCAGATTTAGGCCCTTTATAAGTAGCTCAGTACATACCTTTAGGTAAATTGGAGACAAACTGGTTTGTAAGGCAGATTGTCCATGTAGTTTAGGTTGGATCACGCAGATGGAGGCTCCCCGGAGGTGGTGAATGAGGCGAGCGAATGGAACAAAGAGGTTCATCCTGGAGCACAGGTGGAGCAAATTTTAAGTTGAGCCCCCCTCTTTCTGCATTATTCTTAAAGTGTATCAAACATAAATTAATGCGTATTGATTTTGTTGGTTTTAGTTTGAAAAACGTGAAAATGGATTCTGGACAAAAGTTATTCTGGGCGATAATGGTATTCCCATGGAAGTAGGATAAGTTGCTTATGTTTACAGGGGAATTATGCTAGAATGGTTGCAGTACTTAGATTGTATATCTACTGTTTGGATGTGATCTATGATACATGTGCATGTTGTCATATGATGTACTTTTGCCCAATAAAACAAATTTAAAAAAAAAAAAAAGGATTGATATATTAACATTTAATCCGCATATTGCAGATCAGAGGAGACCTTTAAAAAGGTTGAACTTGGACTAAAAGTATTTTTTCAATCTCAATTACTATGCAAACTAGATCCTCTTTGGGATCTGAGTCACCCCAGTATTTTGTTTAACAGATGATGTACCCCCTGGAGCTTTGAATGTATTATCATCAGTGTAATACTCAGTATGGAAACCTTTAGGCAGAAAGTCTTCTAAAATTAAGTTTTCGTTCTTGGCTTACACAGTTAATTTTAAATTATTTTTTTTTTTACATATTTCAAACATAATTCTTTCCCAAACTGCAGTGCATAATAACTCCCTGGACAGCTGGATATTAGTGTATTTATTTGCGATCATTGTTTATGGTGTTTGTCATTACATCAGCCATATTTCAAACAATAATGGTGAAATGTGGCCTATGTGTATAGGAATCCATTTTATGTTTGTTGCATATCCTGAGAACTGGACGATAAGGGTCTGTATTTGTAATCATGAGTGGAGGGACGGGTGTGGGAAGAAAGAACATGTAGAAGCCTAGAGCTTTTGTTTGATAACAGAGAAAGACTGGAATTCACACTACACCCCTTCTCCCTTACTAGACCAGAAGCAGATACCTTGCATCATTCAATGTAACTATAGCTCTCCACGAACGTATCATCGATCCTACCAGGGTCCTGCAGAGGCCTCAAATTTTAAATTTCCTAAAACATTTATTGGAGAAATCTGTAGTAGGGTTTTCCCTTTGAACAATAAATAATGAATTTCTCTCACCCGATACAAACATAAAATGTTACGGTACAAACTATATTTATTATGGATTAAAAAGGACATGTGAGATAGAAATTTAAAAGAGTACATTTCAAGCATATGTTTACTACAGCCATTCGTGTGTGATTTATTTTAAATTACTGAAATGTTGCACACACCCCACAAAAATCCCAAGGCAAGGAAGTCACATCACAGATTTACAGCATTTAGTAACAGAATGTTAATAAAATAAAATTGTAAGTACAAAAAAAAAAAAAAAAACATCATTTATTGTTACTTTTTAGCAGTAGCTGTTGATGTAGTTACATCCATTCATCTGCATTGTGTAATTCTTCAACGCAAGAAGCTCGCAAATACGTACAAATTTCCATCAAACTATTATAGACATTTATGGGAATAAAAACTGTGTTGGCTTTTCGTAGCAAATAGAATAGTCTGCAGAACTTTACAACTTCATAAAAATAACATGATAAAAACTGTTGTAGAAAAATATTAATATCTTATAACACTGTGGAAATGCACACTGTGGTTACATTTAAAATCAATGTCGCCTTTTGTGTTATGAATTATTGAAATAAGAACTTGAAATGCCAGAATTGGTAAACAAGACATAAAACATCCCAAACAATGGAAAATTATTATTGCATGATAACTAAATTGTATTAAGGCACTAGACTACAGTACTGTAATTCCTATGAATAAACCAAAAAAAAAAAACACGTTTACCACGTTTCTCTATGTAAAAACGGATTTAAAATCTGAAAATAGAATATGGCGCACTTTGAGAAATTTAAACGCCGTGAAATTTGACATTGAACGGTTAATGTAGGAGGAGACCGGGAGCAGCCAACTGATATTTTTCCTATAAGATGAGAATTATGAGCTTCAGAGATCAAGATACGGTTTGACTACAATAGTTCTAAACTGCGGCAACTATATTAATTTTAACGTTAGTCTGCAACTCAAAAATCGCTGGTCTCTGCTATCTTAACAATAAAAGTTCTAGAACTTTTGCTATTTGGATTGAAATTCCTCTATATTATTTAAGGTGATTAAATATTTCTATGATGGTAATTGCCCCAGAAATTATGTGAAATGTTGCATAGACCAATCCAATTATCAAAAATTATGTAGTGTGTTAGTAATGTAATTGGGATATTTGTTTGTGTGTAAATAAATATAAATATATATATATATATATATATATATATATATATTTATTTTAGACACACACTAATGTTGAAGCATTCACAAGGAAAATATATATGCAATTCTAATAACTACCTGTAATCAAGACTGTTCTTTAATGTTATTTCTAACCTTTCCAGCACATTTCAGTGTTTGAATTACTGAGAACAAGAAATCCAGCAGTTTGCAATTCATGTTTGAACTTGCTATTGAACCAATTATATTAATACAAAGAAATGGTTCTAGTTATCAGAAAATCGATAATGAAACAACTACTTCCTCAAAATCAAGACTAAGATATTTCAGTACTGAAAAAAAAAAAAAATTTGCTACTCTTTATAGAGTTCCAAAAACACAAGATTTGCCCCGATAGTTATAGGATTGTTTGTGCAGGTTGAGTCAGTAGACACAAATATTAATTCTGATATAAAAATGTTCTAAATAAACACACAAAAGTGTAACCTATGAATCTGTATCCAGATACTTTGTTTCTAACTTGAATCCAATTCTGTAGTACATTGTACATGATTCAAGTAATTGTGCATTATTTCTGGTTGCCAGACTCTGAATGTTTAGGTGACATTTGCTGTACTTCAGTGGACGTTTTTCCACCTGGATGCTAAGCTTGATAAATCTAGAAGCTATCATCAAATCTGGAATGCACTCCTACGTAGTCCTTCACGTTGTGGTTTTGTCTAGAAAGTAATCCATCACTATTCGCTGCCCTCAAAACATGGCGAACTCTGAGGAAACCAATCTTATTGGTAACCCTCCAACCTAGGACTGCAAAGAACTTAGTATAATTTTCATCCATTGTTGTCCCACTATGAAATTACCCACTTTGTTGGGTATCTGGAAAAACAGGTCTCTGGTGAATAAGTTATACTATTTTTTTTATGAATTGTCAAACTTAATAGTGTAGCATCATGACCGGAAAAGCCAAGACTCCAAAAGGCACAGGTGTATTTCCTTGAAAAATTATCCTTACTTATAAAGGCAGTGGTGAGCAATATGGCAGTATCTCTTAGATCATGGCAAGATTAGCAAGACACAGAAGAAAAAAAGTTCACCTTGAAATACACTTCAGTCCAGAAAGTTTCTTCCTAATTTAAGAACAAATGAGTATGAAAGAGCTGAAGACAGCACAGAACATCTTGTTCTGCTTTGAGTCCCGGAAAAGTGATGTTGAGTAAAAAAAAATGGGGTTGTAATGTCCAGGTGTGACATTTCCCTTCTGCTGATGGAAAACTTGTATTCACTTCACCTCATCTGCAGTTGCATGAGCTTGAGGAAAGGCTTCAGGTTTGGAGCAGATCACATCATCCTCTGCAAAGAATGGATGAAGCAAGGCTTGGGATGCAGAGATACGTCTCTGGGGGTCAAAAGTAAGCATCTCCTAAAATAAAAGAAACAAATAAGAAATTATTATTAGCATGCGAGAAAAAGGAATGTTATGTTAGTTATTACAATGCGTATTTGTTTTCTACACTATATCACCACTTTTTAAATCCGCCTTACTTGGTGTCAAGACGTATGGCCCATTTCTAGGCAAACCTATAACTCCAAAGTTAAGATGTATTTCTTTCAAAGAAACAAGTTGCTGCAGATATAGCCATTTCAGAAAATTATCTGTGTACTAATAGGAGGAAATTATGTTTTAGTGTGGATAAATGTGTGTTAATTACAGATGTTAAACTAAAATAATAAACACTGTATTTGTTGAAGCATATATATTTTGCCAGACATTCCCTTGACCTACCACTACTAGGTAGTGCTCTTATCATTGGTGGCAAGACAGTCCCACCTGTTACCATATAGAGCACTACCTATCAGTGTGGTAGAAGAGCTGGCAATGTGAGTTTGTAAGTTTGCAATTCATTTTATATAATATAGTTTGGTTAAAAAAAAAAATCACCCACAATTAGTTATTTAAATATAGTCTATGCTTTTGAAGACCTTTTATTAATAGAGGAATACATTTTGTGTTTGTTATATCACTTCCTGAGAGTTGGATCAGTAAGATGTGTTTTTGTATCCATCAGTGGTGGGAGAGGTGAGGAAGGAGGAAACAAGGAGAGGGTTGGAGGCATATTAGAGAATGGACACCAGACACCTTCCTCCCCAAAGGCCTAGGAGGAGGAAGTTTGTATGAATAGATGCAATCACGGATCTACAGAAAATTTAAACTCCCCTCTCACAAACAGTATCATGGATGCCCCCATGGTCAAGCAGATTAATTAAAAAAAAAAAAATAGTTTTGAGACTTCTCCATGCTTAACTATGCTCTTAGAATGACACGGTTTTCAAATTATATATATATATATATATATATATATATATATATATATATATATATATATACATATATACATATATACATATATACACACACACACAATCTCCATATCCATTGTACAGCAGACATTTTCAGGATTCCACATTGTCTGGGTCCTTGAGGTGTTAAACATTTCTCTTGGAAGCAGGTGAAGTAAGGAGGTGGATCCCTTCATTCATATCAGACATCAGTACATGTGGGATTATCTACCCCTACGGGAATGAATAAACACCTACCAGTAGCAGCTGAGCTCCCATTTCATCTATCTCAGGTACAAACTGCTCCACTGGCTGTGGACTCCGTGGTGAGAAGGCTGCACGTGGCAATGTAACATCTGTTGGCCACTCTTCATCTGATGGAAGACCAATCATACTGGAGGAGAGAAGAAAAAAAGTATATTAGATGTTCTTTCAACTTCATATTATACATATGTGTATATGCTGCTGTATTCCAACTAAACATACATCTGTTATAATTAAAGAGCACAACTAGAGAAGATTAACTATCTATATAAAAAATAAAGCACTGTTAAACCGGTAACAGCTTAACAACATTAGTAGATGTGTAAACCATGGGCATAAACATAGTTTTAGGTGAAATCTTTGCATCTTTTTTTTTTAACTCTTGAACAGATAATAAAAATAAACAAGAGGATGGGGGATTGGTTTATGGATTGTTGTATTCAGATAAGATATCATTGGAAACCTTCCCCTGCCTCATAGGCTCAACTTGTAAGCCTTGCTTGCCCTGTTCAGCTACTGTCTCCTGGTACCTTGAAAATTAAGTGTTTGCTTCTACAAACTAGCAGACTCTGCTAAAATGAAAGGTTTCTCTGAAAATGCTTCTATGTTCTTGGCGTACACCGCTGCCATTTTTTTTGTGCTAATCTACCGTGCTCCTTTAAAAAGGAGCTTGTCTATTTCCCCAGTCATTGTCCATTATTGAGGAAACTCAGAGTCGCAATTAGAACAAACAAAAATTAATGATTCATTTCACCGACACGGAATTTTGTGATCTGATTGGGTTAACGAAACAAGAGTTAATACAACTATGGCTGCAGTTTTAAATGGGGCAGTTGTATTTGTCTGTGCTCTTCTGCAGCTCACATCACCTAACATATGGAGAGATCTTCTAACAATAAAAGGCCAGAGCAATAACTTTTTCACATATACGTGAACTTCTCAAAGTGTACACTTTCATATAAGAGCGATTTATGATTAGGAGGAATTTTAATGATGCACGCCTGACATTTTAATTGGGTTATCACAAATGGCAAAGATATTAGTGCACATATCATAGGAATTTACTGTATGTATACTTTTACACCATGTAGAACCCATTAAATAAAAAAATAAAATAAAAAAAAGTTACATTTTTACTGAAGCAGAAATTCTTGAAAACATCTTCCAGTCTTACATGGGTTTGGCAAACTATAATGAATTGACCTCTAAACTAACTAAAGGCTATTCCATTTTCCTTTAAGGGATATAATGTCCTTGAGTTTAAGAATGTGTTTGTGTAGGCAGAATGAGAACAGATAAGTTTCTTGCATGCCATCCAACTAAGCAAGTACTACATTAAACTTTAAACAAGGAATGCTCTAGAACTTAAAGCAATGATAAATAATGTACTCTGACGAGGCTGTGCTAAGTGCTCAGTAACCTTGTAATAATGCAGTGCTAAACATAATGTTTTGACAGTGGGGTGATTTCCTGTATCCATGATCTTCCCAGCTTGATACAGTCAGGATCAGGTTTGTAAATATGAGCCTGGCTCTCAAGATGTCTGATCCTGCTGTTCGTGTTTGGGCGCAATACTTCTCAAGATACAAAATTCACTTTTTGGTCCCCCTTTTCCTAGGGCAGCAGAGTTGAATACATTGCTTAACAAAAATATACAGACAGACAAACCTAAAGTTGTCATGGCAAATACACAAAAATACACTGGCAATTAGAAAAGTATGCTTGGTTGAATTGCAAAGCAATTTAGCACTAGTCAGACATCATCTAGACTATATGCCCAGTTGTGGAGACTGTATCAAAAGGGTATTAAAAATTAGAAACAATTCAAAATGAGGTGACTACCACTCTCAGTTATCTCTTTCTGCTAAATACTCTTAATTAGTGGAAGCCAAACAGGATCTTCAACGCCACTCCAGGCTGGCTAGAAACTACAGCATAATGAGCAAGAACCCTAGAATACCAGAGGATCTGAGCATGTGCAACTCACTCCTCCCGGAGCAATTGGCAGGAAGAAATAACAGAGTGGTTGGGGGGGGGGGGGGGGGATAACCTGGGATAAGACTTTAAGATTGGATTGCCAATTATACGAATAAAATCCTGTTGACACACAATATCATGCATTTCAAATGCGCTCTAAAATAAATTATATAAAGCAGATACTAGTTTCCAGATGTCATATCTTTTACATATAAAGGAGCCTTACTTTAATTAAAGTGATATTGTAGTTAAAGGAAAAATATACTTGTTTGTGAAGTATGTAACAAACTAATGACATTGGCAGGTTTTGATGACTGTTTATGTATAGAAGAATATATATTTACCTTGTTTCAACTTATTCCTTGTAGCTGGGGCATTAGGGAAGTGTTGATTAAAATCAGTGGAGGGACGGGTGGGGGGATGAGGGAAAGTGGAGTAGGAATTTTAAGATAATTGGACTCCAAACACCTTCCCTGCACATACTTGGAAGTAGGCAGCTTGCATCATGAAATGCAATCCCGCTTTCCAGAAATATAAATTCCCCCTCTCAAAACACACCCTTCACCACAGTGCAAGAGGCATCACAGTGTAGTTTCCTATCTTTCTAATTATGCCTTTAGACTATTTTCAAATATATATTTTATTGAAAAACGGTCATTTATGAATGGCCCTTTACAAATAGTTTCTAGTTCATCATAAAACAGCAACTGCAAACATACAAACAAAAATAACAAAACAGCTTATAAAAAATAGGAGCGGTGGAAAAACAGTTCATTGAGAAATTCAATGGAGCAGTTTAAATGACACCGGTAATCCTGCTGCCAAGAGTACATTAAGTAGATGCATCATATCTGGGGGCCACTTATGGAGAAACCAGATACAGCTGTAGCACATCAATTAGATTGTCACTGTTGGTCAGTTTCTGCAAATTGTGCCTAAAAGCAAAACTAGTTCCTAATGGCCTGGATTGCAAAGCTCTTGATTCTGCTCAGTGTTGTGATGAGTCTGCTGATACACAGAAAAGCAGAATTCAGCCAGATCAGAAGTGATGCAGTATTTGTGCAAGGGTGTGTATACATGGACATGAAATATCAATACACATTACATTAGTGAGGTTTCTTTGATCAGAATTAGAAGCCAAAAAAGATGCACTTATTTTTTCTTTAGCAATCAGGTTTTCGGTCTACAAAAAGCAACATTAGTAGAGTAGGCCCTGTCCATGTAATCTTTGAAAGCAGAGAGTATGATGGGTGGTATAGGAAGCGCTTTCTGTATCTCTGCTTCATATATAAATAGTAAGCTTTACTTACTCAAAGATCTTGCATAACTGGTCAGCTTCTGAATTTCCACAAAAGAGAGGTCTGCAAAGAAATAAAGTATACATTGTAAATGTAATAAGCCTTCATTTGCAATGGAAATTTATAACATTTATTCCTTTAAGTAGCCAAAATAAAATTTTATTCCAAAATAATCATTACCTGTGATGGGTTATATTAAAGTCAGTCAAGTTGGCGATAAGTCAGTGGCAATTTATTTCCTACCCAAATCTAATTATTATTATTTATTTATTTTAGACATTAGCTTGGCAATGCAATCAAAGGGTCTATGGTATCAATCCACCAACTCAAGTAAACTATTTACATTTCAAAACAGCTCACAAGAAAAATGATTTATCTCCAGAGGAATTTTTATTTAAGTTGTATGCAAATATACAACTCTTGCCAAGGATTCTTATGGGAGACTGGATTAACTAACAAAGGAATAATACTTTCTATAGCACTAGATACAGTCAAGTCACAATATTATGATCACCAGCTAATATCCTGAATAACCGCCATGTTGAAGGCAATAAGATGCTGGAAGGTTGGCAAGGGTATCTGGAGCCATGCAGTCTGCGCATCCAACATCTGCTGAAAAGTACGTGGTGGAGGATCCATACAGCAAACATGGCAATCAAGGTGGTCCCACAGGTGCTGAATGGGTTTCAAGTCAGAGGAATGTGGAGCCCAGAGAAGTCTTCATCCTGCTCCTCCAACCACTCCTGAACAACTTGTGCCGTATGACATGTGGCATTGTGATACTGGAGGATCCCATCCGCTCCAGGGAAGACAGTCATCATGTATGGGTGTACTTGATCTGCAAGGATGGATAGATAACTCAAACCGGTTGAGAGTGTCTTCCAGAGGTAGGAGTGAACCCAGACAACGCCAAGAAAACATTCCCCAGAACATAACACCGACACTAGCTTGTGTTCTTCCAACAATTGTTGTATAGTGTTTGTTCCCAGAGATTTCGCACCTGACAGGCCAACCTCCATCCAGTCGATGGAGCAGAAAAAGTTAATCTGAGAAGGTCTTGCAAATTGAAGCCGTTTCTGATGATGAACCCTCGTCAGCATGGGTGTAGTGACCAGCAGTTTGCTACAGAGCCCCAGACGCAACTTGGTTCACTGTACTGTAATTTTAGACACCTGTCCGATAGCCCCCTGGTTTGTTTGGACAGAGAGTTGTTAAACTGTAGTGTGTTGGTTGGCCCTAACACACCTTCAGAGCCGACTTTCACCTCTGACATCAATGGCACGTGATGCTCCACAGTTTTGACGATGTGTATTTGCAATGGTGCAGTTTGTCTAGTCATGGTACACTTTAACCACAGCAGCACGCAAATATTTCACAAACTGCTCCGTTTCAGAAATACTGCCACCTTTGGCCCGAAAGCCAATGATCATACGCTTTCCAAAGTCTGATATATATTGCATGTTTTACCAATGACATAGATGGTTGATAGGTTTGCAGCTCACGACATGTGCAGCGTTTCATTGGCTATGCGCTGCTGGCGCCAAAAGTAGAAGTTGGCCATAATAATGTGACTCGACCTTGTATGTACACAGTACATAAGTATAACATCATTACAGCATAATAAAGCAGATGTGTATTTTATGTAGAAACAGTCAAATTAGTACAAAGACTGTCCTGAAGAGCTTACAATCTATTTATATGGAGAATACTGTTAAACACAGTTTAAATTAAAAAGGTATATGTTTGAAAACTTTGAGCCTAACACAGCATAACTAGGCACAAGGGGTAAGGGGTGGGCATCAATTTCAATCCTATCCAGTTATCAAAAAAGGCTCTGTACTGCTGCCTGCTCCCTCCCCTCAACTTCTTCCACTGATAACTACAAACACACACCCACATCATTCAGCTTTCAGGATTTAATGTAAGACACAAAATGGAGTCTGGTATGCCAAGTGACATCCGTGGCTTCTAAAGCTGCTAATACTGTTCGTTTGTTACACAGATGACAAAGACGCGTAGTTTATTGAACGCCAGTTGTCTTTTAAATGCACTAATGTGTTTCTACCTAGGCTAGACACAAACCTAGGGCAGTTGAGTTTCAAGACTACAATAAGTGTTGAACTGTCTGTAGGAATTGAACTAATCCAATACAAAAAAAAAAATACATGCTTATAAAACAACAGGGATAAGATCAAGTAGGTAAAAACTAAATGGGCCTAAAGTAGCGCCAAGTACATGGATGACAGACACTTCTATGTACTATTAAAATTGTTCAATAAAAATATGATGAGCTGTATATGGAATGGAAAAGAGTATAAGCCCCAGCATAATTAGCTGCAAAATATGTGCAGTCTTGAAAGCATATAAACCAGAAACTCTCATATGATAGACCGATTTATCCAGCAAATTACATCTTGTCTGAAATAAAATGATGCACCGAACACAGAGGAGAAGGATCAAGACAAGTGTAGGCTAAGTGAATTTATACATCACAAGTTGAATAATATGTAAAAAGCCCCATGGTACTCACTTCCTTCTGAACATCTCGGCAAAGATGCAACCTACACTCCACATGTCTACTGGTGTTGCATATGTAGACTGAAGTAGCACTTCTGGGGCTCGATACCACAATGTCACAACCTGAAAAGAGTTCAAAATTACATTACAATATCGGCAGGTATGTAAGGCATGGTAACAAAATACAAAAATATAAAATACAATGGAAACCAAAGAGATATTTAAACTGATGTTAAATTTCATAATGGGTGATTCAGATCATTACTAGTTGAGTCAGTTCAAGCCTTACTGACAACTTTGTAGTAGGCCCAACCTTTTTGTGGAAGACTCTCAATAGCACATCTTCACAATGTCATTTATTTAGGTGTATATTGATCTATATAGATTGTATTGTAAGCTCGTATGGACTTTCACATTGTGTCAGATTCATATAGTGCAATTATTTAGGAGTACAGAACCATAGCAATCTAAGTGATTCAATTCTGCTATTGGAGGGTCTGACTGCTATATTATTTGGACATGACAGCTGTATTATACATGACTAGCCATGCGTTAGTCTCTGTATTACAGTCTTCCAGTTATGTTATTTATTACCCTATTGTGTAGCACTGTACAATATGTTGGCACTTTACAAAGAAAATAAATAATACAGACACTTGAATTTGTTATAAGCAATGAGATAAAGATCTACTTTTGAAACAGTGTTGACCAATGTAAAAATGTGCAATTCCCAAGAATATGACCAGCTATATCAACTAAGAAAATTCTATAGGTTTAACTTAATGGCTACAAATCTATATAACATTATAAACACCTATTTTGTAGTGATGAAAAAAATATTAATAATTTAGAAATAACAGAGCAAGATAAAAAGGTAGAAGTTTGGGACAAAGAAGTACTCCTCACGGCTCTGTACATCTGAAGGGTGGGGCAATCAGTGCTAGAATATGGCGAGTTGGCTCACCTATAAACAATAGGCCCATATAATATACCCATTTTATTAAACTAGAACACTAAGCAGTATACATATCTCCGGCATTGACAGATTAGACCGTTCCATTATGTGTACTTTGGAGACATGGGGAGGATTCTTCCCACAAAAAGGAACATTTTCTCTAAACTTTGCACTATTTCTAGAAACAAACAAAAAAAAAATCAAAACAAAGTGCTAACAAAAATATTTATATTAATTTGCATGTTGTACAATGGCTTCGAAAGATCTTTATGCAAGTGTTTTTTTGCATTGGAATTGAGGTTAAAAAAATAAAATAAAGTGCCATTACGATGGTATTTGTAATGAAGTATTCTCAAATTCCCATGGTACTCTATATCGCATATTTAGTAAAATGCAGAGCAATGTTGTTGAACAGGCTCCGTAGAATAATAGAGGCTCTGCAGTTTTTCTAGCCAAAGTAAATATTATACCTTTGTGAATAAAACCCTCTAGGTTACTCACAACTGAACAGAAATTATAGCAACCTAAGAACTTACTTAACAGAAACACTATAGAGGTTTTCCAACCAGCCTTCATTATTTAAATGCTTAAATCTAGCTGTATGCAGGAACCCATTAAAAAAGTAAAAATCTGCTGACAGTCTAATTGTGCCGTTCCAAGGAGACATTAAGAATAAAAGCACAGAGCGTGGAGCTCACAGGCTTAGGCCCTTAATAAAAAATCTGTAATTTTCCATCTTGGTCTTGCTTGCCATGCATAAAATTTTGAATATTAGATAAGGCGATTATATGAAGTCACAATGTGTTAATGTTGGCTGTATCATTTATGGGTGTCTCTGGGATCCCATCCATTCACTAATCTTGATCTACAGCGCCTTCTGATAATTGTATAGCTTGGAGCACAGCAGCCAGGACAGCTGTGAGAAAATGTGGAGATTATACACTTAATGGAAGCTGCTGAAAAAAGAAAAAAATAGGGTTTTTAGCCTGTACTTATATTATAAAGTATCTATTCATTTAGAATGTAAGCTCACTGGAACAGTGATCGCTACTCCATTTGTATCAGCATACACTATCTGCTCCACGTGTGGCGACACTTTATAAAAGATAATAATCATCATCATTAAAAAGGAACTTAGAAGTCCAATGTTTACAGAACCTAAAGTCGTAATGGGCAAAGTGTTCTTAGGTTAAAAAATAAATTAATAAATTATGATTTTTTTCTCTCTCTCTCTAGTATCTAAAAAAAAAATCGTGGTATATGCATGTGATTGGCGGAGACGAGAGCGAGCGAGAGAGCAAGCGCAAGCGAACGAGCAAGCAAAAGCGAGCGAGACTCAGCAATAGGAGGACACATTTAGACCTGAATTATTGAAGGACGACATTAGGCTTAGAATAAGTATTTCAAAGGCATACTTAACATACAGGTTCCTTAATTATTTTTTTATTTGTGGATTCAACTTAAAAAACTTTTGTTTTTACTAAAATCAGTATATTATTGGGGGCAGCCATTTCTGTTTCTTTTCCCGTTTCTGGTCCTAGCTTTGTCACCGGAGTGGCAGCTTTGGATGCAGATAAAATATCAATTACATTTTCTGAAATAGTTACAACATATGGAACGCAATTTAGAAAGGTATCAATCCCAGGTGACAAAACAAATAAGCAAACAAAATAATGACCCCCAATAAGGAATACATGTTTATTATATAGTTAATAAAATTATATTTTTTTTATTTTCTAAAAACTTAGTCTGTTAGATGACCTGTTCAAAAGAGCATCGTAAATATGAGACATTAGTAGTCCTTTCAAGGAAAAAATAAGCCCACACCATTTTTCTACTTTTTATTTTATTTTAGTATGGGTTCATTTTATATCCTCTAATTAGGACTTGAAAATCTGCAAATCAACAATCAACAGCAAAGCCCTTAATCCGACAGCAGGAGAGGTCAAATCCAAGCACAAATGGCTTTAGAGTGGCCCCTGGGCAGCAAAATAATCTGCAAGAAGCCAAGTGCAATTTCTCACACTCCTAATCCTTTAAAACCAAGCTAATAATAAATTCTCTATAAATGTGAGCTACTTTAGGGGAAGACACTTTGTGCCTAGCTTTATCTTATTGTAAGCAGGCACCTTGTTATGCTTCTAATGTCATGTATGTTACTGGATGGTGTTCATGTAAAATTCATGCGGTTATACTTCTTGCATAGTTGAAGGTTTGAAAATAGCAAGTTGAAAAATAAGAGGTTTGGTATATATATATATATAAAAAAAAAAAGTTTGCCTCTCAACTAAAATACTGGTCTTCCATTAGAGAGAACTGCGCACAAAGGAAATACTAAGAGGCAAAAAAAGGGAAGATATTTGAAGAGTTGGTAGAAGCCAAAGCAATAAAATAATTTAAATATAAGATTAGGTTAAACTCTGAAGTTCATTTTTTATTATGAGTTTAAAAAGAATGTTTTTAGTATTAAACATTTCTGCATCACCTATATTAGTTGTCAAACTGCGAGTTGTTGTCATGTTTGCGAGGCGAGCCCTTGACGCATAGGAGCCTTCCGAGCTCGGAGCACTTCCAAAGCGAGGCGAGCAGTTGAGTCATTGAAACACGTGGGACTTAGCCTACAAGCAGTTTAGGAATGCGGGACTTAGAAAACGGCTAAGCAAGAAAGAAAAAATTATGGCCGAAAAAATAATAATAATTCAAAAAACAAGGCTAAAGGAGATTGAAGCACGCAAATCACTGCCAGGCACATACGAGTTAGCCAGGAACAACCTCGGAATCTTGGAAGAAAGAAAAAAAAAACGGAACAAACAGCTTGGAGGTGGGGGTGGAACGCCAGGACGCAAGGTTGCACGCGAATTTAGGCCGAATTTGCTAAGTTTCGGCACTCGAAAAGCACCTAAGTGAGAGAGAAAAAAATAGCGGCCAAAAGATGAAAATTAGGCTAAAGGAGAACGAGGTGCGCAAATTACCACCAGGCACGTACGAGTTAGCCAGGATCCGTAGGAGATACAAAATATACCATTACAACGGACGGAAAATGCTTGCGAGCCAAGTAACACATAGAAAAAAGCCGCCAACGAACATTACGATTCTAAAATGGTGCTTTACCCGCCTAAACAAACAGTTTGGCCTCGCGCACACAGCCAATTTACACTGCACACTTGGCACATTGTTGACACTTACAACTGTGATCAACACTCAAACTGGATTTTCCTGCATCAGAAAATGCACAAAGAGATTGTGAGCTCTTCAGGATATTGAATGCTGCATATTAAATATAAATAGGTAAAGTATATTAGTACAGTGAATTAATAAATTATTATGACTTAACAAAATTGTATATTTTACACCGTACTTATATATCTGTCTTCGCGATGAGTCCCGAAGGTGATTGTTGCAAAGCAGGAAACTTGAAGTACACGAGGGGAGAGGCTCGTAATAAGCGCCAGAGGTCCACACCAAATCCTAAAAATGTGGACCAACAGGGATCCCATAACATATACACACACACACACACACACATATATATATAACCTTGCACCTTTCTAATCACCTAAATAATGGTGTGCAGCTATAAAGGATGTGCAAATAAACAGGTTAAATTCAGCCAATGGCTCAGTTTCAAGCAGATTCCATCTTGACAGCTGTGAAGATCTTATGCAATAAGCAGCACTTTATAATTCTAACTTTATCCATAATTGGCTTTAAAAGTTAAGGATTAAAATGCAAACCTTAGATGGTAAGTTTGCAAGTTTTCAATCTAGTGTCAGTGCCTTGGAAACCAGCACTATGTACATTTGATTCTAAGCTCAAAAACAGGGCCCTTCATTCTTTCTAAGGTGTTAATATTGTTTTTGCCATGTACAGCGCTACGGAATGTGTTGGCGCGTTATTATTATTAATAATCTGATTAGGTTGTTTGTTTATGTGTACAGGGCTAGAGCAGTCATATTTTAGTAGATTTACACTAAAGGAGAAGCATACAAGTGACTAGTATTTATACAGAGGGGCACACACTGGGGAGGTGCAGCCACGGAGAGGCACACAGAGGGAGAGCAGTGAGAATGGACGTCAGCAGACAGAGGAAGATACAGGCGTGGAGAAAAAAAACAGTCACACAGGAAGAGACAGGAGGGGAAAAAAGTGCTGATGAACAGTCAAAAAAGAGTGAGAAATAGACAGGGAGAGTGATGGGAAAAGAGAGGCTGTGCTTGTGTCAGAGTCATGCAGGTCCATGAGCAGTCACAGAGAGGCACATTAAGAATAAGTGTCATGCAAAGGTGCAGTAAAAGAAGAGGAGCATGCATCAAACCTGGTGCATGAGAAGTCAAAAAGTAGAAGAATCATAAGGAGTGCGAGGTAGTCCGAGAAGCTGCAGAGGTGTCACCGAGACATACAAGTACACGCACAATCAGACAAAAGAATTATACCGATAGGAGGTAACACAAGATCATTCACTATTACCAAACAACAACAACAACAACAACAACAAAAAACAAACCAGTTACAGTAACTGCATGGAGAAAAGATTTCCAATGGATATGAGATTAAAAAAGTACATGCACAACAAAACAGAAGAAGAATTACTGGCCCACGCAGGCGTATAAACAAATGTGAGCTAAGAGTGTATGTGAACTGATTTTATAGAATTTAAAAACAGGAAAAAGTAGGGTATGTAATAATTATAAAATTATACCATGTGTTCAATTATATGAACTAAAATCGGTCATTAAACAAAAATACAAAAAATGGAGAAATACGTAATAACATGTTGTGACCGTATACACATGCAGATCCCTAAGCAGCCATAACCAGACAGCCAGGGTCATTGTTAAGATTCAGAATTGGATATTTCCTGTTTTGTCCCCAGGTCATGGTTAGGGTAGTGTCAGATGATAAGCTTTACATAGTAAAGTACGGGCCACTATTTAACTATGTAAATGTTTCTGCCACTACCCTAACCCTGAAACCTAGGAACAAAGTCTGTTGCGTCATTTTTGGCCTCTGCTGGCGGGGACAAAATAGACAAGGTCCCAGATTTTTTATATATATATATATATATATATATATATATATATATATATATATATATATATATATATATATATATATATATATATATATATATATCCATCTATAAAAAACAACCTAGAGTTTTACTCTTATTCTGATATTTTTTACATAAATTCCTAAACCATCTTTTACTGCAAACTATCAGGTACAGAATGCATTAATACGTCAACTGTGCATTACAAGAGAAGATAGCGGGATAATAGTAATCTCTAAAAGCTCAGGTCATTCGTTCAAAAGTGCATCATATACAGTATACCAGAAAGCACTGATATTTGCGTTAATGATAACTGTTTTCTGAAGTAAACTAAATACAATCATATAAAGTTCCATTACATAGATCTGCATTAATTCTGCAAGCACAGGGGCCTCTAACAGCCTGGCATAAACTGAGGAGTGCAGGTAGAATGGAGTAAGCAGACAAACCGATCTTCATGTAACACGGCACAGAGAGATACTGTAGTCACAACAAGAACACACTCAGATCTACAGGCTTCAGATAAGAAGAAGTGGTGGGTAGAAGAAAGAACCAGTAATTACTCATTCAGAAAACCCAAGCTTCTTGAAATAGCGTGAAATCATCAGAATCAGTGTCCTGAAACTCCCCACCAACTGCTTTTCTGAAATAGGGCCAGTAATGTGTGAGAGAAGTACCTAAATATATAAGAGCGGGCAACTTTCCACCAGCCAATGCCCACATGCTTGAATATGTAATGCTGGGCACCCTACAGAGATCACAATGCTCTGATATTATATAGGCTATATATTGTGAAATATTATAAAAGCATCCAATAAATATGTATGCCCTTCCTATCTGGAAACTTGGAGGAGAAACAGGTTGATTAAATCAGGGATGTTTACTTGCAGAGATCATCTGAGGTAGAGGTCCTAGTGGACAATTTTACTTGTAGTGAGCTTAAAGCTACACACACACACACACACACACAAACCATTTTTGCCTTGTGTGTACACATATCTCACCCTGTTACCTATATCATTCACCATTACAAAATAGCTAAATAAAGAACCAGTTACTGCAGCTTCCTGGCTCCTAAGTTTACACTGGCAGAGATATGGCTACACTGCGTATCATGTAAATACCTTATTGACTCTCTGGGGCTGGTCTGAATTCTCAATCTTTCCCCTCTCCTAGTCTCAGCACTTCCAGCTGCTCCTCACACGTAGCTGGGAATTTTCTGTGAGCGGAGTGGGAATGTCGGATTCCCAGTGAATACTGGTAGTTGTGTACTTTTGCCTATAGGGTCCTATCCTGTTACGCTGGCGCAGCACAAGCCAGCAGTGGCGGTGCGCATTCGCTAGATGGCGCTGCTGATATTCCAGTGCCATATGATAGAGTCAAAGTAGTTGGAGGCCACACTGCAGCGGTGGACCTGTCCTGACAACATAACAGGATAGATTCTGCCTCTAGTTTACACCATGTATACCAAAATAGAACTCCCAGCATGCTGTGTATATTGGCAGCACATTAGAGCCTCCAAGGTACAAAACATTTATTGGAATGTGTTCTGAGAAATGTATCAAAGCAGGGCCATGACCCCTTGGAAGCAGGCACCCCATAGGCACATAAATTACTGTGCATAATGGGAAATACTGCACTGCTAGTCCTGGAAAAAAGTTCAATAAAAAAATAAATAAAGACATATTTAAAAAAACAAAAAAAAACAAAAACAAAAAAAAAAAAGGCATTAATTTCAGATTTTTATAATTATCATCCTTTATTTTTAAACGTGCCAACATATTCTGCAGCGCCATATATGGGTTAAGTATAAGGCAAAAACTGTTAACGCAATGCGAACAGATTGAGGACCCTGTTTCTGAGTTTAGAATCTAGCATCAAAGATGCTTGGGCAAACTATTGCCCTAAAGTGCCCAATCAGCCTATGGAAGAGTTCATGCACTGTACAAAACACTCCAACCTAAAATATTTTCCCAACAAATCTTTTTACTTTCAAAGAACAAACTGAAAAGTAAGCAGTGGGGTCCTTGCTGCACAGAAAATGTGCTATTCAGCAAATCTTACTCATTCTCTATTAGTGTTTTTTTATTTTATTATTAAAGTACCATGATTCTCAGTGCTGTACAGTGGGTGAAACAAACAGAATACACAAATCATTGCTGCAGCAGACACACGCAACATGTGTGAAGCCCATAAAAGCTATACTTTGCAACATCGCTCCAATACGCTCTTCAAGTAGTCATGCTGATATGGAACATTCTGGCTTAAACAAAAACCTAGCACAACATCCGCTCATCCTTTTGGCGTTTAATAGAAAACTGGAATTTACGGGTATTGTCCCCCAAAATTCTAAAGATTTCAAACAAATGTGATCATTATTTCCCACTATATTAAACTGATTACTGGGGGAAGTTTATCTAAGTAGCAATACAAAGCCATATCTGTAAAGTCCTACATCTTTAAAAATTCCCTGCTTGCCATGCCATTGTTGTAGAAAAGTCCACAAGGGCTGGTAAAAAACGGAAGACAAAAATAAAAGTGCAATTAAAAAGGGATATTTGGGATATTTTGACTAGCTGCCAAAAAAAATAAATATATAAGAATGGACACAGGGCTGACCTATTCAGACACTTAATTGGGATTGATCTAATATTCATAGACTTAAATTGGATATTGAGATGTGCTTCAAGGTTTTAATTGTAATCATTCAAACTCTTAAAGAACTTCTAGGTAATCCAACTTATGGCAAGTGAATAACCTATAGAACAGAAGAATTTAAACTTTTTCAACGGTTTATTTTTCCATGTTTGGAGTAAACTGTGCGACAGAGATTGGATCAAAGTGGAACAGAGCATTATAGGAAAGATGTGTAGGAGAAAACTGCACATGTGTTGAGGGAGTGGATACCAAACATACAGACTTACAGGGTAGGAAGAAAAATGACTTGCTATACCAACAAGTAATAAAATGATTTTCTTAAGAATTTAACATTTTGCTCACTACAAATTCTATGTCTTCAAAAAGGTACACTGTAAATATGGGACCCATTGAACTTTTCATTCTATTCATATATAGATTTTCTTTTTTTCCTTTCTTTCTAAAAACATTTCCTTTTAATCAAGTTTAGTTATACAACATACCACACAGAAAAACTGAACCACAGTGGTTTGTTAAATATTGAACTCCACTACTTCCAAAACATAAGCTAAACCAGACCAGTATTATTTTTTCATTCAGTTTTTGCCCACTCCAATAAAATAAAATAAAAATTCACCTATAAAAAAGGGAAATCTTAAAAACAAAACAAAAAAAAAACATATTTAGATAAAAATTATATTAAAAATGGCATAATTAACATGGAGAAGGAAGAACTCTTCCCACACCAAGGAGTGGTAAAAACGCCCTAAAAAAAGTGGAACAATACAGAATTTCCTTTTAAGAGTGTATAAAGGATTTTCTCTATAACCATAGAACTTACCACAGGTGTGAGCGCCATCTGACAACTGTATATGCGAGCAAGACCAAAATCGGCTAGCTTCACTTGGCCACTGCTTGTCACCAATATGTTTTCAGGCTTTAAGTCACGATGGACTATACAGTTCAGGTGTAGAAACTCAAGGCCACTGAGAAACTGCTTCATCAAATCCTGGGAAAAGGAATAAAAAAATAAATAAATATCACTTTCATTAGTGAAAGCAACTACAGATTCACGCTTCATGTTATATGCACCACTGATCTATCCAGTATACTGTATTAATTCAGATTTAAATTGGATTAAAATAACTATATGCTTACAATTAAATCTGAATTACTACCCCAAAAAATAATTGTACAATCACAGAAAAAAAAATTCAGATTAAACAAAGCAGCAAAATTTCTTCTACTAAATATGTACAGAATACCAAAACACAACTTACATTTGTTGCATATTGTTAGTTTTTTTTCTAATTAAAATGAAAGTTACGCTATAAATTCTGGAATCATACATCATAGGTGATGAAATGCACAACAGTTCATAGAGCATGAAATTAAGTTTCAACAGCCTAGAGGCCAGTTCAATGCTGTGGGCATTATAAGGGGAAGTAGTAGGGCATGAAAGAAGACAGATAGGTCTTCATGGAAGGAAGCTTTATTACAGTGGAAGTGCGTAAAGAGTTACAAGGAGCTGAACAGAGTGTGGTCTCATGAAGGCTCAAAGAGAGTCGGAACATAAGGAGTTTTGTACAACAGAGGGGAAGGCAAGTGATTGGTGGCCCAAGAAATGTAACCGGCAAATGGGAATCTAATGAAGTTAGGAGACATGAGTGGAGTTGTTTGCAGTGAGGATCTCATTTAATGGCTTTCGCTGAAATAGATTAAACACGTGCTGGGAGGCCAAAATGGAGGAAGCTGCAATATTTGAGGCAGAAAAATATTACGGATTGGGTCTGGAATTTTTTGAGAAGGGTGGGCAGATATTATGAATGTGACAACATTAAAGTCAGGTTGGAGCCTGGCAAGAAGAGTACCACCAGCACCAATACTGGATTGTATAAAAAGCAGATGTAGTGATAACTCCGTAACAATCCACTTTAATATCTCAGCTGCATAAAGAACAGCATGAGGTGCATCAACCATGTGGTTATGAAAAAATAAAGAAGGGTGGTTTCTGTTATGGAAGAAAGACTACCGTAAATGGCAAACAGAGTTACATGTTACAAAGCCAGATAGGCAAAAAGTGGAGTCAGTGATTGAACAAAAATTATTGAACAATGATTGCCTTGGAAGTTGGATCACTGAGCTCAGGAAGTAGAAGTGAACGTGGAGAGAGTAGAACTACACTGGTTAGTTAGGATATATGAGGTGGCATGAATGGATTAATGAGATGTTCCTGGGCAATAAGAATGAAAAGCACTGAATAACCTACTCTTCCCATCTGTGGTCCACAGCCGTTAAAGAATATAGGTAGATAGCGGCAGAGGTAAAGTGGTCCCAACAGCGACAAAGTAAGAGTAATATACTGTAAAATGCTAGGCATTTATTTTCACGCCACACTCTTTATTCCCCATTTTTAGAACTCTTCCTCAAAAAGTATAAGACAAAAAACATGGAGTTTTATGAATGTTGAGGATATATATATACATATACACACACACATATATATATATATATATATATATATATATATATATATATATATATATATATATATATATATATATATAGCTTTCAAGAGGTTTAACCTCTCTTTATCAAGTCTCAAGCAATACTACATGAGATGGAACCCTCAGTTTGAATAATAACAGCAGATGCAGATAGAGTGGAAAAATCATCTGACATCATCTGGTAAATACATATATGGGGAATAAAACACAACATACCAAAGGAAACATATATACACATATACATCAAAATACACATGAAAATGCAGAGCACTGTAGTCCACAAAACTTGTAAGTTTTAAGTTTTCGATGGAGT
This sequence comes from Discoglossus pictus, assembly GCA_027410445.1. Lineage (NCBI taxonomy): Eukaryota > Metazoa > Chordata > Amphibia > Anura > Alytidae > Discoglossus > Discoglossus pictus. The sequence continues at coordinate 384,863,660 of CM050164.1, forward strand.
GATCATTCTGGCTAAAATAGTGTCCTACTGGGCTACAATAACGGTCTTCATTATGCTTTCTTATTGAATGCCTGTGTAAATTCATCCTTAAATGCATTTTTTGGCCGGTTTCTCCATCAGAAAGAACCGCCATAAACCTTGTAACAAACGTGCCTGTAAATTATGCCAACACATTTGTAATGATGATACAGCGACACATAACAACAAAACCTATAACATTAAAGGATGCATATTCCTGTACATCGTCTAATGTGGTTTACATAATACAATGCACTTTATGTGACACAGGCTGTTACGTTGGAGAAATCGGCCAGAAAATGCATTTAAGGATGAATTTACACAGGCATTCAATAATAAAGCATAATGAAGACAGTTATTGTAGCTAACTAGGACACCATTTTACCCAGAATGATCACTCCATACATAACTTAAAAGTCAAAATACACAGGGGAAAATTTAAAAACATCCAAGAGAGAAAAGCATTTGAAGTAAAGATGAACACATTCTTCAACACTAAAAACACAGGACTTAATACAGACTTGGGTTTTTGAACACATTATCAGAATTTCATGCAATTGTTTCCTCTTATACCATAACAGACTTGGCACTCTTAATAAGAGGTTTGTCCAACAGGAAAGATATCACTGTGGACTACAGTGCTCCGCTTTTTCGTGTGTGTGTGTGTTATATATATATATATATATATATATATATATATATATATATATATATATATATATATATATATATATATATATATATATATATATATATATATATATATATTTCCTTTGCTATGTTGTGTTTATTCCCCATAAATGTATTTACCCGATTAGGTCAGATGATGTTTCCACTCTCTCTGAATCTGCTGTTCTTATTCAAACTGAGTGTTCCATCTCATGTTAGTATTGCTTGAGACTTGATAAAGAGAGGTTAAACCTCTCGAAAGCTCGTCATTATAAATAAGACGTTTGTCCAATACAAAAGGTATCAAATTATATTGCAATTTTCATTATTAATCATATACATACACACATTTGTATGGCCAGAAAAAAAAAGTTATGGAAGATTTAAAAAGAAAAGATCAACTACCCATGCAGTGAGCATAACCAACATACTTATTGTTGTTTACAACCTTTACATGGAGATTTCCATATACGCTTATTGAATATTTACAATTTTTATTCTATCCCCAACTTGATCACTGAAGTGCGTTTTTCTTCATAATACAGGGATATGGAACAGGTTCTAAATACAGCATATTGATGTTGAAAAAGTCCAAAATAGTAATATAGAAATGACTGGAAGTACAAAAACAGCTATTGCCAAAGTTTGTACTCATCCCTCAATTTAAGTCTCTTCAACATAGGATGGAGATAATATTGTCTAAAGATAGTAGCCTAGCATGAACGATTATATGCAACTCTGCATTTCTTAATAGTCTGCTGGGAGAGTTCTACATCACTGTGGTAGCCTTTCAATAGAAATGAACAACATCTGCATAAACAGTATGCCTCCAATGTGACTAATCAAGTTATGGAAAAAATAAAATGTTTGCCACCAATAAAGCAAACTTAAAAATAATAATTAAAATAAAAAAGGATTTGTTTTGGTTTTATTTAATTTTTTTAACTTTCTAAAACATTTTGCTCCATTAAAAAGGATCATAGTATGAATTGGAGACTGCAATGAAGAAGTAGTTTGTTACATTTATCAAACCTTACTTCTGAAATAGGGGAGCTATTCCGCCAGGTATTATTTACATATAGTAAAATTTAATTTGAGGAAGTGACGACTGCTAAGGCTATTAACCAAACCCGTATGGCCAGGAAACTTTTTGTTTTTAATGCAAAAAAGATATTTTAACAGATTAATAACAAAACTTTTACTTCCTGCCAGTACCTTAATAGTATCCAAAGGCAGGCCGGGAGGAGGGACTTTTTCTAAATAAGTCTTCAAATCCTGATCCACATGTTCAAATACAAGTGTCACTTTAGTCTCACGATCTGTCCGAGCAGAGGCACAAACATCCATCAACCTGCAAGAACAAGAGTTAACAAAGTTAAAAATAAAAAATAAAAAAAAAGCGAGGATTGAAATGATTTTGCTGACCTAGTCTGCTCTTCAATGCTCATTTTCCCTCCATATGAAATCTACCACATTAAGATGGATCAGACAGCAATGCTTGCTTACATTCAATTCTAAAATAAGTAAACTTACAAACTCAAACAACCTTTGTATTTCCATGGTAAATGGAACCTGGATAAATCACATGTTTGCCCACTTATGGTAATTTCTAATAACTGGATAAAAAAAAAACACATACAAGGAATCTATACATGTATATGAAGAAATTTGTTTTAAAAAATAGAGATTATTCTTTCTTTTACATTTATTAAAAGTGATCTGAACATGATTCATACAGTTTTCTAATTTAAACAAAAAGTCCCAGCGCTAGCAAAAATTGTTTTGAATGCAAAATAGAATGTGGGGGGGAGTGCATTTGTCAGTTAGATCATTTTTAATTCTTGAACACCGTTCCACTTCCTTTTACAGAAGCCATTTCGACTGCACCTGGCCTTTGTGCTCCTTATAACCATTCCCTTCCCTCCACTGATCTGTCTTACTTTACAAATCACCTGCACTTGATCAGTCAACAATACCAGCTAATAAAAATGCCTAGTATATAAATTACAAACCCACAAACTATGGCCACCCTGATCAACCTTCCAACCATCCCACTATCTCTACCAAGATGTATTACTGGACCCAGACCATTATACCATTCTGGCCCATTGCACCAACTCAGTAATAAAGGTCTTCTACCCTTCCCACCTTAACCCACATTACTTTTTGTACGGTTTTCAAATTCGGTGCCTTGCCTAATTTTCCTTTTTTTTTTGCCTTCTCTATCCTCTCTAAGGGTGTGCGTAAAGTAAAACTCAAAGACAGGGCCCTCCAATCCTTTTCCATGTGTTAATGTTGTATTTTGTTTTTTACTTAACCCCTGGATAGCACTATAGAATATGTTGGCACTACTAGCTGGAGTCATTATTGGAGATTTCTCGCTCAGGTTCAGAATTACATTTTCATTGTAAAGCCATAGTAATGTTAAGACTGGCCCAGGGAGTAACTTTGAATAGTAGTTTACTTACTCCCTGGTGTCTGAACATGCCTAGCCATTTAACTATTGCTTCTGGTGTAACCCCATAGGAAAATTAGAGTCTAGGAAGATCTGCAAATACGATTGACCCTTTAGAGTAAGATTACCATGTATCCTTGGTGGGTAACTGACAAAATTGCACTCACCACATCGGTAGTTAGTACATCCTGCCCAATGAATATGCTTTCTAAGAAATATCTATTTCCAGATCCCCCCAGTATGCGGTGTCATGGACTAGATGTAAACTCAACAGGTTTTACCTCAGTTTCATATCTTGTGATACAGTTTCCTCCCACACTCCAATCTTTTGTACCCACAGCTCTTTTTTTACATTTGCCATCACTAAAAGGCACTTTGTTTTTTGTTTAATTCAAATTTCTCAACAGGCAAGATCTCTAAGTACCATATTGTGCACAAGATAACATAAAACTATATGCTCACTAAAGATAAAACTCAAGTTGGCGCAATGTGTGCAGCACTTAGATCTAAATCATGAGACAGAGGAGATACAAACAATGGGCCACCAGCAATGAGGAGAGGAGAAGACTTCCAAAATTATCATGCCATTGCCATCAAAGGGAGGGGGACAGAAAGGATTCTATACAAATTATAATTAATATATAGTTTAAAAAATACACTTGTAAATTAGCTGCTGTTCTCTATACCAACTTCTAATATGTTTTTATTCACCAAGAGCTCTTTGTTGAGCATTGTGTTAAAGTGGATTGTTGTCTAATGTTTAGTCACATACCAGCTTACTACATATATAGTTCTCAGCAGCGTGGGCTTGCCAAAAAACATTGGTAACACAACGTTACAACTGCAGGCTTGCAAAGCGAGCATTTGCGGCCAGTCAAGGTGCTCCTTCCACTGGTGGAGATGAGCGCCATAGGCTTTCATCCCTACGACCCTGTACAACTTAAGCATCATACCTACAATCCGCAGGACTACAGATCAACAGAGAACTCAAATACACAATTCACAGTGCAAGACCCATAGCACTTTGAAAAAAAATTGACTGCAAAAATTATGGCCCGTAACACTTTGAAAAGGAAATCACCACTGGGAGAAAATAAATAAACGACCCGCAAAAAATACAAAGTTAGCGGCCGAACCGCGCTCATCGAAAAACAAAAAAACAAATCATACAGCAAAGGAGGGGCGGGGGGGGGGGGGGGGGGGGTGGGGCTAGACGACTCCCAGGACGTCTGGGAGTGAGGTTGCACGCAAATTAAAGTCGAATTTGCTGAGTTTAGCCAGTCGAAAATTGCCTAAGGGAGAGAGAAAATGGCCACACAAAAAAATGTTTGAAAAAAAAAGGCTACACGTCCCCTAAGCACGCAAAACACATAGACACATATGACTTTTACCCAGGAACAAACGGAGTTACAAAATACACGATTAGGAAGGACGGAAAATGATAGAGTCCCGTGTAACAGACAAATCGCCACTATTTTACAACACTAACTTAAAACTAATAACATTACCATTCTAAAATGCTGCTTCACACAAACGGTTTAGCATCGCGCACGCAGCCTATTTACACTGCACACTTGCCACATTGCTGACACTTTCTCCTCAGATCACCAACAGTCCAAATGTGCATTGTATGCTGCCGAAACAGCGATTGCTGCATATATTCATTACAAATAGGAAAAGAATATTAATTTATTATAAAAAAATATATATTTATATATTAAAAAAAAAAAAAAAACACACACACACACACACACACACACACTCACAACAGGGGAGAGGCTAGCAATAAGCGCAGAGAGTGCTCAGAGGAGCAAAAAGTACACAAGGGGAAAGGCTCGCAATGAGCGCCAAAGGTACTCTGAGGACCAAAAACCTTACATTTTGTGGCAAACAGCATTACCTGTCTTACAATGTTGTTGCCGTCACTTAAAACACAATACAAAAGCAAAGCTATAGGCTGAGCAAGATATGACAGAAACGAACACATTTTGATAACGTGCAACACTTATCCTCCCCTTCTGGATCACTACCTAGTCGTGGTGAAGGGGCTTCTGTACTTAAAAGAAGCAGTGAGCTATACCATGTAGGGTCACCCAAGAGAGGTCAGACAAATCCTTGTCCACTAGATAAGCAGCTGGCAAGCAACTCCAGTATATTTGCCAAGAAAACCTTATGGATAAGCACAACCAGAGACAATATGTGACAGGTGTGCTGCAACCCATAGGATCACAGTCAGACACGACTGAAAGTCCAAATAATACTTCTTCTATTAAAGCATTAAATGTTTTCTAAATTTTCAAAACACACACACACATTTATACAAACTGTCCAATTAATATTTAGTTCTAAAATATTTGACGTATATTATGATAATCATGATTGTGTAAAAACAAATATTTAAAATAAATTTGCTATAAAAAAAGGAATAGTTATTAGTCGTATGGACTCGGAGTTGGTAACAAGTGAATACAATGCGAAGGATTAAACACTATGCTTGAATAAGTTGCAGGGACATTTTCTTCACATACTCAGTGTCGGAACAGTATAAAACGATGCTGTGGCCAGGGGATTTACAAGAAACTGAAATGTCACTAAATGTCAGAGCTACAGCACCAGCTACATTTACTTGTTTAACCCTTTCACTGGAAGAGGGACCATTAATGCAGTTCAGAAAACAAAAATATTTGAAACTGAAGTTTACAACAATAAAAAAAAAAAATGCAACACACTTATGAAGTACCAGCGCATAATAAAACAAACAAACAAAAAAAACATCTGTCTGAAAACTTAGAGAGTGGCTAAGAGCATAAGTAGGAAGGAGTTATAAGTCATACAAGTTTTAATTAGCAAGATAAAAAAATTTTTTATACTTCTGCAGAACTCTGGGGAGATCCATAACACGTTGGTGGAAGCAGTGTGAGAGGATAGTTTACATTTCTTAAGAGCCATAGGTGCATCCTTTCATGCAACGTCCAGCTTTTGAGCCAGTGAGGGGGAATGGGTGTGGTGTCAACTTGAACGTTTTTGATTTATCAAAATAAAGTCTTTGGATATCTCCCTCCTCCCCCATAAATTATGTTGCCTCCTGTTAGCGCAAAATTATTGTGCAACTCTTGTCCTGCTTCAGGAGCTTTGTAAGGTCCAGCCATTACCCAAATTTTTCTTATACTTTGAGCACAATCACCTTGAAGGGGACAACAACCATAACTGCTTGCAGCTGCCACTGCCTCCACCATATCACTTCCGGCTTAGCGGAGCGTGCTTTGCATGGCTGCCAGAGATTCTGATAGTGTGCGGAGTTTGGGATATTATAGGAGTTGGGTGCCAGGCCTCGGTCATTTGGGGAAGGCAATCTGACTTCAACACAAGTGATAAAATGATCTAGAATCAAAGTCTAACACATAACAATGATATCCATTCTACCCCAACCTAAGACAGGTTAACTCCAGAATCCAATAAATATGCCAAATCTTATTTTCGAGTGTTATGTCCATGGAGATGGAGACTCTGCAGACGTGTCACCATTGATCAAGGTGTTGCTCTCACTGCAGTCACCTTTATGATCGGACAGAAGGAATGTACTACGTTAGAAGAAGTAAACTCATGGGTGGCAACAGAGGATACATGGAGAGATGTAAGAAAACATTTTGGGGGGAAAAAAACTGATTTTGTGAGAAGAATTATGGATTGAGAGAATCTATTTTTTGGGTAAAGGTCAAAGATCGCCATTAAAAGGAGTTCCTGTCTCCAGTCATTGGGGTATTTTTACTAAGCATTGTAGTGTCTGAAATTTTAATTGCTGTGTTCAATGTACTCAATTTCTTTGGGGAAATTCGTAACTTGTCTCTTAAAGAACCCCTAAGTCGTACAATAGTGAGTAAATTGTTTATATAATGACTGATTGGTATTAAGATTAAGGGGGGGGGGGGGGATGATAGAGTGTAGCTTGTAAAACATTTTAAACTACAATTTTATACTTCTGATCGGTATAGATGTATTAGTAATAGCCAAATGATAAAAAGATCCCCATCAGCATTTCTGCTAAATTCTAAAACTCATGTAAGTTTTAAAAAGTTAAACTGAATTGTACACATGCAAAATAAAAATGTCCTAGATGTTCATGATATATCTCTCCCTCCACCCTCTGGAGAGGTAGAGATGAATAGAAACAAATGAAAGTATGCTCATTACTAACTAGAAGCTGGATGGGGCCTCAAATTTAAATAATTATATCCCTCCATAAAACCCTCTTCCTCATTCCATGGTGGGAAAGGAGGGGAGAAGCCTTTTTCACTCGATACTCAAGAACAGCATCAGAGTCCACAGTATGACCAGGTCCCTCCTGAGCCAACTAAAAAAAGTGTAGTAGCAGTTGCTATCCATGTACCAAAGGAATATATTTTTCAGATTATTCTTAATACTCCACAGTGATCTCCACAAGCTCTGCCAGTAAAGCTGTGCTGTTTATAGGCAGAAGCAAAGAAGCCTGCTGCAGAGTGAAAAGAATGGGGGAGCTCCAGCCAAGCATAGCAGCAATTTTCAGCATCAGTTCTCACAAAATCGCTTGAAACAAATCGCTTCGTACAAGGTAAAATAACACTGAACAATGATATTTGTAAATTATGAGTTTGATTAAGCATAAAAAAAAAAAAAAAAAAAAAAAAAAATCAGCTTTTTTTCTAAATTAAAAGTCTACATTTTTAATTCCTCTTTTGGAGCATAGGGTGATCCATGATGCATTGTATGTGTGAGAGAAATCATTCTTTGATGCAATGTCCTAGTTCAAGGCCAGGAGGATGTTAAAGACTCCATGTTCCCTTTCCCCCCGCCCCTCTCTCCATTGATAAACTACAAACCCTATTATCTAGCTCTCAGGATGTGATGTAACAAACCCAAAATGGATTCCTCTACATAAACTATTGTTAGTTGGTAAATACTTGACAAACAAGTGTATTTGGATCTTGAGTGTTTGGCTAGTGCAAGACGTGTGCGCGCCCTACCACGTTATGCACTCGCGCGTCTAGTGAGATCTAAAAAAGGATTTATTCACACTTATATGGCGATTATTCTATTCCCAAGATTGTGTTCCTTTTAAATTGTATGTCCAATCCTGTATTTTTTTTTTTTTTTTTATTATTCAATTTTAATAGATGTTGTGATCGCTAAAAATAAGCATTTATTATTTTTTCTTTTTAATATTCTGTCGTGATTCTATGAGATCTAGTAACCAAAAAAGTTAGTAGGACTGTATGTATGTACCTATACATCTGTCCATGTATCTATGGGGGTAGGAGGGCACTCATGAGACGCGTGCATAACGCGGTAGGGCGCGCACACGTCTTTTGTCCCTTTAAATCTATATAACTAAATTCTAGGAACAGATATTAGGGGAGGGGGGGGGGGGGATAGTAATGCAGGGTTACTAAACAGTATCACCATCCAATACATATTACATATTATAGATTTACTTATTTTAATATAAAAAAAAAAAAAAAAACACAACAACTATTAACAGCATATGCCAGGTTTAAACACTTGCACAAGAAAGAACAAACATCTTCTCGTAAAGATATTTAAAAACTACCGATTAGAAACATTGATAAGACAAGTTAATCAAACATGCCCATTTTAGCAGATTTATTCATTGTTAATCTCCTAAACTGAATAAACCTAAATATTTCCTATCCCTAGAGGAAGTCATCACTCATATCAACACAATGACAACTCCTCCCTTGGAATGACCATTACAAGGCAATGGAGTACTGGTTGTTCAAGATTTGGAACAAGAATGTGGTTGAGAGCCATCTCCACAGCTATAGCCTGGCGAGGCCTTGAGGTTTACAGCATTCAAATGCTAACAAACAACCTTGAGAGAAGATATGTACAGTACTGACATTGTCATAAAAAGTATGTGCAAGCCTTGAAAGATAATACCATTGGAGAGCTAAGTGTATGCACACAGCTCAAGGTTGGGATTCCGAAGAAAATGTGAGCTAGCAAAAAAAAAAAAGTGGATAGATCAGTATCGATGATTCATTAGCATGACTATGCAACCGAAGAATAACATTAAAACAATACATTAGTCTATAATCCCCTTAGAAACCATGGGTATACATAGTAACTAGAAGGCAATCACTTTGATTACTCAACATATTGATCTTTTTTTATAATATGCATTGTGCAAGAAACACAGCTACAATCAGCATCCCATGTTAAAGTGGACACAGGGGAGGTTGCAAAAAAAAAAAAAAAAAAAGATAGAATAATTTTAAACCACTGGCAATACTTACTCTATGACTAGTGTCACTTACTGTGGGCTCTTATGAACAACTTAAAAAGGACTACTGTGATACATTTACAAGAATAGCTCATAGGTTTGTTTTCTCCTTAAGCAAAGCGTTGAATCTTCTCCTAATGTGTCCCACTCTTCCCGTTTGCTGGACTAAATCATAATGTCTGACCAGTGTAGGTTCTGCTTCAGATTGAGCAAGCTCAGTAATTGGAAATCAGTCTATGAAGGCTCATTGGGATGGACTTATGGGGCAGCTGCAAGCATGTCACAATAGAGCCGTTACCTTGGTGAAGGTAGTTGTGTGGAGCCAATGCAGTGGGACAGAGCCTGTGACATTAGGCAAGACTGCTCCCAAGCCCCACAATAGCCCAGTAAACAGGATAGCTGACCAATAGATTAAAAGCCAAGAAATAAAAAAATGTAAATGCACTACAGTGGTCCTTTAGTTTGAGAATGTGTAACCTGTTTTTTTTCAAATAAATAAAGGCTTTATTTTTTGACAACTGTATTCAATTTAGCTTTTAATGGCAGGAAATATTTGCAGCCCCAGCTGAATTACTCATGAATTATTTACTTTATTTACTTGGTAAAAGCAAAGTCAACTACATTTAAACTCGGTGAAGACATTTCCCAGTAGCCAGGGCTAATAAAATTTGTACTTCTGGCTTAATTATTTTCAAAAGTATAATGCATCCCTATGGAGGTCCTTCTTTGCAGGCTCTTAGAAACAGCCTGTCTGGCACATATAAGATCTTCCTGGCTCCTAATTGTCGGCTGCATTTGTCCTCTGTTTACGATGACCGTAAAATGCTTTTATGCTCATGCTGTTCGTCTATTTCGATACTTCTTCAAACATGTGAAGTTTTCCCAAACTACACTGTTCATGTAATCTATCTGAATGATATTAAATTCATTTTGGTAGTACATTTACATTAAAATGTATGATCTTTACTTATACAAAAGGACAAGCACAATCTAGTTAGAATTGCCAATAATTGCCAATTACCCCTGAGGATCTCAACAAGTTCATACTTCTCATGTTTTAGACTAAAAACTAATAGGCAGACTTCCTGTTGCTTAATTGAATTCCTTACCTTCATGCAAACAAAAAAAAAAAAAAGAGAAAGAAATTGCAAAATATAACAAAAGTTCTTCTATGCATACTATGGAAAGTTTGGGATTACAACATCCCTTTAAGTGTGCGTTTGTGTATTTATTAATTATTTCTCTATAGAAGGTGGGGGTTTCAGTAACCATTTGTATCAGAGCAAATCTTTACTGTCTTCCAGGCCCTCACCAGCATATTTTATGCATGAGAATATCCAATTACCTGCTGCAGCTTCTGTCTGGTATTAAGCATATTTTTTTAAAAGCCCTCAGAATTCCCCCATCAAGAACTAACATGCACGCTTTGTGGGAGGCAATGCTTTCTGAGAAGTAATGCCTGACTGTGGTACAGATACTGATCATAGGACAAAGCAAGTTGGCTGTGGTAGGTAACCTTAACGGGATATGGAAGATTCCAGGATTTTACTAGGAATAATATAGCTTTTATGTATTAATATATCTGTGCATCTTTTACGTATTTTATTAAGAAGTGCTTATAAACCCATTTTGTAGTGCCTAAAATCAAACAAATATTCCCTGTATCAGTCTGCAAACTGCATGGTATGCAGACACAGACTCTATAAAATTGGGTGGCCAATGTCTCCTACTAACCAATCAGTGACCATCTCCCAGTTACATCCTGCGGAGACATGGTCCCTGATAAACTAGGACACTACGCTGAACATCCAGCACTATCAGCTCCATTTGTACTGCTTAAAATCAAAGTACATAAAAAGTAAATAGATACACTATAGATTATATACTAGTAAAATTCAGGCAACTTCAATATCTCTTTAAAGATTATTTTTTTCTTTAGAGGATCTCTGCAGTTTGGAAAATAATTCACATTTAAAAAGCAGGTAAACAACAGCATTTGCTGGGAGCATAAAATCATTTATTTACAGAAAAAGTCATATTTTAGTAGACTTTGACATGTTTTTTCTGTTCAGAAATTGGGGAGAAGACTTTAAAGCCTTATTGTGTCAAAGGATAAATGTAGTGAATTTACAAGTGAAGCTCATGTGGGTTTTTTTTTGGGCATAGACTATTAAAAAGACTATGTAGTTTAATGTAAATAACTAATCTGACCAGTTCAGACTGAGCATGCTCATTAAAGGGGATGGGCCTACGGCGGCCCAGTCACCGAGCGGGGCCTACGGCGGCCCAGTCACCGAGCGGGGCCTACGGCGGCCCAGTCACCGAGCGGGGCCTACGGCGGCCCAGTCACCGAGCGGGGCCTACGGCGGCCCAGTCACCGAGCGGGGCCTACGGCGGCCCAGTCACCGAGCGGGGCCTACGGCGGCCCAGTCACCGAGCGGGGCCTACGGCGGCCCAGTCACCGAGCGGGGCCTACGGCGGCTCAGTCACCGAGCGGGGCCTACGGCGGCTCAGTCACCGAGCGGGGCCTACGGCGGCTCAGTCACCGAGCGGGGCCTACGGCGGCTCAGTCACCGAGCGGGGGCCTACGGCGGCTCAGTCACCGAGCGGGGCCTACGGCGGCTCAGTCACCGAGCGGGGCCTACGGCGGCTCAGTCACCGAGCGGGGCCTACGGCGGCTCAGTCACCGAGCGGGGCCTACGGCGGCTCAGTCACCGAGCGGGGCCTACGGCGGCTCAGTCACCGAGCGGGGCCTACGGGGAAGCTGCAAGCAGGCTACAATACAGGCATGGGGCTGATCCAGTCACACCATAGCCCAGCTTTCAGGCTTTATGATGATCCACCCCTAAGGCAGAGCTGGGACACCCCCAGGGAGGTGGAGAAGTGGCAACTCTGAGGGAAAAAAATAATAATAATAATTTAAATAAAAGTATGGAAAAAAAATAAAAATTAAGTTTTAAACTGCATATAGTTTTTAACCCGTCTATGCCCACATGTACACATGAGCTTTATTTGTAAATGCATTACAGCAAAAATGTACAGATGATTGCAGTTTCAATCCAAAATGCTGGACCATACACTGGACAGGAAGGCTCACAGCTTCTTTTACCTAGCCATTCCTTTACCTAGCCATGAGCAAACTTCTTACAATCATATTACTTTTTCTGAAACTACCATGTTCCTATATTGGTTCACTTGAAACATTTTTTTTTTTTTTTTTTTAAGTTATTCATGAAAAACTGGCTACATGTACTGTATATCAGTCCTGGGAAGTTCCATGCGATTGTTGCTGCAAAATTAGCAATTCATGCATATTAATTCACTGTTTTGAAGTGTTAATTAGGATTACTGTCTGCTTATCTGTCTCTTTAGTGGCCAGAAAAAAAAAAAGTCACTAATGTTATTTGGCCAGTTAACCCCTCTCCCACCCATATAAAGTACTCAGAGACGCACATTAGTATACAGGAGCCGCAAAATTTATAAATATATCCGGAATAATTTGTTGTACAGAAAAACTGTGACTATAATATATCGCCTATTTTTAAAGATCTTTAAAATTTCTGTGGGTTGACAGACCGCCAAAAATACATAAGTATTAATTGAGCATTTCTTCTAAAGTGATCTAGTCAGTATGTATGTATATATATATATATATATATATATATATATATATATATATATATATATATATATATATATATATATATATTAAAAACAAAAAAAAAAAACTTTTACATTAGTTGCCACCTTTTCGGCATGCCTGAAACTGTGAACACCCATTCTGATTACATTGTGAAGGCCATGATTTCTGTAGCACCAGAGGCCTACGAAATGCTGCTGACAATGTATGAGCATGGGCGAACAAAAATATATAACACTTAGGTGCCAGGAACATTTTATAGGTGCTAGACAAACGGTTTCAATGAGCCTGGATGGAAGCACTCCAAGAAGGTACATTAACATTTTTAAAAATATTTAAAAGCCATTTTATAAATAAGGGAAATGCAGTCCTGTAGATTTGGAGGCTAGCTACATGGTGAATAAGAAACCATATGCTATCTACATTATTTGTATTCTATTTATAAATGTTGTGCTACATCAACTTGTTCAAACACATTTAATCAGTGGCATTTAGAGTCATATTTAAGTTTCACGTATTATAAATGCATCTGTTAGAGGGGAATCAGTCGTGGATAAAAACAGTGGACCTTATGGGTGTGGGCTGTGCCACTGGTGTGCGTGCACTTACATCGCGATCCCAACCGGGTTATGAAAGCGCATGTCACAGCGGCATCTAGTGGCAGGAAGGCGCTAAGCAAGAGCTGGAGCACTGCAGGTGTTGGACACACGGGAGGGACAGAGGTACAAGGCGAGACTGGCCCTGGGGGTGTAGGAGATCACAATAAAGGTGCATTATGATCTCCTACACCCCCAGGGCCAGCCAAACCCCCCCTCCCCCGTACCTCTGTCCTGTGTGGCCAACGCCTGCATTGCTCCAGTTCTTGCTGCCTGCCACTAGATGCCGCTGTGACGCACGCGTGCATAACCCGGTCGGGCACTCAATGTCATTGCGCGCACACTAGTGGTGCAGCCCAAAGCCACAAGGTCCAAAATGGTTTATCATGAAATATGGAGATAAAACATTATTAATCTTACCCTACAGTTTACTAAATCTCTTGAGTTTGCAAGCGGTTGATTTTGAGAGTTAACACCCTTTGAAACCCATGCTTAAATTAGCATAAAATTAATAATTTGTTTTGACCAATCACAAGCAGCTATACATTGTTTCAATATATGATGGTAGTTTGTTCAACAAAGCATCATGGGATGTGTAGTGCCCTGCACAAGGAAGCAAGGCGGAGCCCAGACATTGCTAAACTGCACTAGGCTGCTGCTGGCCTGAAGGTTTGTATTGATTTAAAAACCATACCCAAATGCAATGTTTCTATTGGTAGGTATCAAATGCCTATGTAAGCAGCCCTGGGGTGTGTGAAAAACTAATTTTATTTTTGAATAAATCTGTATGTGTATAGAATGGCTCAATGTAATGTGTGTTTCTGATATAAGCAGCGTGTGTTAGATTAGAAAAAAGGTAAATACAGGGAAACTTAGATATACCTTTAAGTTGTATTAAATGAAATAACTACAAAAAAAAAATTAAATGAAACACTAGAATGCTTGTAACATGCATTTTATTACCATGAATGATTATGTGAGCAGTATAGTTAGGACTTTATACCTGCTGCAATGCAACTGATCAAGGTTTAAATCCTTAGGTGTTAATCTCAATAAGACACTTGAGATCCAATCCATTCTGTAATATACATTTGATCTGAAATCGCATACAAGAATTCACACTTTGTATGACATACAGGCCTGAACCAAGCTGTTCTATGTGGAACTGGTAACTTGCGCTTAGAACTGGCTTCTACAAGCCATCAGTCTAATCACTTATGTTCACAAAAGTTAATTGGAAAAACTTCAATGTGAAAAATGTCTTTAAAAAAAAAAAAAAAAAAAAAAAAAAAAGGAAAACAAACAAACACAAAAAAACCCCACATATTTAGTACCTATTCTGTACAATGCTCTTTAACTAGGACAGTCGTCTGGGGAAGGGTATTTTGGATGCAAATAAAAATGCCATTGAGTTTTTTTGAAAAAATAAATAAAAAAATAAAAAAAATCGCATTTTAGATTGTGAACTTTCATAATAAACAACTGAAAATGTATCAACATATGATACGACAATTATAGTATGACAAGAACTTCACGCGCCTTTGACCCTTAAGGGGTGTGTGCGCGCTCATATTTTTAATCGGTTCAGGGGAGAGGTGTGTGGCCTCGGATACACTTTTTGCATTTGCCAACTTCCCAGGTCACCAACACATAGTCAGAAGAAGGGAGTTAGGATGCCCTGCTTAGTATCCCCCCTCATGCCTTGCACATGAAAAATTACTGTCATACAGTGGTTCACACAGCAAGTAATTTTATTAATTTGTGAAGGAAAGGGGAGAAAAAAAAAACTGTAGGACAGGAATTAATGGGTAATAGAAATATAGATAAGGGGAGATGTAATTAGGGGTACAATACAGTATTATTTGCTTGTTTTAGAGAGATATAATGGACTGTGTATTGCTGAAGAGGGACATGGCCTCCTGTTGCCCACCATTGCTTTTATGTATGACTAGATGGCCATACACTATGTGTACTAAACACTGTTGATGCCGGACACACGTGCATCTCCCACAGGTGTGATGCCGGACACACGCGCATCTCCCACAGGTGTGATGCCGGACACATTACACTATAAATCAGATGAGCTATCAACCAATCAAGCACTACAAAATGAGGCAAAATACATGGTTACTAATACGCGGAGCTACAAATGAGAACGCAACCCACGGACATGAACTTATTTTTGGTCTCCCTTATATTCGTCTCTATAGATTTGCAATTTAACTTGTTTGTGGTCATCACATATCAGCTGTCTGGAGAGTGTCCAGCCACAGTCTTCAGCAGATGAAAAATAAAAAAAACAGACTAGCTGTGTTATGCATATTTGCTGATTCAAAGAGTTTTTGGGGGAGTTTTCTGACACTATCTTGTTAGAAAAATGACTAAACAATACTGGTTTATCTTTGTACTGAAATGACAGTGTGCTTTATATAGCTGAACCAAAAGTCAAAGACACAATTGCAGACATTGTAAAGAACCATTGAAAGTGTGTATAATATATATATAAATATATATATATATATATATATATATATATATATATATATATATATATATATATATTTTTTTTTTTATTATTATTATTATTATTATTATTTTTTAATGAAAGGCCAGTTTAAGCTCTTCAAATCTAATGTGTTTTCTAGCTCACCATTAACATGAAAAATACATATGCAAATAGTAGCAGAGAAAAGCTTCAAAAAATACAAAAACAATAAAAAAAATGTTATATATATATATATATCCCTCCTTGCCCTGGACATTTTTATCCATATTACAAACACAATCACCATTTATTTTATTACGGCAATTCATTTTATGAAAGCTAGCAAGCACTTTTGAGAGTCGGGTGTTGTGGAATAGAAGTCATAACCCCCATATCCTACAGAGCATTCTCCATGTTATCTGGTCTGCATAATTATGCAGCCTATAATAAATTGTGTTTGTCATATGGATAATAGTGCCCTGGACATAAGTGGGAGAGGAGTGCAGCACCCTTTGTTGCCGTTTGCATATGTATTTTAAATGTAAATTAATGGTAAACTTAAGAATAGATTTAACTTTAAAAGAGCTTACTATGGTCCTTTAATAGTGAATATGAATAAGTGGTGTTTACTGAATATAAAGAATACAAACAGATCTACTAAATATGTCCTAGGAATATGTGAATTCAACTCTTGAAGTAGTTGCTGACTTTATTGATAAGACTGGAGAGACTTATGATCTTTGTATAATACAAAGAGGTCCTAGGCCTTTCTATATTGATAAATGGTGATGGCATTTGTCAATTCTGCCCATACATTTTTACTTACATATGTTGTGGTATTTCTACAAATATTAAAATACATAAATCGTTAATACAGAAGTCCCAAACAACCATCATTGCAAAGTAAATACCGATATAACTCTGCAAACCCATTTTCACATAATTTAGTTCCGTTGTTCAGATAAGCATGGCACTACAGTGGTCGTTTAAACGAAAGGCAAGGACTGAATGGGATCTGTGGTAATATAACAAATGAACAGAATACCCAAGATAGTCAGAATAGGTGGACAATGTGATTCTGTCCACAGCAATATGGATCATGATAACAAGAAATGATCACTCAGCACTTGTAACCTGACCTATGTGTCTAAAGTACTGTACTTTCCTACCACAAGTAGGCCAACTAGTTCTGTAAGATTCAGAAAATCTAACTTGCATTTCTAAACCACTCACACAGCACATTATTTCCATATTTTAACTACTTTGCGTGCTTCGTGAACTTTAAGGCTCAGTCAATGTATTCAGAAACACATCCAAAAGGAGGCAAGATATTAGCAGAACAATAGCTTGAATGACTGGATGTCTGTTGGATAAAAGGCCACACACCTTAAGAGCAAACAGAATGATTCACAGGTGGTAAAGAGGTGTCTCTCAGTGACTAGGCTACATGATAGTAAGAACACACTTGGATATACTTACTTTACAATGTTAGGATGGTCAAAGTGTTCAAGGCGTTTCAGCAATGCTACCTCTCGCACTGTAGACAGAGGGAGTCCATTTTCGTTAGTCTGCACTCGTACATTTTTGAGCGCCACAAACTTGCCACTCTGTAGATCCCTGGCCTTGTAGACTGTGCCATAAGCACCAACACCAATCTCTGCTACAGGTTCATACTGTCCCCGAATATCTTTAGCCATATTCCACAGTGACTGTATCCTTCTCCCGACCTCCTGTGTGGAAGGAAAATTAAAACTGATCACCTGAAGACCTCAGGATTGTAATTATGTACTTTTTTTTTCTAGGCAAAAACAAAACAAACGATAGTTCCCAATTCAAAAATTTGCATTTGAATCAAAGGCGGGGGCATGGTAAACAGGCAAAGGGCAGTACTTTATTATTCAGTAAAGAAATGGTAAATAGTGTACCTGATAAGATTATGCTGTTTTAACTAAACTGCTCCATGGAACTTCCACCTATTGTGTGACAAAGAGTTCCACAAGAAACTCACCCACATTTTATTTACTGCCTTGAATAAAATGGTTCTTAGTATGGTTATTGGTGAGCTTAGGCCCATTTTAGGGCCTTGGAAGGGGTGCTGGAACTGGGGAGCCATTTTAGGAAATAGGAGAAGCATTGTGGGATGTGACAAGCTATTTCGGGGTTCTTGTGCCTGTTAATATCTTAGAAGCCCCAGTATTCATTTGGTAAACACTAAATGTAGTGTTTTTTTATAATATGTTCTTTAAACAGGGTATGATAGAACTAATGATATCAAATTTAGGAGCTAGCTTAATTTTTGAGTCAGACATTACATAGGTGCCAGGAAAGTACTATGATTATATTTTTTATACTATATAAATATATATTTTTTTATAAAGAGAGAGATATGGAAATATATAGTTTAATGATTAATATATTACATTTTTTAAAGGCATATCCTGTGGTTGTACAGACTGAGCTAGTCATACCCTGCAAGGTATCATATATACTTTACTAATAATAAAATACTTAAAAAAACAAAATAAAAAAAAATGGGGAGGGAATTGAAAAAGTAATTCTAGTGTTTGTGTGCGTTTCAACTCTGTCCATTTTTTAAATACGGATTCTGATCGTTATTTACATTGACATTTACTGTAAAGATGGCACAGCCTGTACTTTTTAGATGAAAGGTCTATGTAAATAGAATTGTACACGGTGCAACACTAATCTTACAACAAAAAAGGAACACTAAATAAATATATATTTTTAATTAAAGTACCTTATAAAACTCACAAAAGGAAAAGGTTATGCCTATACAAAGTTCACTAAAAATAGAATAAAGTCCTTTTGAAGCCCATAATAGAAGACAGCTATACCCAGCAGAAACAGGCAGCAAATATGATCACCAAAAGCCCAGGTAAGCCTTTAATTAATACTGGCAACTAGATTGCGCTCACGACTTACGAGCAACCGCAGGTGATCTGTTCGGACTGGACAAGAAGAAGCTAAATAAATAGACTGAAAGGGACATGGAACACAACTGTTTTTTCATGCAGTAATACAGTGTGTTTTACACATTAGAAAAGTTTTTTTTTTTTTTTTTTTGCACAAAGCAAAACCTGTTTAAGCTTCATTGAAACTCTCACAGGCTGGCAAAGAGCAAGCCCCAAGTACAATGAAACTTCTGAATACGGTTTGTGCTCCGATACCTTTGCATGAAAAAATAAAACATACTGTGATATTATTACCCTGTTCCTTTAAGGAAACATAAATACCATGTTCCTTTAACATGTTGCTCCAAAAATGTGAAAAAAAAAGCCTTTTCTTTTGCATTAAAAGCTAACTATATAAATGTAATTTGAGTTCTAATGAATAATTAAAAGTATTTTATGTTTCTTAAACAGGGTATGATAGAACCAATTATGGCAAATTTAGGAACTAGGTGGATTTTTGAGTCAGGCATTAAATAGGTGCCAGGGAATATAGGGTGGGGTAGATAAGATAGACAGATAAAACAGACATCATAAATAGTGTGTCACAATTCGATTTTTTTTAAACACCTTTTATTTTTAAGAAAAAGCACTAAAAATAAACGCCAACATGCTGATCACCTGTGAGTATAAAATCCAACCACCTTAAAAAAATACTCTTTTTGAACTACATGGCTAAAATTTCTAATGAAAATAAGTAAAAATAACAAACCTAAATTATTTTTTTTTTTTTTAAATGAATAAAATGAAATAAAAAGGTGACCTCTGGGTATATTTTCATGAATGAGATCATCTGTCAAAGCTGCTGTAGTAAAAACCTGTCCCCATAGTTTCTTTATTGCTTTTTTTAAACTAAAATAGTTGGTGCTAATCATAAGCAGGAGGTTGAAAGGGTTAAGCTGTGGTTACTATGTAACATTCCTTGGGTTTTGTTCCCATTATATGGTGCATTATACCCTCCCCTGCAAGTCTCCTTCCTGTATCCTAAGCACCACTGTCCCTTTAAATGAAGTGAAAGCTGCTTCTGCTACACATGGTGCCAGATGGAAGGAGCTCTTTGTGCTCATTAGATGAGCTCTTATCATGAATAAATGGACAGTGGGGGCACAGCAGGGTGTACACCCCCCATTACACTCTGGTATAATTCTCTATGGGTGCCCATAAAACCCTCCTCCCTTTCCTGCCACACTAGGGCAAAGCCTGCAGATTCCTGGCAATGGGTGTAAATGTGCAGCATTCTCCTCTCACAGCCCATGTGCCCCTCTATAGAGAAAGCATTCATCTAGAGAGCCCCTCCTCATGTATGCAAGTACTGGGCTTATCAGCTGGGATATAAAAGCAACAACAAGCCCCCTACTTGGCTATTACCCCCTCTGCACAAGGCCCTATAAGCACCACTTATACACTGCACAAGTCCCTCTAAACATCCCCCATACTGTGCATAAGACCATATAACACCCCCTATCATACTGCATAAGACCCTCTAAACAACCCCTATATGCACCACACAAGACTCTCTAAATACCCCCTATATACTGCATAAGACATATTGCATAAGGTCCTCTAAACATTCTCTATACTGCATAAGACCCTCTAAATACCCCCTATATACAGCATATACACATCGACCCTTTTACACTTTCCCCATCACATATTACAACACACAAATTACACTAATTTTTTTTTTAAGTTTTCCAACTATTAGACTATTTCCAAATAAAGGCTAATACTAATAATTGGAATTCCAATGGGCATTATATGTGAGTGGATGATGTGCAGTGTTATATGATCCCACCAGCAGCACACTCACAGGATCAGCCCTTACCGGGTGTGTATTCTGCTAGCAGCAGGGACTCAGCACTCTCATGGCGGCCCCTCCCTTTCCTGTGCCCGGCCCGGGTCACTGATCTGTTATCTGGAACAAGACCTCCAGCTCAGCCTCACATGTAATACTCCAATAAGTGAGCAATGGACAGCTCTCACATCATCACTTCCTGCACACAGACACTCCCCTGGAGGCTGGGGCTGCCCTGGGTGTCCCTCCTACTCCAAATGATGGAAATCCGCCCAATACATCACTTTAGTCTTAAACATAAACTGTGCTTTTATTTTATATTCTCATAATAACATAAAATAGCATCTATTACCATGCAGAACACTGGCTTGCAATATATATATACTTATATTTTTCAGAGACCCACAATATATCAAATTAGAAAATATTTCAGTATTAATTCTAAGAAAAAAAATACTTCATATCAAACAGCCTTATTAAATAACAATTTAATAAGGCTGTAAGTGTTTAAGTTGCATGTATTTAAGTAAACGTGTTTTTATTCACAGTTTCATGGCTAAATGTTTTCCCTGCTGTCTTAAATGATGGAAACCCACCCTATCAATTTTTCTTACAAATAAAATAGATTTAACAGGCACATCAAAAATAAAAATACAATCCATAAGAAATTGTGCTTGCAAAATATACATTGTTCTATGGTCTATATTGCAGAAAATTATTAGTATTACTAGAAAAATACATCCCGCTATCATAATTATATATTTTTGAATCACAGTTTCATGGCTAAATGTGTGGAAGTAATGTGCAAGACAAATGGGACAATGAATTAACACATGGACTGTGAATAATTATACAAATAACATATAATTTGCTTTGCAAATTAGCACTGAGGATAACATATAGCACTAAAAGTATTCATCTTCTGTAAATAATTATACAATTAAATATGTTATTACCTGCAAATTGTTTCTGCATAATTTGGATTTGGACTCGATTTGAGTTATCAGTTGCAAAAATAATATATTTTGTGGCGCTAGATGCATACAATGTATTATATTCATATTGAAGTAGCTGACGTGCCCTTTACAAATGGCGGAGAAACTGCTGGTGCAGCAGGTGTAAAGCACCAGGGCCTACAGCAGGCAGCACCCTGGAGTGAATGGAAACTATTAATTTATTAGGAGAGTGGGTGCACACAAATAAGTGACTTCAAAATGTAGAAGAAGTCTGAGCGCTGTACATTTGACACCTTTGAATTATGATATTGGAGAAAACTGCTTAGAGTCCCTTGTACTGCAAGAAGATCCAAGTTGGTCACTGGAAGGTATGATCATGAGGCTGAAGCTCGAATATTTTGGCGGTATCAGGAGGAGACAGAATTCCCTAGAAAAGACTCTGTTGCTGAGAAAGATTGAAGGCATATGGATAAGGGGACGACAGGGTCGGAGATGGATAGGTGAAGCAGTGAACATGAACTTAATGGAGCTCAGAGACGCAGTGGCTGACAGATGTGCCTGGCATGAGGCGGTCCATAGGGTCACTGAGAGTTGGACACAACTGTACAACAAGGCAGAGCTGAAAGTACCAAGTCCTTCCAGAATCTCTGCCTCCTCTCTCTCTTTTTTTTATTGTTTTTTTAATTAGTTATAAACACAGTACAAACACAAGATACAAAACACGTGTAAATCAAGACAGGCTAAAGTAACATTGGCTTCCCCAGCTATGCATAGCTGATAAGAAATTCACATCAGATTGAACAGTTGTGCTAACGAATTTGCTCTTATACAATCAATCTAGTAATATACTCTCCCAAAAATATGAATACCATGATCTGTGATTCTCAATTTCAAATAGTGGTCTTATTTAGGAAAATACTGTGTAGATATTGACCCATGTAAAAGAAGAAAACAAAAAGAAAATACAACATTATACAAATGAGTAGCTATATATATATATATATATATATATACACCAAATTTTCTTAGAGATTAATAGGAAAGCAGCTAGGTGGAATTAATAACCCCCCCCCCCCCAAAAAAAAAAAAAACAACTCAAATACAAAATACACATAAAGTACAATAAATAAAACATAACCCAGTGCATCACACCATAACAGAGAGAGAGAAAGAGAGCAGAGGGGGCCTCCAATAAGAATATAACTCAATACAGATCCTAATTGGCTTCACTTTGAACTGGCAAGAAATAGGAGTTGTGCCAAATAACCCATTTATGAATGGGAAAGGGGATAACTCCAAGCTCAAAGAGATCCATTTCCAAAGAACGATTTTTACTCTTCTCTTTGACTTCATACCAGAATGGCCGATCTCCTTCTTTTCCATCTAGAAACATTAGTCCTTTGGCTACCATTAGAACCTGAATCAAAAAGGCTTTTATGTCCAGGGACAGCGTGTTGGGAAGGATATGAAACAAGGTGATTTCCAGTGAAGAGGGAGAGGATGGGTGCAGGGGAGAGAGGGGATGGGGTGAGGAGATAGAGTGCGGGTTGGGGTGCAGATGATAGGGTGCAGTAGGGTGCAGGTGATGGGGTGCAGAAGAGGAAAGTTGATGAGGTGCAGTAGAGGTGATTGGATGCAGGGTGGCGCACTCTTGTCTGGAGCGCAGTTGTTGTTCAGCCCGCAAAGGACATGCTACGCACCTGTTAAGAATTTTAAAGTATGTTTTTCTGTAGGAAGCATTCTTTATATACAGTCAGGTCCATAAATATTGGGACATCGACACAATTCTAATCTTTTTGGCTCTATACACCACCACAATGGATTTGAAATGAAACAAACAACATGTGCTTTAACTGCAGACTTTCAGCTTTAATTTGAGGGTATTTACATCCAAGTCTGGTGTAGGAATTACAACAGTTTGTATATGTGCCTCCCACTTTTTAAGGGACCAAAAGTAATGGGACAGAATAACAGTCATAAATCAAACTTTCACTTTTTAATACTTGGTTGCAAATCCTGTGCAGTCAATTACAGCTGAAGTCTGGAAAGCATAGACATCACCAGACGCTGGGTTTCATCCCTGGTGATGCTCTGCCAGACCTCTTCAGTTCCTGTTTGTTCTTAAGGGCATTTTCCCTTCAGTTTTTTCTTCAGCAAGTGGAATGCATGCTCAATCGGATTCAGGTCAGGTGATTGACTTGGCCATTACACAATATTCCACTTCTTTCCCTTAAAAAACTCTTTGGTTGCTTTTGCAGTATGCTTCGGGTCATTGTCCATCTGCACTGTGAAGCGCCGTCCAATGAGGTCTGAAGCATTTGGCTGTATATGAGCAGATAATATTGCCGGAAAAACTTCAGAATTCATCCTGCTGCTTTTGTCAGCAGTCACATTATCAATAAATACAAGAGAACCAGTTCCATTGGCAGCCATACATGCCCACGCCATGACACTACCACCACCATGCTTCACTGATGAGGTGGTACGCTTTGGATCATGAGCAGTTCTTTTCCTTCTCCACACTCTTCTCTTCCCTTCACTCTATTACAAGATGTTCTTAGTCTCATCTGTCCATAGGATGTTGTTCCAGAACTGTGAAGGCTTTTTTAGATGTTTGGCAAACTCTAATCTGGCCTTCCTGTTTTTGAGGCTCACCAATGATTTACATCTTGTGGTGAACCCTCTGTATTCACTCTGGTGAAGTCTTCTCTTGATTGTTGACTTTGACACACATACACCTACCTCCTGGAGAGTGTTCTTGATCTGGCCAACTGTTTTGAAGGGTGTTTTCTTCACCAGGGAAAGAATTCTTCGGTCATCCATCACAGTTGTTTTCCGTGGTCTTCCGGGCCTTTTGGTGTTGCTGAGCTCACCAGTGCGTTCTTTCTTTTTAAGGATGTTCCAAACAGTTGATTTGGCCACACCAAATGTTTTTGCTATCTCTCTGATGGGTTTGTTTTGTTTTTTCAGCCTAATGATGGCTTGCTTCACTGATAGTGACAGCTCTTTGGATCTCATATTGAGAGTTAACAGCAACAAATGCAAATAGCACACTTGAAATTAACTCTGGACCTTTTATCTGCTCTTTGTAAAAGGGATAATGAGGGAATAACACACACCTGGCCATGAAACAGCTGAGCAGCCAATTGTCCCATTACTTTTGGTCCCTTAAAAAGTGGGAGGCTCATATACAAACTGTTGTTATACCTACACCGTTCACCTGAGATGGATGTAAATACCCTCAAATTAAAGCTGAAAGTCTGCAGTTACAGCACATCTTGTTCGTTTCATTTCAAATCCATTGTGGTGGTGTATAGAGCCAAAAAGATTAGAATTGTGTCCATGTCCCAATATTTATGGACCTGACTGTATTTAGCAGTTAAAGAGAAAGCTGAGTGCCATACTTCCACAGGCTATGAGGCTTTTACATCCCCTTCCTAAAGTCTCAAAATGAGTGGTTTAGATCCCTCATAACTCATCTTGATAATATTGTAACACTTTGATATAAGATGTGTTCTGTTTAATGACAAATGTTTCAGAATATAACACTTTTACATAAGACATCAAAGGTAATCAGTTTATTATTTTGATACAGAGCTCTGAGGTACACAAATCCCTTTTTTAGTCGCAACCTTAATAGGGAAGATTTAAAGCGTTTACCTAAGGAGGCAAGTGGAATTATTGGACTAGGAAAGGGAATAAATGCATATTTAACATTAAGTTTAAGCCAAAATCTAACAACTTTTTAATACTTGAAAATTCACCCTGGAAAAGGTAATTTACCTAAATTTTATCCTGAAAGAGTAATACAGCTAAGTCTCCCTTTGCGACACTAACTTTTTAATTTGAAGTCAGTGATTAGAGTCAATTGGATCAGTCCATTTAATCACATGGGAGGCTAAAGTGGCTACATGAAAATTCTTAATTATTGGATATGCCATACCTCCTTTATTAAAATTGCTGATCATATACACATTCTTAGTCCTCATCCTCCTATGATTGTGGATACATTTGTTTATAAGAACTTTATTAATTATATAGATTGGGACCTGATATGGGATACAGCGCATTAGATAACCTATCTTCGGAAGAAGGGACATTTTAACAGCCATAATCCTGCCAGACCAAGAAATATTCATATTTTTAAAGGCTATGATGGAATATGTCAATTTTTTATACACTAGGTTATAGTTCTGAAGTATTAAATGTTTTAAATCTGTTTGCAGAATAATTCTTAGATGTTTAATATTGAATTGTCATTTAAATACATTTTCACCTTCTAAATCGGTTACATTCATTGCCATAGCCTCTTATTTTGACAGATTCAGTCCATAATTAGAAACCACACTGTATTCAGCTATCAGCTCTCAATGAGTTAAAATGATCTTCCATGGTCACAACAATATCGTCGGCAAATAACCACAATTTGTGTTCAATTTTGCCTACTCTTATTCCAAAAATCTTGACTCAATCAGAAGAGCAAAAATTATAGGTGATAGTGGGCAGCCTTATCGCATACCATTTGAGATGTCAAATCTCTCAGATCTGAAACCCAGGCCCATGACAGAGGTGGAAGGAGACACATACAAAGCGCGAATGGCCTTGGACCCAAAATCGCCAAAACCATATTTGGCCAAAGTAAGGTCCATGTATTCCAAACCGACTCTGTCAAAGGCCTTCTCTGCGTCTAGAGATAGAAAAACAGACGGGGCTTTTTTATTTTTCAAATGGGAAATCATATTTAACAGTCTTTTAATATTCTCCGCACCCTGTCTCCCCGGTATGAAATCCGTTTGATCTTTCACAATCGAGGAATAAATAATTTGATTAAGCCTATTGGCCGAAATTTTAGCATAAATCTTAACATCCGTATTGAGCAGAGATGTTTGCATTCCAACAGAGCCTGATCTTCCTTGGGTATGGTGATTATCAATGCTTCAATCATTTATTTCGGGGCATAACCATTATTCCTAATTTCATTTAATACATCTTTTAGATCTTTGACAAGTTCTTGTTGGCAAATTTTATAATATTGATTAATAAAGCTTAATAAAGCTTTATTGATTAATAAAGCTATCCAGTCAGGAGAGGAAAAGAGTTTTAGTTTTGAAATGGCCCATAGGCTTTCCTTTTCTGTAACTTCTTGATTCAACATATCTAGATCTATGTCTGACACCGAGGGAGCTGCATTTTATCTAAAAAAATTGGATGGCTTCTCAACGGGTTTAACTATTTCTTTATTGACTAGTAAGTTGTAAAGCTTTTGATAAAATGTACCGAATATCTGGGCAATCTTATCCAGTTTAGTAATCTCCCTATTCTTGTAAAAAATTCTATCATTTCTCTTCTTTGTAAACATTTTCTTTAGTTTGTTTGCTAACAGTCTGCCTGCTTTATTGCAAAAATGGTAAAGGCATTGTTTCCATAAGGATTTGTCTACTAGCCCTTGCTCAATTTTTTTAATTTGCCCTTGAACCTTCCTAATTTGTCCAGTTTGGCCAAATCTATGTATAGTTCTCTTAAAGACCTATCTCTCTGGTTTTTCTTTTGAGCTTGTAACTTAATTAATACTCTTCTAACGTAAGTATTGTGGGCAGTGCTGATGTAGAATTAAGAAAGTTATTGGATATGTGGCCCAGGTTATACAAGAACCTACTATAAATGAGGCTATCTTGGATTTAGTAATTTACTTTTATTATGGGACTTTAAAAAATGCAAAAATGAAAACTACTTTTGTGAGTTAAAATTGATAATTGAGGATATGTTCGATACTGAAATTATCAGCTGCAAGAAAACTGTAACATCTATTTGTCTCACATTTATACTGCTTACAGGACATGCGTTGTTATGGAATATTATCCAGATTTTCAATATGCCACATTCACAGACACTGTGATCATATTTTAAAGATAATCCTCATACAGGGAGTGCAGAATTATTAGGCAAGTTGTATTTTTGAGGATTGAACAACAACCATGTTCTCAATGAACCCAAAAAACTCATTAATATCAAAGCTGAATATTTTTGGAAGTAGTTTTTAGTTTGTTTTTAGTTTTAGCTATTTTAGGGGGATATCTGTGTGTGCAGGTGACTATTACTGTGCATAATTATTAGGCAACTTAACAAAAAACAAATATATACCCATTTCAATTATTTATTTTTACCAGTGAAACCAATATAACATCTCAACATTCACAAATATACATTTCTGACATTCAAAAACAAAACAAAAACAAATCGGTGACCAATATAGCCACCTTTCTTTGCATGGACACTCAAAAGCCTGCCATCCATGGATTCTGTCAGTGTTTTGATCTGTTCACCATCAACATTGCGTGCAGCAGCAACCACAGCCTCCCAGACACTGTTCAGAGAGGTGTACTGTTTTCCCTCCTTGTAAATCTCACATTTGATGATGGACCACAGGTTCTCAATGGGGTTTAGATCAGGTGAACAAGGAGGCCATGTCATTAGATTTTCTTCTTTTATACCCTTTCTTGCCAGCCACGCTGTGGAGTACTTGGACGCTTGTGATGGAGCATTGTCCTGCATGAAAATCATGTTTTTCTTGAAGGATGCAGACTTCTTCCTGTACCACTGCTTGAAGAAGGTGTCTTCCAGGAACTGGCAGTAGGACTGGGAGTTGAGCTTGACTCCATCCTCAACCCGAAAAGGCCCCACAAGCTCATCTTTGATGATACCAGCCCAAACCAGTACTCCACCTCCACCTTGCTGGCGTCTGAGTCGGACTGGAGCTCTCTGCCCTTTACCAATCCAGCCACGGGCCCATCCATCTGGCCCATCAAGACTCACTCTCATTTCATCAGTCCATAAAACCTTAGAAAAATAATCCACATCAATATCAAAAAACATAACTTCAAAAACAAATTGTTAAAAACAAAAAAGTGATGACGAAATTTTTAAACAAAGATGGTAGGAGAGGTTTAAGGAAGAAGGAGACCAATACAATAAATGGCTAATTGCTGCATAAGCAGTTCCACAGTACAATATGCCCTATATATGGATAAATTAATAAAGGCAAACCCAATGCTTATCAGACTTCTGCTGGTCTGTATTCTATACATTCGCAAAAAAAGGGGGGTTGCCAGTAACTTAATGCCTTCCTTAGTCCTTCCTCTCCTCCAACATCCCGACGACTACCGTTTCACCCCTACACAGGGCTTAGTCATGGGGTAACTGACACTGATTCTGAGCATGTATTTAAACTTCCAGCACTTCCTGGTTTGCGTCAATCACATCAGCACGTGACGTGATGACGTCATTGTGTCTATTGAATGAAAAAACTTTATTTAAACATATTGAATGGCCAGCACTTACGGGTTTGAATTGCGGCAAACTTGTATCTGGGGTACTGGGAGAAGATAATCGTGTTTGCTGAAACCCTTGAACATCTCTCTGATAATATGATATTATGGAAGAGGTACATAGATGATGTTATATTGCTCTGGTCTGGAACAATAGAAGACCTAAACAAGTTTCTGGAGCAACTCAATATCAACAACTTGGGTTTGAAGTTCACATATAACTTTGATTATGTGAGCATTCAGTTCTTAGCTATAGCCATCACTAGAGACTGTGTAGGTGAAATACTGTACATACCTCAGTACATTATAAACCAACAGCAACCAACTCTCTGTTGCATTGGTCGAGCCAACATTAAGTTACTGGCAACCCCCCTTTTTTTGCGAATGAAACAGCAAGTATATTGCAGTAATGTATTAAATACAGACTAGTAGAAGTCTGATAAGCAATGGGTTTGCCTTTATTAATTTATTCAAATATAGGGCATATTGTACTGTTGAACTGCTTATGCAGCAATTAGCCATTTATTGTATTGGTCTCCTTCTTCCTTAAACCTCTCCTACCATCTTTGTTTTAGAATTTCTTCATCACTTTTTTGTTTTTAATAATTTGTTTTTGAAGTTATGTTTTTTTATATTGATGTGGATTGTTTAAAACCGCTAACCATATAATCCTATGATTAGCAGTTTCTGCACATATGAGGATTATCTTTAAAATATGATCACAGTGTCTGTGAATGTGACATATTGAAAATCTGGATTATATTCCATAACCACGCATGTCCCGTAAACAGTATAAATGTGAGACAAATAGACGTTACAGTTTTCTTGCAGCTGATAATTTCAGTATCAAACATATCCTTAATTATCAATTTTAACTCACTGAAGTAGCAGTGATTTTTTTTATTTTTAACAGTCCCATAATAAAAGTAAATTAATCAATAATTAAGGGCAATGCACTAGGGACTCTAGGGAGTCAGCATTCATTTTCTTGGATTTAGTCATCACAAATAATATTGATATGGTATCAAATGTTGAAATAGGGCAACCTTTGGAAAATAGTGATCACAACACAGTGTCATTTGAGATTTAATAAAAAAATGGCCAACAAAAACTCTTAATTTTGAAAGGGCAGATTTTAACAGTCTAAGGGCAGCAATACAAAGTATAAACTGGGACAAAGAACTGATAGGTAAAAATACTGAACATAATGGACAACTAGAGATGTCGCGAATAGTTCGCCGGCAGACTGTTCCCGGCGAACATAGCATGTTCGCGTTGCGGCGAACTGCGAACATATGCGATATTCGACCCGCCCCCAATACTTTATCATTGAGCAAACTTTGACCCTGCATGTCACAGTCAGCAGACACATTCCAGCCAATCAGCAGCATACACTCCCTTCCAGAGCCTTCCATCTGAAGGACAGCAGCCATTTTGGAATCATAACTAACTTGCAGTCTTACTGAGAGGAGGGAGAGTGTAGGTGATACTGCATCAATAGGGAAAACCATAGCTAGGCAAGTTTATTTAGTGTCCAGTGCAGTGCTGAAGGACTCTTGTGCATTATTATTATTATTATTATTATTATTATTATTATTATAACTACTATATAATGTGTAGATGTACCAGCTGGGCATGCTCTTGTGCATTATTATTATTATTATTATTATTGTTATTATTATTAATATTATTATTATTATTATTATATAATGTGTAGATGTACCAGCTGGGCATGCTCTTGTGCATTATTATTATTATTATTAGTAGTAAAATACTACTACTAATAATAATAATGCACAAGAGCATGCCCAGCCAGTACATCTACACATTATATAGTAATAATAATAATAATAATAATACACAAGAGCATGCCCAGCCGTTACATCTACACATTATATAGTAATAATAATAATAATAATAATAATGTAGAAGAGCATGCCCAGCCGGTACATCTACACATTATATAGTAATAATAATAATAATAATGCACAAGAGCATGCCCAGCTTGTACGTCTACACATTATATAGTAATAATAATAATAATAATAATAATAATAATAATAATAATAATGCACAAGAGCATGCCCAGCTGATACATGTACACATTATATAGTAATAATAATAACAATAATAATAATAATGCACAAGATCATGCCCAGCGGTACATCTACACATTATATAGTAATAATAATAATAATAATAATAATAATAATAATACACAAGAGCATGCCTAGCCGGTACATCTACACATTATATAGTAATAATAATAATAATGCACAAGAGCATGCCCAGCCGGTTTATCTACTCATTATATAGTAATAATAATAAGAATAATAATAAAGCACAAGACCTCCCCTGTGTCTCCCCCCCCCCCACTCCCTCCCATGTGTCTCTCTCCCCCCCTCTCCCTTGTGTCTCCCCCCCACTCCCTCCCATGTGTCTCTCTCCCCCCCCTCTCCCCTGTGTCTCTCCCACCCTTCCCTGTGTCTCTACCCCCTCTCCCTTCCCCAGTGTTTCTTTTCCCTTTCTCCTGTGTCTTTTCCCCCTTCCCTCTTCCCTGTGTCACTCCCCCCTCCCCTGTGTCTCTACCCCCTCTCCCTTCCTGTGTTTCTTTCCCCCCTCCCCTGTGTCTTTCCTCCCTTCCCTCTCCCCTGTGTCTCTCCCCCCTCCTCTGTGTCTCTTCCCCCTTCTCCCCTGTGTCTCTACCCCCTCTCCCCTGTGTCTCTACCCCCTCTCCCTTCCCCTGTGTTTCTTCCCCCCTCCTCTGTGTCTTTACCCCCTTTCCTCTCCCCGGGTGTCTCCTCACCACTCCCTCCCATTAGTCTCTTCCCCCCTCTCCCCTGTGTCTCTACCCCCCACTCTCTCCTGTGTCTCTCCCCCTTCCCATGTGTCTCTTCCCCTCACCTCTCCCCTACCCTGTTTCTCTTCCCCCCTCTGTCCTGTGTCTTCCTCTCCCTCTCCCCTGTGTCTTCCTCCCCCTCTCCCCTCTCCTGTGTCTTCCTCTCCCTCTCCCCTGTGTTTCCTCCCCCTCTCCCCTCCCCTGTTAGCTTCTATACGCATACATACATACAATAAGAAATCTGGGGGGGGGAGTTACCCCTTACCCCCCCCAGTTCCAACACCCATGTGTACTGTATAATATTGTATTGCATTATGTTATATTATATCACTAGCGACTTGCCTGGCACAAATGACGGGGCAATAAAGTTTGAAGCCATGGCAATGCTGTTTGCCACACAATGTGATGCTTTTTGTACTCTGAGGACCTTCGGCGCTCATTGTGAGCCTCTTCCCTAGTGTCCTTCATGTTTTGTGCTTTGCAACGATCAATCTTCGGTGCTCATCGCAAAGACAGATATATAAGTACAGTGTTAAATATATAATTTTTTTGTGCAGTGTAAATTAAAAAATGTATTCAGGTCTCAGAGCATAATAAAGTGATTTAGATTTGTAACTGCTTTGAGAGTGCTATCGCTGGCAGCCAATGAGCAGTAATCCAGATATATAACTGCAGAGTAAAAAGTAAAACATTTTAGTGTAGTGTAAAGTCTACATTTTTATTTTCCATTACTAATTAATACTTATTAAATGAATGCACGATAATAACTATTGTGAATGAACAAATGTATTAGGAAGTGCGGTTTTGCGGTGCGTTAAACAGGGAGTTTAGTCTGTCACTGTGAAGCGGGCCTAACCCTTACAATACCTGATCGATACAATACCTGATCGATACAACTAGTACATTCCAACAATTTTGATGTTTTAAAGCACGTTATTCCAAACAATTTAGAAATGTTAGGTAATTTATGCCCTTTATGGCTTAAAACCAGACTCTGCATCAACTATGTAATTTTCCGTGGAAGTTTTGCCATGGATCCCCCTCCGGCATGCCACAGTCCAGGTGTTAGTCCCGTTGAAACAATTTTCCCACCACTATTGTGGCCAGAAAGAGTTCCTGTGGATTTTAAAATTTGCCTGCCCATTGAAGTCTATGGCTGTTCGCCGATGTTCGCCGGTTCGCGAACATTTGCGGCGGTTCGCGTTCGCGGTTCGCAAACCGAAAATTTTATGTTCGCGACATCACTATGGACAACGTTCAAATCCTTACTAAATATACATACTTATCACCATATCACATGAAAGAGTAAATCACATCCAATGTGGCTTAACAATCACTTAAAGTGATTGAAGATGAGGCGTAAAAAACAGGCATTTAAATTATACAAAAAAGAGGGGACAGACACTGCTTTATTTGAGTACTAGGAAGTCAACAAGGTTTGCAAAAGGGCTATTAGACTGAATAAAATAGAAAATGAAAAGTTAGTTGCAAAGGAGAGTAAGACTAACCCTAAAATAATTTTTAAATATATTAATGGGAAGAAGGCAAGGAGGGAAGCTATAGGAACATTACAATGTGAAACAGACTGTCTGATAATTAGTGACCAGGAAAAGGCAGATGAGCTAAATACGTTCTGTTCTTCGGTATACACAAGGGAGGTACCAGTGGTTGGGACACTGCAACATAATGGGGCTTCACTACCTTCACCAAATAATTGTTTAACACAGGAAGTAATCCAAAAAAGGTTGTTAAAAATAAATGTTAATAAAGCCCCAATTCCTGATGGAATACATCCAAAGGTACTGAGGGAACTGGGCTCTGTAATAGCCAAACCATTATATCTAATTGTTCAAGATTCACTCAACACAGGGTCTCTACCAGATGACTGGAGAAAAGAAGAGGTGATACCTATATTTAAGAAGGGAGCAAGAACAAATCCAGGAAATTAAAGACCTGTAAGCCTCACTTCTGTAGTGGAAAAGCTTTTAGAAGGGTTAATAAAGGATAGTATTCAAACAGGATTATAAGTAGGAGCCAACATGGATTATTGAAGGATATGTCATGTCAAACAAACCTAATTAGTTTTTATGAAGAGGTTAGTAGGAACTTGGATCAGGGCAACTCACTGGATGTAGTCTTTATGGATTTTGCAAAGGCTTTGGATACAGTGCCAAATGGGAGACTATTGAGCAAACTAAGGGATACAGGAATTGCAGTAAATATCTGCTCATGGATCGAGAGCTGGCTAAAAGGCAGGAAGCAAAGGGTTGTTGTAAATGGAACATACTACGATTGGACTAATGTGATAAGTGGGGTTCCTCAAGGTTCAGTATTAGGTCCTCTCCTTTTTAACATATTCATTAATGACGCTAAGTTGTGCAAGGTAATAAAATCAGATAATGATGTACTTTCCCTACAAAGGAATTTGCATAAATTAGAGAAATGAGCGACAAAATGGCAGATGAGATTTAATATGAATAAATGTAAAGTTAAGCATCTGGGAAGAAAAAATAGCCATGCAATTTATAATCTTAATAGAGCAAATCTAGGGGTATCAGATATTAAAAGGGATTTTGGAGTACTTGTGGACAACCACCCAGGTAACAGTGCTCAATGCCAAGCAGCAGCTGCAAAGGCAAGTAAAATATTAGCATGCATTAAAAAGGGTATAGAAGCAAGGGAAGCAAATATAATCCTGCCACCATACAAATCCCTAGTACACCCTCATTTGGAATTTGGCGTACAATTTTGGGGACCACTAAACAAAAAGGACATTTTAGAGCTGGAAAAAGTACAGAGGGCAACAAAACTAATAAGGGGAATAGAGGGCCAAAGTTATGAAGAAAGCCTAACCAAATTAAACTTATTTTCTCTAGAAAAAGGCGTCTAAGAGGGGATATGATTACCTTACATAAATATATCCAGGGTCAGTACAAGCAATTGTGTGCCAAGAGGCTTTCAACTAACCAGATGACATCCTTTGAGATTAGAAGTAAAAAAAATTCACCTTTAAAGAACGAAAAGTGTTATTCACAGTACGGGTGATTAATCTATGGAATTCTCTATCAAAGGAGGTGATGACAGCGGATTCAATAGATAACTTTAAAATGGGACTGGATATATTTTCAAATAAAAAGGGCATTTAGTGTTATCCTGGATAAATTAGAGAGGGAGTATTGATCCAGGGAGGAATACGATAGCCAGTACCTGGGTTCAGGAAGGAATTTTATATTTTTTTCCCTTTTTGAGACATATGGCAAAGTTTCACTTTTTTTTCTTTTTTTTTCTGTTTGCCTTCCTCTGGATCAGTTAGTTATCAATTAATGCACATATTGCAGATCAGAGGAGATCTAAAAAGGTTGGACTTGATTAACTAAAAGTCTTTTTTCAGCCTCAATTACTATGTAACTATGTAACTATGTAACAAATAGGACAAAATAACAGAAAAAGTCAATGTGCATAGCTATTCACCCCCCTAAAGTCAATACTTTGTAGAGCCACCTTTTGTGCCAATCACAGCTCCAAGTCGCTTTGGATAAGTCTCTATGAGCTTGCTACATCTTACCACTGCAATTTTTGCCCATTCCTCATTGCAAAACTGCTCCAGTTCCTTCAAGTTGGATGGTTTGCGATTGTGAACAGCAATCTTTAAGTCTGACCACAGATTTTCTTTTGGATTGAGGACTGAGCTTTGACTAGTACATTCCAACACATTTACATGTTTCCCCTTGAACCACTCAAGTGTTGCTTTAGCAGTGTGATGTATTGGGTTTGCGCCAAACATAGTGTTTTCTTTGATGGCCCGAAAAGTTCAATTTTAGTCTCATCAGACAAGAACACCCTTCTCCATACATTTTGGGAGTCGCCATTTTGTTTTTTGCTGAAAGTAATTGCTTTCTTCTGGCCACTCTGCCATAAAGCCCAACTCTATGGAGCGTACAGCTTATTGTAGTCCTATGTACAGATACTCTAGTCTCTACTGTGGAACTCTGCAGCTCTTCCAGGGTTACCTTAGGTCTCTGTGCTGCCTCTCTGATTAATGCCCTTCTTGCACGGTCCGTGAGTTTTGGTGGACGGACGTTTCTTATCAGGTTTGCTGTTGTGCCATGTTCTTTCCATTTGGTTATGATAGATTTGATGGTGTTCCTGGGGATCATCAAAGATTTGGATATTTTTTTATAACCTAACCCTGACTTCTACTTCTCAACAACATTGTCCCTTACTTGTTTGGAGAGTTCCTTGGTCTTCATGGCAGTGTTTGGTTAGTGGTGCCTCTTGCTTAGGTGTTGCAGCCTCTGGGGCCTTTCAAAAAAGATGTGTATATGTAATGACAGATCATGTGACACTTAGATTGCACACAGGTGGACATCATTTCACTAATTATGTGACTTCTGAAGGTAATTGGACCAGAGCTTTTCATGGTCTTCATAAACAAAGGGGATGAATACATACAAACTTGCCAATTTTCTGTTTTCTATTTATAAAAAATAGTTTTATATATATATTTTTCTCATTTCACTTCACCAACACAGACTATTTTTTCGTTCTGATCCATCACATAAAATTCAGATTAACAAAACATTGAATTTAAGGCTGTAATTTAACAAAATAGGTAAAAAGTCAAGGGGGTGAATACTTTTGCAAGGCACTGTATACAGCTGGGCATGTTCTCATTCTTTTTGGTGAGTGATAATAAATGGCTCTAAATAATTATCGTTAGAGAGAGGCTAGATAATTAAAACACCCAACTCTCAATCTCACTTATCCAAAACTCCCACTCAATTTTTAATTACAACCAATTGCAATTATATTTATGTACTTTTAATAAATAATTGAAAAAATTGCCAAATTATTGTTATTCTTTATCTGTAACACGCCAACACATTCCGTATCGCTATACAGGGGTTAAGTAAAAGTCAAAGACAAAATTGAACACAATGCAAACGAATGGAGGGCCATAGTAAACAATTACTTTATCAATTGAATAGTATTAAACAATAGGGTGCAAAAAAGTCTAGGAGACTCATTCAAATGCAATTTGGCGAATTGAATAGGGCTCTATATAAGCACATAGCATATTTTTTTTACAGAAGTTTTTAGTTGGTGAAGACCTTGCTTTTGGATAGAAGTGCACTAACTAAAAACATCTGTAAAAAATGTTGCTATGTGCTTATATAGAGCCCTATTCAAATGGCCAAATCGCATTTGAATGAGGTCCCAGGTATTCTCCTCTGCTCAAGACAATATACCCAGTGCCTAATCAGCAATAAATAGCAATGCTCTCTCACTAAAATATTGTATCTACATTTTGATGTACAATTTAAAGTGATTTGATAATCATATTACTTCTTTCAGTTCCTAAGATTGCTTTTGCTACTATATAGCAAAATATACTGCAGTGAATGAAACTTATATGATAGTCCCTGAGATAAAAAAAAAAGGTCTTTTGGGTTGAGCAGGAATGACTAGGCTTCTGTTTAATTAGATTAGGCACTTGTTTATAGTAAAACAAGGATGGGTTAGGATTACTCTAATAAACAATATATTGTCACTGAATACATGAAAGCTCTTTGATAATGTCATCGAGGTGCCCCAGTGTGTCTCAATGTTAACTCTCTCAGTAAATGAGAGGATGTATTTTACACATCTCACCCACCTGTCTCCTTTCTTCTGTCTGAGATGTTTTTACTTTACTCTAGACCAACCTCTATAGTGCATTGGTCTGATTTAATTACACAGGGCCTCATTCTATTAGCGGCCGCAGCCGTTGCGGGGCCGCAAGGACCGGCCGCAAGCTATTCGGCTATTCTATTCCCTTACGGCCGGGGGCTCCGGCAGGCTTGCGGCCCCTGCCTTGCTATCTCTTGCGGCCGAGGAAAGCCTTTGATCTAAAACGTCCGCAAGAGTTTCGGCCGTAAGAAATTCCTATTTGCAATTCAATTGCTCCGGGAAACCTCTCTGCAAGGCTAAAAGCGAGCCGCAGCTTACTTGCAGCAAACAGGTCTCGCTAGCACCAACTAAGCACATAAAATAGCTCAAATAAAGCCATCCTGCACTTTGAGAAGACTATAAAGGGATTTTAGGTGTTAGAAAAAATAGCACATAATTATCCTATACTCAAATCCGTAAAATATTTTATTTTTACTATCCGTAAAATATCCATGTAAAAAGTCCAGAGTGCTTGGAGCACCTCAGACACGCCCACGTTGCAGCCGGAAAATAAACAGTTAATTCGAACTCGGGTTTGGGCTGATGTGCAAGCTTGAGAGGGGGTTCCTTTTAATCCTCATGTCCCCCAATATGATCCCTAGCATTTACAGAGCTGTACAGTGCAGGCTTGAATTTATTTTTGAGTTTTTAGATTTCACAGCTTACGGCCGGTTTCAAGATATGCAGCCGGCCGTAAGAGGAGATCCTTGCGGGGCCGTATAATAGAATCGCGAGTTAACTGAACCCTCGCAAGGAATCGCAGCCTTACGGACGATTTACGGCCGCTAATAGAATGAGGCCCACAGTGTGAGTGCTTTTTTTCTAATTTCCCATTTCCCTTTACCTTTCCCCGTGTAACCTGATTCCATCATTAGATATGTAGACTTGTGGCTGACACCTTTAGATATTGTTATGCGTAATGGGACACTATTAGTATGCAATCTGTATGTGCAAAACCCTTATCTCATATAGTACTAACAATTACATGGTGGACCATCTGTTGCAATAATGTTGACTGTCACTTTTTACAATGTTTTAATCTTTCTCTTGCCATTTGAAGAAGAAACCTGTGGGACTCCAGTAACCACAGAGCAATGTTTTTAATATAATTTGTATGCAATCTCATGGAAACATTAAAAAAAAAAAAATTATTATTGAGTTGTCATAGATCACAGACAACATGGCTTTAGTGCTGGGAGATCATGTCAGAGTAATCTAATGGATTTCTCTGATTATGTAATTAAATTTAACGACTATGGTGGAGCAGCAGATGTAGGTTAAGCATTTGACACTGCCCTACACAATAACTAATTTGCAAACGTGATAGCCTGAGACTAGATTCAAACATAATTCAAGAGAAATGACACTGGCTGAAGGATAGGGGTCAAAGAGTTATAGTTAAAGGGATATGTGTGGTTGTTGCATTTTTTGGGGTATATAAAATGCCGATGTATCTATTTACTTTATTTTATTAAGAAATGCTTATAAGCTCTGTTTTCACTGCCTAAAGTCAAATAAATAGTCACTCTGTGAGTCTGCCCACTGTAGCATATGTGGACACAGACTCTGTAGTACTAGCTGTGCAGTGCAGTGTCCTAGCCCTATCAGGTACCACTTCTCAGCCGCACATAGCAGACTCTGTGTTTTTTTTTGTTTTCTTTTAATAATCTTTATTCAGATTTTTATACAAAGACATATACATATTCATTCAAAAGACAAACCAACAAAAAACACCAGATAAATCATACACATAATTGACTAACTTATAGGTCAGCTCAATTAACAATTTTCCAACGCTCGTTTTCTGGTAACAATTATCTTTAAGTTATTCAAGCTAGGAGCCGATGACTTAGTCCATCTGGCAGCTATCAGCCATTTGGCTGCCATAAGAATTTGTAAGAGGCAGGCTTTGATGCCCAAAGGAAGATTGTCAGGAAGTAGATGAAATAGGATCAATTCTGGAGACACAGATAAAGGGTTTTTTAAAACCCTAGAGAGAAGGCCCAAACATTGCTTCCAAAATGGTAAAATTTCCCCAGCAGATTTTTTTCCCCCTCGTCCGTCGATATTTGATATGTTTTCGTTGGATCACAATACCATTTATTTAATATTTTGAATTGTATCTTTCTATATGAGGATTTGTTTACAAACTTTTATGTAATGCTTAAGGCTTGGAACCACTCTTCTTTAGTCAATGTCTTACTTAAGTCTCTTTCCCAGCTGAAAATTCTACTTGATTTGTTATCATCTAAGGGGTCATTCACATTTTTGTAAAAGTTCGATATTGTATGTGTATTGTTAGCCGTGATAACAAATTTTTCAAAGGGTGAAAGATCTCTTATATTTTGGATATACAATTTGGAAGCTTCCCAAGATGATTTAAATTCATAATAATCTACCCAGGACTGTTTAGAAATGTTATAATTTTTAACCACTTGGTCAAAAGAGGCAAATGAACCACACAAAAATAAATCTTTCAAATACAGTATGCCTTTTTCGTGACCATTCTTTTAAAAAAGGAAGGTTCAGAGTGATCCTTAGCATTTCGATCGGTACTATAGGGCTTGGGAGAGAAGTTAATTTTCATCTCGTGTTTGTTTTTATACCAAAATTGTTGACCTAGATTAAGAGTCTCAAGATTTTCAGATGGTTTTCATTTTTTTTTTTTTTTGCTTCAGTTTCTACAAATAACAAACAGATATTACAAAATTGTACAAAACACAAATATACAAATTCAAGATATATATCATACAAAAACTAAAAAAGGGTTATGTCTAATGAGTTTAATGAATGAAAATATTTATCCCAAATCAGCCAGCTATTAAACCTAGATAAAACAATGCCCATGTCATATAGATTCCTTTCTAATTCTCTGTTCTTTTTGAGAATTGTTAATACTTCATTCAATGATGGAATAAGTTCTGATTTCCAGCGTTTGGCAAAAAGCCATTTGACTACTGAGACTACCTGTATAATTAAAGCTTGTTCTTCCATCTTAAGCCTATTGTCCATGATGTTAAGAATAACCATTTCCCATGACGGCTTAATGATTTTACCACAGATTTTAGAAATATATTCAAACTCCAAAGTTTCTTAATGGGGTCACAGTCAAATATGTTTGTGCGTCCCCTGCTGATTACAAAGCCTCCAGCAAGCCCTGTATTAGGATTATTGTTAATAATTGCTATTTTTACTGGGACCTGGAGATTTTTCAGTCTTTTCCTGTTCTCTTAATATTTCATAGCATTTGGAAATTATATGTTTCCTGTCATTATAAAGTACTAACTTTTCAAAATCGGTTAAGGATCTGATGGAGGTAATTGAGTATTTCGATTTTAAAATAGCTTTTTTAACTCTCTCATATTCCAACCATTTAGATGATGGAAAACTAAAATCAGCACATAACTTGGAAAAATACTTAATTTCACCTTTATCAAACAGGTCTCCCAATGTCTGTATATTCCAAATACCACAATTACCGAGAACAAGCCAAGTTAAGAACATTACTTAGACCTATCAATGACATTTACGAAGACGGAATTGTTGAAAGGTTTCGTTTTTTGTTCCATTTAAACCAAAATTTAAACCCTGTTTTAATTATTATTGACGTAATATTATTATTGGGAAATTTTTCATACCCAAGCCAATCCCTTAATGATAAGCCCTTAGTTAAACATTGTTCTATAGTTATCCACTTAGTTTGTTTTTTGCAGACCAGGGTATAAAATTAGATAGAATTGCAGCCATATAATATTCTTCAACACAAGGGGACGCAATGCCTCCTTTTATAAAGCACTTCCTAACAATCCTTGAATTAATTCTAGATTTTTCACATTATATATAAATGAATCAATCATAAATGAATCAATCAATCAATGTTTGGTATTTTTTAATTATAGTTTCAGGAACAGATAAAGGCAAACATCTAAATAAATAATTTATTTGCGGTAATATAGACATTTTTACGGCTGCTATTCTACCAAACCAGGATAATCTATTTGATTTCCAATTTATTAGTTGGTTTTTAATTTTGTCATATAATTTAGAAAAATTAATGTTAATTACATTTTCCAATTTTTCAGAAAATTCTATTCCCAAGTAATTGATTTTATTTAACTCCCAATCAATTTCCCAAATGTTTTTCAGAGAAGTTATTTCATCTTCATCTATATTTATCGTTAATACCTCCGTCTTTGACCAATTTATTTTGTAGTAGGAAATTTAAAAAAAAATATTTATTAAATCCTGAATCTGTAGTAAAGATTTTCTAGGTTCGGCTATAGTTAATATCACATCATCAGCATAAAGCATGATTTTATGCTCAGAATCACCAATTCTAATTCCATGAATTTTCTTATTCATTCCAATGGCTTCTGCCAAAGGTTCCATCATCAAGACAAAAATTAAAAGACATAATGGACAACCCTGATGGGTCCCATTGGTAATGGAGAAAGTGTTTGTTTTTAGGCCATTTCCTACAACACAGGCAGTGGGGTTTGAATATAAAGCCCCTATAGATTTCACTCCAAAATCTTCAAAAGCGAATTTTAGTAATACTTGATTCATAAAATCGCAGTTTAGCCTGTCAAAGGCCTTTTCTGCATCTAATGTAATAACTATAGTAGGTTTATGGTTATCCTTACAAAAATAAATTACGTCAATTAATCTCCTTGTATTATCAGCTCCCTGTCTATCTTGTAAAAAACCTGATTGATCCATATTTATTAATTTACCAAGGCACAAGCTCAATCTTTTAGCTAAAATTTTTGCATATAATTTTATATCCGTGTTCATTAAAGATATCGGTCTATAATTCTTACAACACCTGATATCTTTATTTTGCTTTGGAATATTAATTATAACTGCCTCTAACATTTCTTTAGGCGCACTCCCCTTTCTTTTAATTTCATTGAACACTTCAACTAGATGTTTTATAAGTACCGTCTTAAAGATTTTGTAATAATAATTTACAAAGCCATCTGGACCAGGGGCTGAATTTAACTTTAAGTTATCAATTACTTCTTCAATTTCTAATGTTTTTATTTCACTGTTTAGATACTCTATGTCCTCCTTAGTGATTTTTGGGAAGCGAAAGTCTATCCAAAAATGTAGTAATATCTTCTATTTTTAGTTTTATAACTGCATCGTTACTTTCTAAATTGTAAAGATTTTCATAGAAGTAAAAAAAGGCCTTTTCAATATCACTAGGATTTGTTAATGTAATTGAGTCCTTCTTTTTGTTTTCAATTATTAATTCATCTATTCTATTAATTGGTTTATTATTCTTTTTTTAATTTCCGAGCTTATAGTTTCCCAACTTTATTATCAAAAAAATATTTTCTCTGTTGAAGTTTCCACAGGCTATTATCAATATTTTTTTGGACAATTTTGTTTATTCCGATTTTTACTTTTCTAATCTCTATACTCAGCTGAAGGGGATCATTTATTTTGTCTTTCAAGGTTTGCTAAATGTGCATATAAGTCTCGGAGTGATAGACCACTCTGTTTCCTTCTATGTGCACCCCATGAGATTAACATTCCTCTTATATATGCTTTATGGGCATTCCAAATCGTTGAGGGCTCAGGAACTGAATTCTTATTAACTTGGAAAAAGTTTTCTATTTCTTTCTGTAATAATATTTGTTTATCTGAATTATTAAATAATGAAATATCCATTCTATTTCTAGAGTACTTCTTTTGAGTCAAATGATCTTTAATCTGGAGTTCTATCATAGCATGATCTGACCATTTAATTTGTTTAAGAACCCATTTTGTCTCTCATTGGTGCATAAATATTTACTATAGTGTAGTTTAGCTGGTTGATTTTTCCAGCCCATATAACAAATCTCCCTTCCAAGTCTACTTCTCTATATTACTCACTAACGTTAATATTTTTACTAAACAAGATCGATACTCTTAGCGACTTCTTTCTATATGTTGAATCGACCTTAATAGTAAAAAACCTATCGTTCCAATTTTAATTACATTTTCCAATTTTTCAGAAAATTCTATTCCCAAGTAATTGATTTTATTTAACTCCCAATCAATTTCCCAAATGTTTTTCAGAGAAGTTATTTCATCTTCATCTATATTTATCGTTAATACCTCCGTCTTTGACCAATTTATTTTGTAGTAGG
Source organism: Discoglossus pictus (assembly GCA_027410445.1). Lineage (NCBI taxonomy): Eukaryota > Metazoa > Chordata > Amphibia > Anura > Alytidae > Discoglossus > Discoglossus pictus. The sequence goes on from CM050164.1 coordinate 384,907,530, forward strand.
AAATTAAACCAAATGTATTTATTAAATCCTGAATTTGTAGTAAAGACTTTCTAGTTTTGGCTATAGTTAATATCACATCATCAGCATAAAGCATGATTTTATGCTCAGAATCACCAATTCTAATTAACGATCATTGGTGCATAAATATTTACTATAGTGTAGTTTAGCTGGTTGATTTTTCCGGCCCATATAACAAATCTCTCTTCCAAGTCTACTTCTCTATATTACTCACTAACGTTAATATTTTTACTAATCAAGATCGATACTCTTAGCGACTTCTTTTTATATGTTGAATCGACCTTAATAGTAAAAAACCTATCGTTCCAGAAAGGGACTTTATCTATTTGCCAATGCGTTTCCTGTACACAAACAACATCAGCTTTAATTTTCCGAAATTGATCTATTAACACTCGCCTCTTAAATACAGAGTTCCATCCTTCTACATTCTGTGACACTATCTTAAATCCCATCCAAAAAACCAAAGGGACCCCTTAGGGTACCACTCAAAAAAACCCATTCTAAACCACCCAGAATTCGTCATAACCTTAAAATTGAATATCTGAACATTGAAAGTTTTACAACAATTCAACATAAAAACATACACATTTTCATACAAAACCAAGACATGATGTACCCTACCAAAAGACAGATGACTATAAGTCTAATGGTTAATTTGGCTAGACCAATCTACATCTAGCAGCCCCACCGTGGTAGCCCATCCCAGAACGCCATTCGCTCTCTTCTGTATATGTTATCAGGAGAAAGCAGAGAAGGAAAACATGGGGAGCAAAAGGGGAATGGAGGAATGGAGGAGGGGGGGGAAGGACATATTTAATGCTTCTTATTCTTCCTTCTACCCTCCCTTCTATAACTTCTCATTAACTAAATCTTTATCTAATTCCTACTATTTATAAGTTGAAACAAAAAGTATCCAACTTTTCTATTATCAATCAGTGATTTTTCTGTGAATTTATTGGGTTATTTATAGTGTAAAATGTATATCTTATGTTACTAGCAATATCTTATTTTCTCTATTACCTTACTTTTTTACCTTCATTCCCATCAACTACCTCATTATTTTACTCTCCTCCTCTCCTTTGTAAGTGAGTGATTGCTCAATAATAAAATTTGTGGAGTGTCTTCTTACTAACCAGACATAGTGTTTCATTCCTTCCCTCCCTTCCACGCCCCCTCCACCCCCCCCTCCACCGTCCCCCTCCACCCTTCCCTATTTCCTTCTCCACTCTAAAAGTTGAAGATTTTGAAAATTAGCAACAGTTTCCTTAACAGATTCCACAAAGGGTATGTTCCATTCCCTCAACATAGTTTCCCCCTCTCCCACCGAATTAGCAATTTTTGCTCAACCCCAACCCCCCTCCTCAACCTCAACCCCCTGAGCCTCATCCTCAACCCCCATCCTCAACCCCCTTTCTCATTCTAAACCCCCTCCTCAACCTCCCTCAACCCCCTTCCTCAACCCCCCTCCTCAACCTCAACCCCCCCTCCTCAACCCCCATCCTCATCCTCAACCCCCCATCCTTTAGGATGAGGAGAGGGGGGTTGAGGATGAGGAGGGGGAGGGAAAAGAGACACGGGGGGGGTTAGAGAGACACGGGGGGGTAGAGAGACACGGGGGTGTAGAGAGACACGGGGGGTAGAGAGACAAGGGGGGTAGAGAGGCACGGGGGGCTTAGAGAGACACAGGGGGGGGGGTGTTAGAGAGACACGGGGGAGAGTGACTCGAGTATAAGCCGAGGGGGCCCTTTTTAGCCTTAAAAAAAGGGCTGAAAAACTTGGCTTATACTCGAGTATATACGGTAACTACTTTTTGAAATTCTTTAATAAAAATGTTGTGAGTTTTTTCTAATTCCTCCACTCTATTCAGCAAGCTATTAATAGCTGATTTATTTAGTTGGATTTCCTGTGAAAGGTCAGTTCTTAAAGTAGACTGGAATTCATTAAGTAGTGTTTTCATAATAGAAGTGGTTAGAACTTAATCTTCCATTGTATCAGCTGATTCAACTAATTCATCATTTGTAGACAGTTTTGGTTGATCTAGTCCGGTGATGAGTAAGTATGTGTAGGGGATTATCTTTGTGAGGAACTCATAGCTCCTAAATTACCCTTTGGGGAGAAAAAAGTTGCCGGTGGTGCTTTTGGAGTATTCCCAGTATTTTTCTAAATTTTAGATTTGGGTTTAGTGGCGTTGGAATCTTTATCCTTCATATTGCTTGATAATTCCCTCAGAAAGGTGCATATCAGGTGCAAATCAGCAGTATGAGTAAATAGCTTTAATGTCCTTTACAATCCAAACGATTCAAACTCAGGGCCATCTTCATATAATGCTCTAATAGAGCTAAAGTATCAGGAAAGAAGGTTACTGAAACAAGTTACCTCAGAAAGGTGCATATCAGGTGCAAATCAGCAGTATGAGTAAAAAGCTTAAATGTCCTTTACAATCCTCCATTTTCAGGTATCTTAATATGGACAATTTGGCAATATGTAAATGACAAACTTTCCTCAGTATACTGTATATCATATCATCTCTTTTTAGAAATATAAATTACTGTGGTCTGTTTGTTACTCACAGCCGGAGCATCCACCGTCTCCCCTATGTAGTAATCTGTTTCCGGAGACCTCTCACAGCTCTCCAACCTCTCCAGTCAGCCACTCTGGCTAGGCATTCGCAGCCATTTTCCCCTTCAGAATCTGCCAGATAATATTACAGTGCTGCTCCGTGGACTATGTCCACCGTCTGGAAAGTGTGCTGCCAGCCTGCTTTCCGACCTCTACTTCCTGCATCTAAATCATCTCCACCGCTTATCTGCTGCACCTCGCCGCTCTGGGTCAGGAGCTTCTCCCACAGGATCTCCCAGCAGTGCTGCTCTGAGAGCGCTCAGCGTTCATGGGGGCTATCTGCCCCGTCTAGCACAGCATGGTGCGCTTCCTGGGCGGGGACTCCCTAAATGGCCTTTTGAATGCACACCCAAATGCTTTTAATTTTAAATCTGGGTAGTTCCATGGAAATCCATAAAGACATTCCTTTTGTATGTAGTTTATTTCTATAGATCTCCATTGAGAGACATGAGTGGAATCCATCAATTTAATAATGTGAGCAAGCATTGTGGCGTCACATCATATTTTTTACTTCGGGTAGGAAATACCACCCTATTAAACTTTCTTGCCATTAATTAACTCTGATTGCTTTCTCTTTATGTATACATTTATAATTTTTTTAATTTAATTTATTGATCAAATATTTAGGTATTGGTAAGGGAATACATCTAAGAAGGTAATTAAACCATGGGAGTAAGGACATTTTAACTGCTGCGATTTTCCTAGAAAATTATAGATCGGATGTATTCCAAGTTTTAATAATCTCAACTAATTTATCGTATAAATTCTTATAGTTTATAAATATAATTTGATGAAAATTACTTTTTCTTTTTTTTCCCTCCCATTTATAGTGATATTTATTTTCTAGATCTGCTTTTTCTTTATAAGGAAGATTTAAGGTCAAAACCTCTGTTTTAGTGATATTTAATTAATAATTGGAAATTAAACTATAGTAATCTATGATTTGATGTAGTTGAGTAAAATAATTTATTGGCTCTAATAATGTCACCATCACATCAGTTTGTGGATTGATCCTCCAATTTCCATTTTTTTAAGTCCAGGGGATTGATGAATCATTTCCGTCAAAGGGTCCATTAACAAGGCAAATACCAATGGAGAGAGGGGACACCCCTGTCTCGTTCCATTAGATATAGTGAAATATGCAGATTTAAATCCTTTGCCAGTTATTGAAGCTGATGGGGATGAGTATAGGACTTTAATTGTCTGCTCTCCAAAGTCGCCAAACCCGTATTTTTCAAAAACAAGATCCTTATATTCCCAACTAACTTGATTAAAAGCTTTCTCTGCATCCAGGGAAAGAAAGACAACTGGTGTATTTGTAATTTTCAAGTAGGAGATCCGATCTATTAGTCTCCTCGTATTGTTAGAGCCCTGTCTTCCAGTAATAAATCCAGTTTGATCGGTCAAGATTAGCCGATGGATTACCCCACTTAATCTAGTAGCTAAAATCTTAGCATAAATCTTAATATTGATATCTAAAAGAGATATGGGTCTGTAATTTTTACAATTTGTAGGGTCCTGATCTTGCTTTGGTATAGTAACAATGTTTGCCTCTTACATTTCCGCTGGAGCTCGGACGTCATCTTTAATTTCATTAAACAGATCTGTCAGTGGGTTCAATAAGACCTCTTGATAGATCTTGTAATAGTGATTACTGTAGCCATCAGGACCTGGTGCAGTGTAGAGCTTTAGGTTAGCTATAGCTGAAACCTTTCTCTGGTTTTGATATCTTTTTATTCAACATATATAACTCTAAGTCTGAAATCTTAGGTAAATTAATCTGGTCCAGAAATCTCTATCTTTTATGTCCAGTTTTACAAAGTCTTTTTTTGACTTTCAGGTTATACAGCTTCTAATATTCACTGAACGCTCTAGCAATGTTTTTTTGGTTAAGAATGAATAGCATCTCCATTTTTAATAAGATCAATTCTACTATTTATTGTGTTTCTGTTTAATTTGTCTGCTAACATTCTACTGGTCTTACTACTAAAATGGTACCGTTTTTGTTGTAATGTTCATATGGATGAATCAATCCTTTTTTGGATAATCTATTTGATTTTGGATTTTTTAAATTTGTTTCAAGTTAGATTTGTTCAGATTATTCTTGTTTGCCCTTTCCAGAAGACTCAATTTAATATATAGGTTCTGCAAGGCGCTCATTGCCCTGCAAGCCTTGCGAAGTGAGGCAAGCAGTTGAGGCATTGAAGCACGCGGGACTTAGGCTGAAATGAGTGCCGAAGTCGCTCGGCGAGCAGGTGAGGCACGCTGGACTTAGGCTGCAATCAGTTGAGGAACGCGGGACTTAGGCTGCAATAAGTTGAGGACTTAGAAAAAAAAATCTGACCTCGGAATCTCGGGGGGAAAAATCCGACCTCGGAAAAATACGAAGTTAACGGCCGAAACGCGGAAATCGAAAAAGACGAAAAAGAATAAAAAATAAATTAAAACACACTCACACACACCACAGGGGGAGAGCCAGGATGCCTGGGAGTGAGGTTGCAAGCGTATTTGATCCGAATTTACCGTGTTTCGTCACTCGACAATCGGCCAAGCAAGAAGAAAAACGCAAAAAAGTCTGAAACTAGATGAAAATGAGGCACGCGGGACTTTGAAAATCGACGACGGCAAAGACACAAACACTTACATCAACAAAATCCGACCTCGGAAAAATAAGAATTTAACGGCCAAACTGTGGAAATTGAAGAAAAAGAAAAACAAGAAAAATAATAAAAAATAAATGAAAACACACTCAAACACAGCACAGGCGGAGAGCCAGGACACATAGGAGTTAGGTTGCAAGTAAATTTGAGCCAAATGTACCGTGTTTTGTCACTCGAAAATCGGCTAAGCAAGAAAAAGAATGGCAGACGAAAAACGCAAAAGAGTATGAAAAGTTATAAATTGATTTGCAGGTCAGTTAGGGAAATAAGTATTTGATCCCCTACCAATCAGCAAGATTTCTGACTCCCAGGTGTCTTTTTTATAGGTAACAAGCTGAGATTAGGAGCACCCTCTTAAAGGGAGTGCACCTAATCGCAGCTTGTTACTTGTATAAAAGACACCTGCCCACAAAAGCAATCAGTCAATCAGATTCAAAACTCTCCACCATGGCCAAGACCAAAGAGCTGTCCAAGGATGCCAGGGACAAGATTGTAGACCTATACAAGGCTGGAATGGGCTACAAGACCATGGCCAAGCAGCTTGGTGAGAAGATGACAACAGTTGGTGCGATTATTCACGAATGGAAGAAACACAAAATAGCTGCCAGTCTCCCTCAGTCTGATGCTCCATGCAAGATCTCACCTCCTGTTGTTTGAATGATCATGAGAACGGTGAGGAATCAGCCCAGATGGGAGGATCTTGTTAATGATCTCAAGGCAGCTGGAACCATAGTCACCAAGTAAACAATTGGTAACACACTACACCGTGAAGGACTGAAATCCTGCAGCGCCCGCAAGGTCCCCCTGCTCAAGAAAGCACATGTACAGGCCTGTGTGAAGCCTGCCAATTAACATCTGAATGATTCAGAGGAGAACTGGGTGAAAGTGTTGTGGTCAGATGAGACCAAAATCATGTTCTTTGGCATCAACTCAACTTGCCGTGTTTGGAGGAGGAGGAATGCTACCTATAACCCCAAGAACACCATTCCCATTATTAAACCTGGAGGTGGAAATATTATGCTTTGCGGGTGTTTTTCTGCTAAGGGGACAGGACAAATGCACCACATCAAAGGGATGATGTACAGGGCCATGTACCGTCAAATCTTGGGTGAGAACCTCTTTCCCTCAGCCAAGGCATTGAAAATGGGTTGTGGATGGGCATTCCAGCATGACAATGACCCAAACACACAGCCAAGGTAATAAAGGAATGGCTCAAGAAGAAGCACGTTAGGGTCCTGGAGTGGCATAGCCAGTCTCCAGACCTTAATCCCATAGAAAATCTGTGGAGGGAGCTGAAGATTCAAGTTGCCAAACATCAGCCTTGAAACCTTAATGACTTGGATAGTATCTACAAAGAGGAGTGGGACAAATTCCCTAGTGAGATGTGTCATGAATCAGCCAGTGGCCATATTGGATTTGGGTGTGAACTATGCTGGGGCCATTTTGTGATTGGCAGTCATCTGGGACTTGGACAGATGTCACAGGCTGTTGACACAAGAGACGATACCTGGGGGTTTGGGGCTCCCAGACACCCTGTTATACTGTTATACGGTTATACTGTTATATTATTATGATTATTGTCTAAGGAAATGAGCAGGGTTCCCATCACCATCAATAAAAGTCATCATAATGCATGAGATGGATTGATGTGGAAACCCTGCCCCAATCCCATATACTATGAGGACATTAGGTGGTTTTATGTGGGGTGCGCTTTTACGCTTGTACTTAAATAGACTGACAGTGTGTGGAATATGTACACATATGTATATGATAGTATGGGGTAGTCATGCTGGATACATTGCCACATACATCTTGCAACAGGAGAAGGACCCCAGCTGGCCACCAAGGTTAATCCTTTAAGTACACATACTTAAGTCAGGAACAATAGGGTCCCAACAGACACAGGGGCACCATCTCTCCAGGGGGCCTCTGGGGTCTCCCTAGCCCAGATCCAGGGGCCTGGGCCATAGCAAAGAGATGTGTCTCTCTTGACTGCCAGCGCCCAAATGACTCTGTTAGCCACACCTAGTGGGCGGCCCAGGGGAGGGGTCTGGAAGTTCCCAGAGCTTACCTCTAGTCCATTGGCTAGAGGTAATCAAGTTACTCTGGAGATTACCCCATTGGCCAAGAGGAAGATAAGGGTTGGACAAAGGGATAGCCACTCCCTGTACTGGTTTTGTGAGTTGTTTAAATACTTGTGTAAAAATAAAGAAGTTGTTCATAATTTTCTTTAAGACTTTGTGTGCAGGTGTATTATTGACCCAAGGGCATATGCTGGCAGAGGAGATCGTTTCTGACTCCATGCCAGGTTTTTCCCAGGCACACTATCAAAAGCTGGGACTTATGCTCTTGCATCCGCAAGGAATGTCCATTGGTCTGAGTCACCCAAATCTTAGGTCTAAAACCTACAGGAGATAAGAGAACTAGGATTCTCTATACTCCATCATCATTGTAGGTTGTGACAAGATGTGCGCAAACCTAGTGTCCAACTACAAAAAACGTCTGACCTCTGTGATTGCCAAAAAGGGTTTTGCCACCAAGTACTAAGTCGAAGGGGGTCAAATATTAATAATAATAATATTTCCCTCACTGACCTGCAAATCAATTTATAACTTTTTTGACATGCGTTTTACTTTTTTTTCTTTTTTTGTTATTCTGTCTGTCACTGTTAAAATACACCTACCATTAAAATTATCGACTGATCATTTCTTTTTCAGTGGACAAACGTTCAAAATCAGCAGGGGATCAAATACTTTTTTTTCCCCACTGTAAGGTGAAAAGACAGTCTATCTATTATTTAAATATCAGACTTAAATTTAGAACTTCCTTATTTAGTGCTCTATTAAACATTTGTGTTTTATATCCTTCTAATATTAAGAATTATCTGCCTATTAGTGAGGAAAAGAATATCAATTTACCTTACCGTTCTGCCACTCTTCTACATCTCTATATTTTAACTAGATCCATCAGAATTTAACCACTTAATTTGAGCTCTTTAAGCAATTTTTCACATACTAATTTGCTTCTAATAGTATGTCTCTCGTTATTGAGAAAGAAAATGATACTGTGTGGAGATCCCCACTTATAGAGAATGTTGTTTTCTCTCAAAATTTGTGTGCAGGATTGTAATTCTCTGCGCTGTACCAATGTTTCTCCAGATAAATCTTGGAAGATTTTTTTTTTTTTCCTATGGGCAATTAAAGGTTTTCTTAACAAATGCCAATCTTAGAATATTGTCTCTATTTTTTTTGAGTATTGAACTTAACTATTACATCTCTTGAATTCTCGCCAGATAGCTTTCAAGATAATGGAATACGATACATTTTTTTTCCTACGGCTATTTCCTCTTGAGAACTGGAGTTATCAAGATCTGCTAATTTTTTTTAATGAAGATGGGCAAATCTTTTAAAAGAATAGATTCTAAAATACCCCAAATTCTGACATGGAGTCTGGAGACATCATCTAAATTGGCTAATTTGTTTTTTAACCCTTTTATTTCCTTCACCAACTCATTTACTTTTACATTTAAGATTATAGTTTCTTAAGAAATCATGTCTTGCCCAGCTTCAAGAGGCAAAATGACAAGACAAAGCGTTAATCTATTTAGTTTTTTTAACAATTTCTTTTGTCATCTCCAGTTTGATAGAGCTCTGAAAATCTGTCAATAAAGCTTTTATTGCTGATATTGTAAGTTTTTCTTCCTCAGCTTCAGATTTCTGAGGTGATCCCTCAATAAGCAGAGGTTCTAAGGATTCAAATTGTTCTATTGTAGAGTCTAATTGAGAAGAGTTGCTTAATTGAAATGTATCCTTAGAGCTGCGTTTTTCTAGATTTGAAAAAAATTACTAGATTTTATCCCATTATGTTTTTTAGCATCTTTCATTTTACTTCTAGTAGTTTGACTATGTTTTTTTTCATTGTATCCCTTCTAATGTACTAATGTTACTAATTTGTTGTGACAAATAGAAAAGATATCAACTCGTCTAAGCCCTATAAAATCTTTCAATATGACAGAATTAGGGAGTGCTATAGCACATAAAAACACTAATCAAGTAAATATAGAAGGGTAGCTATTCATCTGTTCACAACTCTACTAATAGAGATATTTCTCCTTCCCTTCTTTCCCTGCTTCTTCCCTCCTTTTCTTTTATATTTTAATGTCCAATTTTATTTAGAGTTTTCTCTTTTGTTCTCCAAATTTTCTTTGTCACCTTTTCCAGCCTTTTCCTCCCTTCACCTTTTCCTTCCTCATTTACTGTAGATTTTATTAAATTAATTGGGAGTACTTTGTCTCCCTCTCCAAAAATGCATGCTTCTTTTCGTTTTAAATTAATATCAAAGCGCTAAGGAGAAATACCATAGTTTTTCCTTGAATTGTAAAAAAAAGCCCAATTTAGGATGTTATTAGTTGTCTTATCAGTATGACACTACTACTCTGTTTACAACACATACAAAACCTAATTAACAGAAAAAAAAAAGAATAAGGAGACAGGAAAGTGGAGCAGGATATCTGTAAATAAATCTCAGGTAAGAAGTTTAAAATGTTTTCTCTGAGGCAAAGTTTAGAGAGTTAGACTTTTTACCCTTTCAACATTGTTCCATCAAAAATTGTTTCTTCTTTATGGCAATTACTGCTCCATAACCAAATAGCTAGTCTCTCATAGGTTTAAACCATATTGGTCAACAAGAGAGCTGCTTCATTGCAAATACATTCATTTATTATCCAAATCAAGATTCCAAATATCAAAAATGTATTTTTGAAGGGAAATTTCTCTCACTGTATCGGTTAGAAACAATTTGGACTTTGATATTTTACCCCCTTTTTTCTTCTTTTCTTTCTCTTCTCTTTTCCTTTTTCCATTTCTTCCCCTTCCCCTCTTCTTCCCTTCCTCTTTCCTTTCCTTTTTGTAAGTTTGTAAGCAAAATAGTTCTCTTGTCTGTGAGGTTTCCTTCTTCCCTCTTTATCCTTTTTTTGTTCTTCTTTATGTTCCTCTCTACTTACAGAGTACGTCTGTTTTCCCCATGTACATATATATAGATTTTCTTTTTATATATGTCTATTACAGTGTCTTCAGTCACGGCTTTGTGCCCTTAGGCAGTAGTGACTTATTGTTTCCCCTGCAGTTTACAGAGTATACATTAATAGAGACAGTCACTGTAGCTCACAGCTTGGGGGTCTGGAATTCCTCCAGGACTTACACTGGTTGTTTAGATCTCTCCAGCGGCTCTCTTTGCACCAGACCACAGCTCACTGCTTTCTCTCCGTCTCCATCGCGGATGTACCTTTAGCCGTCTCCTTGCACAGATCCAGAGCAGCAGACCAGCAGCAACCCTCTGTCTGTTTCTTCGAGCTGCTCTTTCGAGCAGCGGATCTCTGCCTACTCTGCGATGCAGCCCGGAGCCCTAACTAGGGCAAACTTGATACTCTGTCCGCCATCAGTTCTCAATGGGGTTAGCGTATGGCGTCAATGACGCGTGCCAGCAGAGGGATACCCTGGTTCACATGGACCTCTCACGTCCGATTTATAGGAGAACAAACGTCAAAACTATTTAGAGGGTTTGAGGGTTCAAGGGAGCTTTAAGAAGACTTCAACGGCCTATATTTTATATGTAGTTTACATATAGGAGGTTACATTCAGAGACTGGCAGCGTTCCCTGGGTTTAGTCTGCCATTCCCCACCGGTTAGCTCAGCATGCCAACCTCTTCCTGGACGTGGACTTTCCCCATGAAGCCATATGTTTCTCAGTCTGTGTTTTCTTGAGCTGCAGAGGGCAGGCCCAAGCAGGTATTGTTTGTTTGCTTTTAGGCAGTAAAAACAGAGCTTATAAACACTGCCCAATAAAATAAAATATAAAAAAATAAATAGATATACAGGTATATTATATACCTTGTACAATCCAGAAACCTTCCATATCTCTTTAAAGGAATACAGAACAAGGGATTGTAAATGGAGCAGTGCTGGTGCCAGTTTTCTTTAATATATTCATTAGTAATATTACTAGTGGAGTTCAATATGTAAAAGGACGGACGTTCCATAAAGTGTAACAAAATATGCAATGGTTTAAGAAAACTGGTGCAACGGTTTATATGTGGGATTTAGGATTCAACAAATGCAATATTATTCTATAAATACATTATGCACTTAGGGAACAAAACCCTCAATGCATAATATTACTTAATAATAATTTGATTATAACAAGTGAGAAATTGGGCTTTTGTCCCATGGTAGTAATATTTACAATATGGAGATCTGTAAGACCCAGAATCATATTAGAAAAGTCCCTCATCCGTATATTTATTCATGCTACAGACTGTAGTAAAGTTATATGTACTGCAATGTTCTCCCCAATCTGATGTTGGAAGGTGCTTCCACCACCTATTTAGAAGCTCTGCCTGGCTTAAGAAGCAGCAGCGTGATAGAGATATGGTTAGCTGGCAGTAGTTGAACAATGTCTCATGTCTCATCGGTCAATAAGTGGGTGTGTTGTGTGGGTCACATGGCTCTATGATGTGATATTGAACTGCTACAATCTTTTCGATAGAAAAGGACCGGGGACAATGCCCACTGAAAAATGCTCCAGTTCAGGTAAATTGGCAGTTACTCAGCTGGTGCTCTTGGGTTATTCACTTGAAGTGTAAGGGGAGTCCAGAGATCTGTGTGTCAAGTCAGAGGAGGACATAGTCAGGGATTATGATGTGGGCATACATGTGGTCTGGTGGGGGTCATAGTGTTTGGTATTGTATTGGATGTGATAATGGTTAGAGGGTATTGGCATGTGTGAGCATGAGAGTTAAGATGGTATGCTATAGGCATGTTTGGGATCTGGTGTGTGTCACAGGGAACTGTATGGAAATATGCATATATCCGTGGCTGCTAAACTTGTTAATTTATTACAAACATTTCAAATAACTGTCTTTTTAATTGAACTGCAGTGGTCCTTTAAACTATTTTGCTTATCAGCATACCTGGGAACATTCCACGTAAGCTCAATGAGGGCTTTGAAGTGCAAAATTTTGCAAGAACTTGTTTTGAAAGAGTTTTATTAAACCCATCATGCTGTGCACATCGGCCACTGAACCTGATGCCCTTTCTGTGCATGCACAGCTACTATAAGGCATTGTTTGTAATACCAGAGGCAGTAATAGATGCACCTCTGTAGAATGTAGAAATGTGTGCTGTGCAGAATATACCCACCGCTAAAATAATGCATTTGTTTTACCATCATTGAATTCCACAGAAATTGGAACTATAAAAAAATACAGTCTAACAAGGCAGACACAATTCCACAATGCATTTTATTTATTGTAATCATTATATATAGTCAGTATACTTATTTCCTTATGTTGGTGTTCTTTCTAAAACAAATAGCCATCCTAACCCGACATAACACCATGCCAGCATGGTTATTGTTGTTTAGTCGATCAGTCGTGTCCGACTCTCCTTGACCTTATGGACCACTGCGCGCCAGGCAAATCTGAATGGCTGCTGCCATTCAGCTCCATCAATCTCATATTTGTTGCTTCAGTGATCTTATCTATCCAACTCCACGTCTGCCTCCCCCTGCCTTCAATCTTTCCCAGCATCAGAGTCTTCTCTAGGATTTCCTGTCTTCTCATGATATGGCCAAAATATTTGATCTTCAGCCTCATGATCATTCTTTCCAGTGAACATTTTGTCTTGATTTCCTGTAGTACTGATTTATTTGATCTTCTGGCAGTCCAAGAGACACAAAGCAGATTTTGACAACATTTTGACAACACTACAATTCAAAGGTATTCATTCTACGGCGCTCAGCCTTTTTTAATGGTCCAGCTCTCACATCGGTATGTTACTAACAGGAATAGCATACTTTTTACTAAGCGGACATTTGTTGATTATATAATATCTTTACTTTTTACTAGCTTGTCCAAGCTTTCCATAGCTTTCCTCTCCAGAAGCAAACATCTTTTAATTTCATCCCCCAAAAATTAAATCTGTCATTGCCTCCACTTCTTCCCCATCTTTGCCATGGTATTCATTTTTTGATAACATTGAGCAGCAGCCCACCTTTTGCACTCTTTATCATCCTCATCAATAGACCCTTTTATTCCTCATCACTCTCAGCCCTCAGAGTAGTATCATCTGAGTATCTGAGGTTGTGGATATGTTTTCCAGCAATATTGATTATGTTTTTGGATTCATGCTGTTCGGCCTTCAACATGATGTACTCTACACATAAGTCGAATGAATAAGGTTCGATATACAACCTTCTTTTCCCGATCTTGAACCATTCTGTTGTTCCATGTTTGATTCTGACTGTGGCTTCTTGGCCCATAAACAGATTCCTCAGGAGGTAAATGAGATGATCTGGTTCTCCCATCTCTTCAAGAACTTGCCACGTTTTGTTGTGATCCACACAGTCAAAGGGCCTCATTCAATTGCGATTTGGCTAATCGAATAGGGCTCTAAATAAGTTTTTAGTTAGTGAAAACCTTGCTTTTGGATAGAAGTTCACTAACTAAAAACTTCTTTAAAATATATATGTTATGTGCGTATTTAGAGCCCTATTCAATTGGCCGAGTTGCAATTGAATGAGGGCCAAAGGCTTTAGAATAGTCTATGAAGCAGAAGTAAATGTTTTTCTGGAACTCTCTTGTTTTCTCTATTATTCATTGAACATTGGCAATTTGATCTCTTGTACCTCTTCCTATGCAGAACCGTCTTGCACATCTTATAGTTCCCATATCTATATTTAGTTGGAGCCAAGCTTGCAGGATCTGAAGCATTACCTTGCTCGCAGGTGAAATTAGTGCAATTGTTTGATATTTAGAGCAATCTTTGGAGCTGCCTTTTTGGGATTGGGATAGACTGATTTTTTCCAGTTATTGGCCACTGTTGAGTTTCCAAATTTATTGACATAAGGCAGGCAATACTTTAACAGCATCATCTTGTAAGATTTTGAATAGTTCAGCTGGGATTCCATCAACTCCTGCAGCCTTGTTATCAACAATACATCATTGAGCCCATCTCACTTCACTCTCCATGATATCTGTCTCCAACTTGGACAAATTATTGAGGTCATCACTGCTGTTAAGATCCTTCCTGTATAGATCTTAAGTGGATTCCTTACATCTCTTTTTTTTATCTGATCTGCTTCTGTTAGGTCCCTGCCATTTTTCTCTTTTATTACGCCCACTTTGATATGAAAGGTTACTTTGAGATCCTCAATTTTCTTAAAGAGATTTCTTGACTTTTCCATTCTGTTATCTTCTTATAGCTCTTTACATCACTCATTGTGGAAAGTCTCCTTGTCTCTTCTTGCTATCCTCTGGAATTCTGCACTTAGTGGGCAAATCTTTTCTGGTCTCCACTACCTTTGATTTCCTTCCTTCCTGGGCTACTTTTAAAGCCTCATCAGATAGCCAGTAAGTCTTTTAGTTTTCTATCTTTTGGGGATCTGCTCAGACACTGGGGATTTTGCTTTCTTTTAACTGTGCAAATTAAATATGCCTAAAGGTATACACTGTTACTGAAGGTAAAATATATACTTTAGGTAAAAATGTAGATCTCAGAGTGACAGGATGCAAATTATATTCAACCTGTAAGCAAATTTAATTTACACTGTTAACATCGAAACATTGACTTCTCTGCCTTTTGGTTAAGATCAAGTGTAGTAACTTGGTAGAAGCTGCTTTTTGGGGTCTAGAAGGAGGGCGCCATCAGGATGTGGGAACAGGGAAACACTTGGTCCTCTAGCCAAACGGTTAAGTTGAATTGAATATCCAGGACTAATTGGGGGTTCTGCACCCTGACCCCCAACCAAGCATGGATTTCGAAACACCTAAGCGCTTTTGGGCACCCTGGCCAGAACCTCTTGGTTTTTTCGAAGGTCCTGTATTTTTTAATTTGCCTCCAGCCTACGCGTTGGAGGAGACAGTCACTTGCACCTTAGCACTTAGCCAGAGGGCATCTATTTTTTTAATGAAAAACTTGATAAATCTAATTATGGTCAACGTTTAAAGAAAAAAAAAACATTGTTCAGTAGTCCTTTAAAAGTGTTAAATTATTTTTCATTAAGATTATTATTGCTCATGACATTTATACATATTTTTTTTGTTTTCACTGACACAGAGATTGTTTCATGTATTGATCAAAGTTATTTATCTAAAATGAGATCAGTTAGGCAACCTGTACAATGCTATTCAAATGTATTCAAAACATGATGCATACAATTCCAGGAATAAAATGAGAATATATTTTATTTATCTTGTGCAATAAATAAAGTACTTTGTCTATACTCAAATGAGTGTATAACAGCTGCGAATGGTGGTATTTGTATGCGCATTAAGTCACAATAATGCTTTTGTCATCTTTAATCTCACTTCGTTTATGTGGTTATTTGCTGGCCATTTTGATACAATGTGTGTTTTTAAATAGCCTAAAAATAATACAATTAACTATAATAAGTTAACTAACTTTTTTTGTTATAACTAAACCTTAGCTGAATACAAATGAGAACACACTGAACAAAATCATATATGACATTGTTATATAAATATCTGATACATACTCCTTGTGTAATCTCCCATTTGCACCTGGCTATTATCTGACAAACATGAATGTAGAAGCCAAGCTATGTTTTGGATATATCACATAAATCCAAAAATGACATGGCAATACACATAGGCATTCAATTGAGCTATTGTACTTTACGGGAGCCCATAATGTAGCCCGTGAACTAATTTGGTATTTAATTGGCGTCTTTTTGCGAGCCGCAAATGATCTATGGGTTACGGGCTGAAAATCCCTGCGGTTGTTACAACCGTAACTTACACCACACCTAAGCCTTTGATCTTTCACTCTCGCAAGATTTACAATCGCTTAAATCGAGAATCGCTATTCAATTGCTACAATTCCTCAACCCCACAAATTTTTGACCTCCGTAAATGGCAAATATAGAAGAAAATCCTACGGGTACCAGATAAGACTCCCAAGGGAGTTAAACACCTGTTCGTAGGTGTAAATGTAAATAAAAAATCAATACTGCACTTTAAAGACGGGGAAAGCGATGAAATACATTAGAATTAATTGCACAACAGTCTCAAGCTTGTAAATCTGTATTCGAAAATATTTAATTTTATGTTTCATTTCAGTGTTTCATTGATCTTGGGAATCAATGAGTTAAATACAAATCAGCCCACCCACATGGACTAGAACAGTATTGGCGGTTATTTTTATTATTTTGTACATTGCGGGATTGCGAGTCTGATTGCATATCGGACCTTGAAACGCTAATTGATTAAGGTGTAACCTCCATGTGTTTACTGAAGTAATGTTGACGGTCTTATTTTCTATTGGCTGTTTCTAAATCGGTAGTTACAGCCTTGCTTTATTGATCATGTTCACGCTCTGAAATGCTACATGCGATTGCGTGGTTTACGGTTTCAGCTTTCGGCCCATAAGTTGCGGGCTTGTTCAATTGAATCGCTTTGTAATTGTAGCAAATCTCAGGCCCGCAGACATACGGCCTGTATAACGCAATCTGCAGCCTTGCAATTGAATGAGGCTCTTAATAAATAAATAAATGCAGCCTTTTATTTTTAACTGTTATATTCAATTTTGTTTCAATGGCAGCAGGAACGTGCTTTTCATCTTAACACGATTAGACACCTGGGGAATGGAAGTATCATATAAATATGTTACTAGAAAAAAATCACTTGGTAGAAGAACTGAACAGAATAGCTAGTCCTAGAAGGATAACCCTGTAGGCTGCATGCAAACTAGCTGTCCGTGACACAACCATGGTCTGCTAAATTTAAGATTTGATCTAAAATGCTGTTATACTTATGACTTAAATAGCATTTTATGCTGTTAGATTGTTGCATGTGTCACAAACATGATGCTTTTCCCAGATTATCGTGTTCCTTGAACCTAACAAGTTATGTTGTGAATGAATAGCAATGTAGTTGTGCGTTAATTAACTTATGTGAATTTTATTTCTATCAGTTGTAATATATATTTATGCATTCTGTTTATATAAAGTTAATATATTTATGTTATGTAAACATATTTTTTGCAGTTATGCCTTTGGTAAAAGGAAACTGTATTTCCATGTTTAATAAGTTATTTTGGAAGAACCAAATTTTACAATGGGTGTGGAGACCCCATCCGTCATGGCCAGTACATACCCCATGAAGGGGTTTGATCACAGTAGTCTAGGATTTGCTGATAGCCGACTTTGGGACTCTGGATGCAACTGCTTGAAAATCCCATTCATTTCTCTATTGACGATAGGCATGATTCATAATTCCTGGGGTTGTCAACCCTGGGCAGATTGGTTGAACTGTGTTCGCGGCCACTGTGACGCTACTGTGAAGGATATACATCCTTTAATAAAAATGCTTTTATTAGAGACGTTGTCCCCCATGACATCTGATGCATACCTGGTCACCTTCTAAATCCTATCTCAATTGTACCTCTACATCCTCAGGATAATCCTGTCCTCCCCATAGGAAATAATGCATGCCAAATGCCATGTGGGAATTTGCCTAATTGAATTCACTGGACGTGCCGGCTCTCTTCTTATTGGTCAGCCGGCCCCTACCAATAGGAGAATCATTCAGACATTCAGAGACAGGAATTTGGTGTCTTCCTGCAGATTGGTTCCCGTCGGCTAATCACAGACCCACCAAAGTAGGCCCTCTTGTAATTAGTTGCCAAAGCTAGGGAGGAATTCAAAGAAGCTTTTTGAAAAGTTGCAAAACTGGTCTTGAGTTTTCTATTGTTTGACAACCTATAAATGTACCCTGATCCACCAAATGAAGAGATATATTCAGGGGTATGTACTGGATTAAGAGTGGTATTTTAAAGGTACAATCTTCCTACAGGGGTCTCCAGTGAGTCCTTGAGAGCTGACTAGTGCAGAGAAGACCTTCTTTGGCTGACGATTGGAAGAGTCCCTTGGGGTTGTGGAGCAGGTGGTGCCTGTGTTAACACAGAATTGGTGGCTGCAGATTCTCAGAGAGTGAACGGACAGGAAGAAGATCGGCATGGAATATTATGCCCTGCCCCAGGAGAGGCTCCGGATGTTTACGGGGATTGGAGTTGAAGTGAAAGTCCTGTGGCGATACTAGCATCGGATAGCTGTCATTGGGGAGCTGTTTTTTAATCGGGATGGACATTGTAGACTTTTTAGATTTATTTATTTATTTATTTATTTTCTCTTTATTATAAACATATAAAAGACAGATAAAAATACATACAGTATAATCATGACAAGACATGACAATCCAAATTTCTTCTAACAATCATTTGCAAAGTTTTATAGGGAATATTTGAAGTTTCTGATTACATATCATTAATATTATTAAATTGAATTGGGATAATATATCTCTTTGCATAATTATTTTATTAGTCTTTATTTACTCAAGGTCTATATAATATTTGTCCCACAATGTCCATATATTTTTCCCTCTGTGGTTTCGTTCCAGCTTTGTCCAATATCTCTTTCCCATAACTCCATTTTAGTTGTTTTGGAAAGTTTTGTTTTAGAAGATAATATTTTACAACATTTGGAGATTATTATTTTTTTATCTTGATTTAGTCACAATTTTTTAAATTTGGTGAGTTATTCTCCTTTATCTTTATATTTTTCTTTAGAGAATTATATTTTATCCAATATAAAGAGGGTATTTCATATTTTCTTTGTAATTCTGCAAAGGAAGTAATTGAACCTTTATTGTAAAGTTTGCTCTGTGTTGAAGGTTCCAATTTTTCCATATGTAACTTTCATTTGGGATATAATTGTCCAATAAGCATTGAATGGATACTGCTAAGGATGGCTTATTAGATAGTTCATACTAAGAGCCTCATTCAGTTGAGCAATCGTAAGTTACTGTAGCCCATAAGTGAGACAGTAAGTTAATTTGCTATTCAATTGGTGTATTTTTGCGATCTGTGAACGGGTTACAGGTTACGGGCTTGAAATTCCTGTGGTTGCTAAAACCCGGGACTTACAGGGGTTAAATCGATCTTGGGTATCAATAAGTTAATACATATCCGGCTACCCACATGGACTAGAACAGTAATGGCATTGATTTTCATAATTCTTTATTTTGCGGGTTTGCGAGTCTGATCACATATCGGACACCCGAACCAAATTGATTGACATGTAACCTCCATGTTTTACTGCCATAATAATGATGGTCTTATTTTCTATTGGCTGATTCAAAATGGGCACTTACGAACTTGCTTAATTGATCATGTTCCCACCCTTAACTGCTACGCACCAGTGCATGGTTTACAGAGTCGGCTTTGGGCCAGTAACTTGTAGCCTTGAGCAACTGAATAGCTCCGGAATTGGAGACGAGCGGGAGATCACAACACACGGCCTACATCGCACCAGTTGCAGGCTTGCAATTGAATCAGGCCCAATGACTTTGCTATCATGCGTATGCCATTTATTTTGCATTTGCTTGATAACAAATCCCAAGACTCCAGAGAGAGCAAGAGATAGTGTTATATTTTTATATTACTATTTGCCATGGTACAAAAAAATAAAAATAATCTAATAGCATTTTTGTTTGTACTTGGTCCTGTTTCATTTTATTTAATTATTATCAGGTGCCATCTGGAAAAGAAATAGTACAATGGAGTAAGCACATTTTCTGTAAGACATTAACTTTACATGAGGTTAATTACATTTGTCTACAGTAAAAAGTGTAAGAAATTCCTCTGAGTTTATAAAAATGTCCCCAATATTTTTTTTTTTTTTTATATTTATATAGCTCTTTTGTCCACAGTGCTTTACAAAATTGCACAAGGCATTACACAGTTCATCATTACAGTCATAGGGCTCTATTCCATTCCCATATGAAAAAAAAATGTTCACTGATGAAATACTACCATTACATCACACGTGTAACTCTGAGTGCTCGAAATGTCTCTAATATCCTAAGCTATATATCCTACCTGTCCCATAACTGTTTAAAATAATCTTTATCACATTACTTCATTAACGATATATAATCTCACTGAAGTTTATTAGTTTAACTCCCCCTCCCACGTAAAGGTCCAAAAATACTTCTGAGATGTCAGCCCGGGAAGGGCCATACCATGCTTCATGGAACATTTAATTCAGCACAACTTGGAGCACACCACTGTAATGTACTCCTGAAAACACATTGAAATACTTTTTGAATTTTTAAAATAGATGCCTTTTTCACAGAAAAAAGCATAAATTAAGTGTCTGTTTACATGAGAATTAGGCATGCCTCCAGAGAGACTGACAGCAAGAGCTGTGTGCTGAGAGCAGATCAGAAAGAGGGTTAACACTTCACAAATTCATTTGTGAAGGCAAATGACTACTAGAAACTCCCAAATATGTTTCTTGGGGGTTAGCTGATTAAATTCCTGAAAGCAGTAAAACCATAACTCTTTCTGTTCACAGAGCTTGGAACGGCGGTTGTCGTCAGAGCTGCAAATCATGGAGCAGTCAACAGTGTGCCTGAAAACAAACCTAAGACCGCAAATGTGTAACCTTTCTTAGTTAAATTTAAAAAAAGCAATAGATCACTTTGACACTTGTATAGCGGGGTTTGAATGTGTGTCGAACAGTAGAATAGGCTCCATAGACTTCTGTTGAAGATTCCAGAACACAATGAAATGTCTTCTTCTGAACTAAGTAATGGTGTTGCTCATCTGATTTATCTGCTTCTCCATGAATTATGTTCTGATCTGAATTGCTGGGTGCTGAGATGAATATAAAGTCACAACCTGCAGATTGCTCCAATATGCTACAGTAGGAGATTAAGGGGTGTACTGAGCCCCTCTTCTCTGGTTCCTGACAAAGTATGATAAACAAGGCTGACAAAGCAGCAACTGGAACACTTGTTTCACTGTACAAATGTTAAGTGGTGTCAATTGCTCTACCAGTTATACCCCCTTGATTCTTTGTCTTCTGGTTAATCACAAATTAGGAAATACTTTACCTTAGCCATTGCTCATAACCCCCATTAAATCTAATTGGAGCCTGAATGTCTAGAATCTTTATAGAAGTCCTGGCGGGGCCGAAAAGTGAATTTACCTTAGAGCCACTGCACATCCCTTGGCTGACTCCAATTCGGCCCATTAAAGGTATATCCATCCAAGAGGAGGTCCGCTAGGGAACAGGTAAACCCATCCACATGCTTCCCTGACTGACAGCAAGAGCTGTGTGCAGAGAGCAGATCAGAAAGAGGGTTAACCCTTCACAAATTCATCTGTGAAGGGAAATGACTACTAGAAACTCCCAAATATGTTTCTTGGGGTTAGATGATTAAATTCCTGAAAGCAGTAAAGCCATAACTCTTTCTGTTCACAGAGCTTGGAACGGCGGTTGTCGGCAGATACTGTAAATCATGGAGCAGTCAGCAGTGTGCCTGAAAACAAACCCAAGACTGCAAATTTGTAACCGTTCTTAGTTAAATTTAAAAAAAGCAATAGATCACTTTAACACAGACTCTTGTGCTTTTTCACACCATGAAGAGCACTTATAGTGAGGTAAATGGCCCTAATCATGAGATCACTTGTATAGCGGGGTTTGAATGTGTGTCGAACAGTAGAATAGGCTCCATAGACTTCTGTTGAAGATTCAAGAACACAATGAAATCATGTCATGACTGATTTTGTGCCAGGATGGAACCGCCTGCACCCCACAAGTAATCCTGTTCTTTGGGACTCTATCACATCTAATTGCTAGTATCAAACACTATTAAAATGAAGATGAGATGTGTTTTAAGGACTGTGACAATTTGTCTGTCATTTATGTGTCATGTTTAAAGAACTAATGTTTACATATAGTTACTGTCATGTCATGTAATGAAAACAGTACAATGTGGCTCAGTCTCTAAGTTATGTTATCAGGACCTTACTAGTTCTAGTGAAACTTATAATAAGTCAGAATGTTGTAGGGACCTGCTAGGCCCTAATTGTGGTGCCATCTTGACTTTTTGTGACCCTGGGCTTCATAAACTCCTAGGTGTCTTAAAGAGAAATACTAATCCCCACCCTGCCCTAAGCAGAATAGATCACTGAACACAAACATAAAATCCCAGAACCTGGATGGTTTATTGCCCTCTCTGGAGTTGTCAAGAGGGAATATTAATGAACAGATGAGGAATAAGAGATAAAGAGTATTGATAGAAAATGTGTAATGAAAAAATGTAATGAAACCTATACATCTGGAAACTGTGGGGGAAGATGAAACAAATCAGATCAGATATATCTGATTGGAAGGAATGTTGGGAAGGGGATGGAAAAGGTGTGGGTGAGATCTTTTTGTGTTGGTAAAATATCTCTGTAAGTATAATAAAGTTGTCAGTCTTCTTCTGAACTAAGTAATTGTGTTGCTCATCCGATTTATCTGCTTCTCCATGAATGATGTTCTGATCTGAATTGCTGGGTGCTGAGATGAATATAAAGTCACTACCTGCAGATTGCTCCAATAAGCTACAGTAGGAGATTTAGGGGTGTACTGAGCCCCTCTTCTCTGGTTCCTGACAAAGTATGATAAACAAGGCTGACAAAGCAGCAACTGGAACACTTGTTTCACTGTACAAATGTTAAGTGGTGTCAATTGCTCTACCAGTTATACCCCCTTGATTCTTTGTCTTCTGGTTAATCACAAATTAGGAAATACTTTACCTTAGCCATAGTTCATGACCCCCATTAAATCTAGTTAGAGCCTGAATGTCTAGAATCTTTATAGAAGTCCTGGCCGGGCCGAAAAGTTAATTTACCTTAGAGCCACTGCACATCCCTTGGCCAACTCCACTTCGGCCCATTAAAGGTATCTCCATCCAAGAGGAGGTCCATTAGGGAACAGGTAAACCCATCCACATGCTTCCCTGAACTAACCAGTCCTACCATTATTCCCTCTCTGCTCAAGAGGTACCCCAATACATTGCACTAGGTTTCACTCATAGCTGAGAGCCTGATCCAGGTAATCTAAACCTTTCACAACCTAGACCCATGGTTCCTCACATGGGTTGAAGACCCAGGCAACTCACCCAGATACTATGTATCCAGCAGCTACCCTACCTAATAAACCAGTGCTGTGCCCAGATCCTGCTAAAGATAGCTGATAACTAGGGCCATAGACCCCTTGTCATGTAGGTGGGGAAGGTAACAGGGCTGGCCCACATGGGGTAGTTCAGAGCGGCATAAGGTGTGGATTGCATGTTTGCCCAAGGAAGGGACAATGGAGATTGATGCTCTTAATGTATAAAACTGTGACCTGGATAATAACGTTAATGCTCTGGGACACATATGTATGCTGTGTTTCATTTGGAGAGAACGCATTTATTATTCAGAAATACGTTTCTGCAACTTCTTCTTGTACCCCCCAACGTGAAAACCCTTAGCCCATAACAGAGCCCTCTAGACTTACGGCTATTGAATTTGCCTCTTAAAGCTATCCGCAAACGATCTGCGGGTTACAAGCGGGAAAAACGTACGGGCTGTTGAAATTGGAACTCCATTGCCACAAAGCCTTTGATCTGTTAAGCCCGTAAATGTCTAAAATGTCTCAAATGGAGCCAAAAAGCCTACGGGTACTAGAGAGGACTGGCAAGGGGGTTAAAGTCCTATACATAGCACTGTAAATGCAAATATGAACACACTACTGTATTTTAAATTAAAGGGAAAGTGATGTTAGGTATTAAAATAAATAGCACAACATTCTCAAGCTTGCAAATCTGCAATATAAAATACTTATGTTATGTTTAATGTCTGTGTTATATCGATCCCAGCAATCAATGTGTTAATACATATAATGGAACTCGCATGGACTAGAACATAATACTTACTGGTTTATTAATATTGCTTTATTTCTGGAATTAATATCCGATCGGAATTCAAACCCGTAAGGGATTGAAATCTAACCTCAATTTTTCAGTGATGTAATGATGTCAATCTCTATTACTATTGTCTCCGTCTAAACCCTAACTACGGGTTTGACTAATTGATCATGTTCATGGCCACATATGCAACATGCGCAAGAATGGTTTATGGTTTCCACGTCTGTTGCACAAATTAGCTAATTTAATAACTCCAACGAATTTCAAGCCTGCAGGTGTACCGCTGCCGCTACTGGTTTGGAATGTAATATGGCCCCTGGTCCGATTAAGCTATCCTGTGTGGGGAGGATAAAATTAACCTAATAACCTGCGGGTAGGATCAAGCCCAATGAAGAACCGGTTGTAACAATCTGTATGAGTACTTACCTACCCTTAATGCCCATCCAGCAATGATCAGAGATGCCATGGTCACAATTTTTTGCTCTGGATAAAACAGGCTGTAGCAGTCAGTAGAAATGCCAAAAATATGTGTTGATCAAGGTGGACAGATTATTTTTGTATTAAAATAACTATTTTCTCCTCTCCCCTAAAAAATAAAGATTTCCCCTCTATCCTAAGTTGCTGCTGGTAGGCTGAGGACCTCTAGCCTGCCGTGCAACATGGTGCTTTTCACTAGCTGCACCAGCAATAGCTACATCACTGATCACGATTCACCTTTGTTGAAAATTGACTAATTAGCAAAATTGAGAACAGAACTCAGTGGAAGAAAAGCCTCAATAGGATAACCCTCCCCATCAAGCTGCAAACAGACTCAGTCTAAAATGTACGGTAATCTCCAATAACACAATCAGAGTCATCTAAATATAGGATTTTATCTAAAAATGCTTTAAAATAGACACATGCAAAGTGCTACTTTGGTCATCCACTTGTCACTCCTGAAAATCGTTCGCCCAAGGTCTGGGCCTCGGCAGCCTCGATGTAAATACTCCTTGGAATTATAACTGAATCTATGACTGTACCTTACAGCTTACAATGAAGTTAGATACACAATTTTATAACTCAGTATCGACTCCACAATGTCACATACCAATGTCATTATATATCAAAATTCATGAAGCTCTCTTTCCACTAGGCGTTCCAGAGAGGAAGGAAAACTAAAACAATAGCAGCAAAATACTATTCTACAGGTGGTCTAAAAAGAGAAATATTCAAAATAGCCCAAATATTACATGTGCAAAATATAATTTTTTTTGAGTTACTATTTTGCATACTATTTTGTCTGAAATCAATAAATATATTAAATAAGGTTTCTATATGGTCGATGATGGAACTGTCTTTTCAAAATTGAGAAGTGAGGTACTGAAGAAATACTGAAGAACCAACAGAATATCCCAATATACTTACTGGAGACCTCTGTCATTGAATGAGTATATACAGCACACATACTTGGAGCCTCATTCAATTCGAAGGCCGCATCTTGCGGAATATAGGCGGTATGTCTGCGGGCTTGCTGCAGGCTCACAGTCTGCTACAATTCTGGTGCTATTCAGTTGAACAAGCCCATAAGTTATGGGCTGAAAGCCGAAACCGTAACCATGCACTCGTATGTAGCATTCAGTACGGGAACATGATCAATTAAGCAAGGCCGTAACTACCCATTTCGAAACATCATTACGTCAGTCTAATATGGAGGTAAAATGTCAATCAATTAGCGTTTAGAGGTCCGTTATGCGATTGGACTCACAAAACATCCAAACACAAAATAATAAAAATGAATAGCGATACTGTTCTAGTCCATGTGGGTGGCCTGATATGTATTAACTCATTGATTCCTGAGATCGATATAACCCTGAAATGAAACATAAAATAAAATGATTTTTTATTTCAGATTTGCGAGCTTGAGACTGTAATTTATTCTAATGTCTTTCATCGCTTTCCCTGTCATTTACAGTGCAGTACTGATTTTTTATTTGCTTTTACAAAGCTACGGATATGTCTTTAACCCCCTTGTGGGTCCTCTCTAGTACTCCTAGGATTTACATCTACATTTGCCATTTGCGGTCTTGAGGAATTGTAGCAATTGAATAACAATTTGCGATTTTAGCAATCGTAACTCATGCGGACGTGAAAGATCAAAGGCTTAGATGTGGTGTAAGTTACAATTGTATCAACTGCAAGGATTTTTAAGCCCATAACACGTAGACCGTTTGTGGCTCACAAAAAAATGCCAATTGAATAGCAAATTAACTTACGGCCTCCCTTACGGGCTCCAGTAACTTACAATTGCTCAATTGAATGAGGCTCTAAGTATGGCAAATTTAATAGAGACTAGAGACCATATTCAACTGGAAGCTTGCAACTCTACTGCAGACAGCCGAATGTCTGCGAGTGTGTTGCGGGCTCCCGTTCATCTCTGATTGCGATGCTATTCAATTACTCAAGCCCGCAAGTTACGGGCCCAAAACCAAAACCATAAACCATGCACTGGTTCAGAACATTATCAATTAAGCAACCTCCCATTTGGAATCAGACAATAGAAAATGGCAGTAAAACATGGAGGTTACATGTCAATCAATTCGGTTCGGGGGGCGATATGCGAGCAGACTCGCAAAACCAAAAGAATTATGAGAGAATTATGACAATGAATGCCAATACTGTTCTAGTCCATATGGGTGGCCTTATATGTATTAACCCATTGACACCCAAGATCGATTTAACCCCAATATTAAACATAAAATAAAGTCTAAGATCTTGCCGATTTGTGAGCTTGAGACTGTTGTGCAATAAATTCTAATGTCTATTATTGGCTCCCCATTATTTACAGTAAAGTATTGATGTTTTATTTGCATTTACAGTGCTACGAATAGGGGTTTAACCCCCTTGCGGGTCCCCTCTAGCACTCTTTCGATTTTCTCCTTCATTTGCCGTTTAGGCTAAGGGAAGCCAGTGGAGTGATTGACAGAGAGGTGATGCCGACACTGAACGTTGTGTACGGAAGATGAGTCTAGCAGAGGCATTCATAGTGGATTCGAGTGGAGACAGGCGGGTGGTAGGTAGGCCAACAAGAAGCGAGTTGCAGTAGTCTAGTTGAGAGATGATCAGAGAGTGTATAAGGATTTTAGTTGTGTCTTGTGTAAGATAGTGACGAATTGTGGAGATGTTTTTCAGATGGAGAAGACAAGATTTAGTTAATGATTGTATGTGAGGGATGAAAGAGAGAGCGGGGAGAACTCCAAGACAACGGGCTTGGGGGGAGGGGGTGATGATGTCTTTGTTGACAGTGAGAGAGATGTGAGGAATTGACGCTGTGGGATAGGAAGGGAAGATTAGGAGTTCAGTTTTAGACATGTTGAGTTTGAGATGGTGGGTGGACATCCAAGAGGATATACTAGAGAGGCAGTTGGAGACGTGTGTTAGAAGAGAGGGGGATAGATCTAGTGCGGAGAGGTAGATTTGGGTGTCATCTGCATAGAGATGATACTGCAGCCCAAAAGAGTTTATGAGGGTACCAAGTGAGGAAGTGTAGATGGAGAAGAAGCGGGGGTCAAGGACAGATCCTTGGGGTACACCAACAGACAGGGGGTGAGAAGAAGAAGAGGTGTCAGAGAAGGAGATACTGAATGATCGATTTTGTAAGTATGATGAGAACCACAAGAGAGCAGTGTCTCGAATACCGAGGGAGAAGAGGATATAGAGTAAAAGTAAATGGTCGACAGTGTCAAAGGCAGCAGAGAGATCTAGAAATAGAAGAATTGATAAGTAACCTTTTGACTTGGCAGTAAGCAGGTCATTGGTGACTTTAGTGAGAGTTGTCTCAGTGGAGTGTTGGGGCCGAAAGCCAGATTGGAAGGTGTAAAGAACAGAGTTAGAGGAAAAAAAGCTGGTAAGGTGGTTATAGACGAGCCGCTCCAGCAGTTTGGAAGCCAGGGGAAGCAGAGAGATAAGGCGGTAGTTAGATGCAACGTCAGTGTCAGATGAGGGTTTTTTAAGGGTGGGTATAACTATGACATGTTTTAGAGAAGACGGAAACATGCCAGTAGTAAGGGAGAGGTTGAAAATATGTGTGAGAGCTGGGATTAGTGTGGTAGAGAGGGGAGATATGAGCTGAGATGGAATAGGATCCTGAGAACAAGTAGTGAAGCGAGTGGATGATAGCAGTTTGGAGACTTCATCCTCTGTAGCCGATTCAAAGCAGTTCAAAGTGGCACTGGGAAGGGGGAAGGGAGAAGACTGGGTGTTGTTCGTTAGTTGAGAGGGTGGAGTGTGAGAGCCACTATGAGATAAGAGTTCATTGGGGATGTTTTGAATTTTATGAATAAAATGGTTGGTAAAGTCTTCAGCTGTAAGAGAGGAAGGGATGGGAGGAGGTGGTGGGCGGAGGAGAGTATTGAAAGTGGCAAACAGACGCTTGAGGTTAGAGGACAGAGTTGATATTAGTATTGTAAAGTACTGCTGTTGGGCAAGGTTAAAGGTAGAGGAATAGGAGCGTCACATAAATTTGTAGTGGGGGAAATCTGCTGAAGTGAGTGATTTTCTCCATAGTCGTTCTGCAGTGCCGGAGAACCTCTGGATGTATCGTATGCCATGGTTGTGGATCGGAGTGCCTGGGGGGCGATAGATCACAGCGACACGTAGAGAGATAGGTGAGAAGATGCAGATTGTATGCACTTCAAAGGATGAGAATTGGAGGGATGGGACAGGGGGTATGAGGTGAAATGTACAGTGAGTGGAAAGCAAAATATCCACACTACAACCTTGTTTGTTACCCGGTCTAGGTGTGTGGCTGAGGTGAAAACCACTGTGAGAGAGTGCTGCAGGGACGGCAGTGTCTGAGGATGAGAGCCAGGTTTCAGTGAGAGCCAGCAGATTGAGAGAGTCTGTAGTGAATAAGTCGTGAGTGAATGTGAGTTTATTGCAGATAGATTGTGCCTTCCAGAGGGCGCAGGAGAAAGGTAGAGTTGAAGGTTTGTGACGTGATGGATATCAGAGTCTTGGTGTTACAGGTGTTTGCTGGCCTTGAAACAGATCATGGCTGACAGCGAGTGGAGATGAGTGAGGGCCTGGGTTAGGGGATATATCTCCTGCAGCCAGGAGAAGGAGGAGTGAAAGGGAGAGAAGATGGGACTGGGACTTACAGTGCTGTTTATGCTTGTGAGTGTTAGGGAGGGGATGACTGGAGGAGGGAGAGGAGCTCATGGGAGCAGAGAAGAGGAGAGGACAGCAAGGAAGGGGAGATGGTGATAATGTTGGAAACGTGATATGGAGATGCTGCAAAGGAGAGTCTGAGAGAGAGGCAGTAGGTTATAAGAAAAGGGAAAGCGTGAGAAAGCATTGTGACAATGTGTGAGATTAGGAAAAATAGGTTAGAAGATTGTGGGGGGGGAAATTATTATCCTAAGATTTGGTAGAAGTAGTAATATAGGTTCAGGAGCAGGGAAAATAAAGGTGCCTATACTGTATTCTATGGACCAGCTGTAGTCCACAAGCTTTACTTGGGTTGTGGAACATTAGGGATAACACAGAAAAAGATGAAAAGAAAATTGAAACAAGTAGTACAGAAGTTCCTTAATATTATATTTTGTTGTTTCACAGTGCACTCCAAGAGCTCAATTTAATTTAGCAATTGTAAGTTACTGGAGTCTGTAAGTTTATTTGCTATTTAATTGGCATTTTTTTGCAAGTTTAAAACCGCTTATGTTTTAGGGGTTGTTGAAAATGTTACGGTTGTTAAACCCGGAACGTAAAGCCGCCCGAAGCCTTTGATCTTTCATGTCCGCAAGATTTCCGATGCTAAAATCAAAAATAGCTATTACATTGCCAAAATACTTCAAGACCGCACCTGAGTCAAGCCCGCAAACGGCAAATGGTGGCCCAAAGCCTAGTTAGAAACACTGCGTATCACAATAAAAACACACCAACGGACTTTAAAATATAAGCAAAGCCATGGAAGGCATTACAATTACTTGCACAACAACTCCCAACAATCCAATATTGAAAACAATAACATTTTATTTTCCTCATAGGTTGTAATGGACATGCATATGCCAATATGAAAAGCCATGCTGCAACATGCTGAAAGCTATTAAAGACACACTCCCTGATTAAATTGCAACATGAATACATGAAAATTGCTGTCATATTAACCATTTCTCACTCACAGAGGCTCTAATGTGGACCCAAAAAATACAAAGATCATCTTATATACATCTCACTCATCACATCTACATTGGGAAAACAAATAGTGGCCAAATTACACTGACTCATGACAAGTACCAGGGGAACATTTTACATTTGGTTGTTCAGTCCCTCTGTTGTGTCTGACTCTCTGTGACCATATGGACTGCAGCACACTTACTTATGTTTCTGTCTGTGCTTATCCACAAGGTTTGCATGCCAAAGATACTGGAGTGGGTTGCCAGTTCCTTCTCTAGTGGACTGTGCATTGTCTGACCTCTCTGCTATGACTTGCCCATCTACAGTGGCCCTACATGGTATTAGGTACACAAGCCCCTTTCACCACTTAGCAATCCAGAAGGGGATCAGGGGAACATACAGTATAATAACATACACTATAATAATCTACTCTAACCCATCAGTAAGGGCCGCAAAAACACATGGAGGTTGTGCAGAGGCACATGGCGAAACAGCCAACTCACCTCCATCAGCGATAATCTGTGCTACACCCATCCTGGAAAGTCCAACGCCTTTGCTGGTGGCCATGTGCCAAGATGTATACCCATTATTTTGAGGCCTTCAGGGGAATGTTGATACTCCACAGTATCACAAATTGCATGTGTAATAACCTTCATTATTATATACTAGCTACTTGCTCGTCAAAAATGACGGGAATACGTTTTCCCCACCTCTCCCTCCCCTGTGTCTCCTTCTCCCCGTGTCTCCTTTCCCCCTCTCTCACCTGTGTCTCCTTCCCCCCGCCCTCCCTCCCATGTCTCCTTTTCCCCTCTCCCTCACCTGTGCTTCCATTCCCCTCTCCCTCACCTGTACCTCATTTCCCCCTCTCCATTTCCCCCCCATCCCTCCCCTGTGTCTCCTTTCCCCCTCTCCCTCCCCTGTATCTCCTTTCCCCCACTCTCCCTCTCCTGTACCTCCTTTCCACCGCTCGCTTTCCCTCCTCTCCCTCCCGTGTCTCCTTTCCCCCATCTCCCTCCCGTGTCGCCTTTCCCCCTCTCCCTCCCCTGTGTCTCCTTTCCCCTCTCTCTCTCTCTCCTGTTTTTCCTTTTTCCCGTTTCTCCTTTTGCTCTCCCTTCCCTGCATTTTACCCCCCTCCCTCCCCTCTGTCTCCTTTCCATCCTCTCTCCCTCTCCTGTACCTTCTTTTCCCCTGTCCCTTTCCCTGTGTCTCCTTTCCCACTCTTCCTTCCCCCCTTGTGTCTCCTTTGCCCCTCTCTCTCCCCTATGTCTCCTTCTCCCCTCTCCCTGCCTTGTGTAATTTCTCCTCCTCTCCCTCTCTCTTGTCTCCTTTCCCCCCTCCTTTGTCTCCTTTCCCCCTCCTCTTCCTCCCTTGTCTCTTCCCCCCTTTCCCTCACATGTCTCCTTCTCCCCCATTCCTTCCCATGTCTTCTCCCCCCGTGTCTCGTGCCTGGATTGAATCCTGTCAGTAGTGCCGCGCTTACCTCCTTTGCTGTTTCCGTCCTCTGGCCAGGACTACTTTCTGGATCAAGCCACTTATTGTGCGGCTTGATCCAGAAAGTAGTTCTGGACGGAGGACGGGAGCCGCAGAGCAGAAGACAGAGTATGGCGCTGCTGGCAGGGTCGCATCCAGGTACGTGCTTGGGATAGAGTGATGCGAGCCCGGGGGGCTTCGCGATGAGCTCCGGAGCCCTACACTGGCAGGAACCAGGTACTTTTGGGTGATGCAAGGCCGGGTGGCCTTGCGATGAGAGCCTCAGGCGCTCATAGCGAGTGCTTCCCTGTCAGGAACCAGGTAAAGTCCTGTGGGCCTCATGGTTTTGGGCCGCAATGGCTCAAAGTGTAACCAACATCGTAAGCATTTCCCACACTGACAACAATTATAGTGATGCTATATAGTATTGTATGATATCTCATAATATTATTACTATTATTATTGTTATTACATGTATTAACCTATTGCATAGTAACTAGGGCTCATTAGTTTACTTATATAGGAATGTAACACAAATGGGATGTATGTGGATGTCCCAAAACCCCAATTATTAAAAACACACTGACACAGTGAGAATGGTATAACAAAGCTTTATTTCTTACACAGAGCACAATCAGAAATGGCCAATCCCCCGTGGCCACCCGCCGTCTCCTTGGTGGTCGTGGGGGCAGGGGGAAGCATCCCCACAGGAGGCAGCGGCAATAGCAGTGGTGGTGGTGCTGTTGTCGGTGGCCTTGGCAGAGGCATGGGAGGAGGAGAGGAGCGAGGTGGGGCTGGGGACCAGAGCGCATTGCATCTGCAGGCACTTGCCTGATTGCCTGGTCCTCCCCATCCTCCCCATCCTGAGCAGCCTGGCCAGGTATGATTCTGTGATTAGGTAGTGCCTCCTCTCCTCCCTATTGTGCCTGGCCAGGCTGAGCATGAACTCCGCATGATTGGCGGAGATGTTGGCCTGGATCCCCCCGGAGACACTCCATTCGCATGGAGGTCACTGGGCCATTGCCTGGTGAGGAGGTGGCGGTGGTGGTGGCCCAGTAGGGAGGGTCTGGGGCCTGGCTGGAGCCTCGCTCCATGGGGGTGGTGGTGTCATTGCTGGGCCTGGGGGTGGAGTAGTTATCATTTGCTAGATGTGTAAGTCTCCGAGTTTCAATCCTGCAAGGTGCTTTAGGGAAAGCGCTATGGACACCGGATTCCAAGCTCAAAGACAGGGCCCCTCCATTCATTGCAATGTGTGAATCTTTAACTTGTCATTGCCTGTAACTTAACTTATGTATAGCGCTATGGAATATGTTGGCGCGTTACAAATAAACGATAATAATAATAATAATGTGATCTATTCTTTGGTTCTTGATCTTGATTGTTATTGGCTCCTAACGCTATTTTGATTCCGGCTTGGGCTGTAACTGCATAGGCTGCAGTGGGCACAACAATACATGGACTTTCTATTGGTTGATTACTTGTGCCCAGGAATGACAGGGATTTATCAGCTTCATGGATTTAATGACGCCTCCATCTATCTCTTGTTAATTCCATAGAGCTGACATGTCAGTGTACTTGTTGGGCATCATGTACATATGTAGTGTGTGTGATGTACATGTGGTGGCATGTGGGTGTATGTGATATTCACCTGACATGGAGGCTGGATCCTGCTGGGTCACCAGGCCTGAAGCAACCAGCAGCGAGCAACTGCCTCAGAATGTCCTTGGCCACCCTCTCCCACTCGTTGTAGCACACAGTC
This sequence comes from Discoglossus pictus, assembly GCA_027410445.1. NCBI lineage: Eukaryota > Metazoa > Chordata > Amphibia > Anura > Alytidae > Discoglossus > Discoglossus pictus. The sequence continues at coordinate 384,941,026 of CM050164.1, forward strand.
ACTTTGGGGCCACTTGATGCAGCTTGCTTCTCCTCCTTGGCCATCATCCTTACTCACCTTGGCCCTGATGTCATAAAAGCGGTGCTCCACATACCTCACATTCCTTTCCGCTGAACCCACTGCCGTTACTGTGGCTGCTACCTCCTTCCATGCCTGTTCCATACTGCTTGGCTTAACTTCCCTCCCCCTGCAAGGATAATGGGGCGGCCATGGATGGCACCAAGGAGGACCACATTATCCTGTTGTATGTAGTTGAGTACCCTGTGCTTGCCCGTAGCCTCTTACCTTCCCAACTGTGGATGGGGATTCTCGTCTCCCTGACCTGTCCTGAAGGCCTGTCCCTTCCCGAACTACCTCCCCAGGATAAGGCCCCTCCCCTTTACATATGCCTAGTTCTCAGGGCACCATGCCACCACCCACCTCCTCCACTCCACTATCCTTCTCTCCTCCGCTCTCCACCTCCTCAACTGATCCGACACTGTCCTCCACTTCCTTCGCCACTCTCCTCTCCTCCGATATCCACCTCCTCCGCCTCTACCACCTCCGTCTCTAACCTCCTCCTCCAACTCATCCACCTCATCCTCTCCTCTGTCACTCCTCAACTCCTCCTCCTCATCTCCACCACTCCCCAGGGCCACCTCTCTCTCCTCCTCGCCTCTCTTCAGCACTTCCTCCCTGCCTCTCCACTCCTCTCCCCTCCCTGCATTTAAATCCCAAAAATAATATAAGGTTAAATAAAAATAAGTGTTTTTGTATATGGGCTGCGATGGGGCTGTGTGTATGGAGTGACCTACCTCTATATGTATCTATGTGAGTAATTTAATTTATGTGTATTGGTATTATGTCTAATCTGTAAATATGTGTAATCAAGGATTAAGTGTAAATTCATAAAGAGATGAATAGAAATAAACAAAACCGCAATATACTGCTCTCAGAACTCGCCTACTCTCTCACTCTCTGCAAAATACCTCCAACTCCAGGACCTGTGTGCTACTTCGTCAGAATCTACAACACAGTCAATCAATGTGCGTGTGGAACGCAACTTTATAATCTCTCTCTGTCAATCATCTATACTGTTTTCTATTGGCCTGTGTCAGACTCCGTTATACCGTGATTGGATCGTAACCGCGGACCTCCTCTCGTCCAGCCCATTAACAGTTTGCGGGCTTCAGGCCTCGGCCCGTAACTTGCGCCCTTGCTCAATTGAATAGCGCTGGAATTGGAGATGATCACGAATTGAATGAGACTCCAAATTAGCCTAGAGTTTTATAATTGTCATATAATACCCAGAAAAATCATGAAATCTCAGCAATATTCAGGTCATCTATCAAAACCATACATTTTTCAGGGGTTGAAAAAAAAGCTTTGGAAGCACTGTTGTAGAATATGGACTCTATCTGACCTTTTCCGCTGTTTGCAAATATGGAGCAGATTTCCTCCTTCCCTGTCATAGAGAAGATATCAAAGTATACTGTATGTCTTTGCAGTCTTTGTATTTGGGACAGTGTGGGTGGAAATGTCTCTTGGTTTTAATGTCTCTAGTGATGCACTGTTGGCAGACTTCCTTTATTCTGTTTCTTGGATCTGTGCCTGGATGTTCCAGTTATCAGCCTGTTGAAATGATTAATAGAAGGTAATACAAACATTATCCAATTAATCTTAATTAATATTCTTAAATGTTATTAGCAAACACTTTTCTTGAGTGGAAGTGCAGATATCATAAGACTAGAAGAGCAGGTGCCTGGATAAGAATGAATAAGCTATACTCCTCTGCACAGTAACCATGTTATATTCCAAGCATTCCATAGAGTAACAGTATGACTTTCCAAGCATTCATAGAGTAACAGAATGATATTCCAAGTTTTCCATAGAGTAACAGTATGAAAATACAAGCATTCTCTGGCCAGGCACACACCAGAGATATCTTCTAACCATTGACATGCAATAAAACACAGATCAGTTGATAGGAACCCACAGGGAATATAGTTACATAGTTACATAGTATTTAAGGTTGAATAAAGACTGTTGGTCCATCAAGTTCAATCTTTTTTTAGATCTCTTCTGATCCTTTTAATATGTGGATTACATGTTAATAATTGTTAATTGATCCAGAAGAAGGCAAACAAAAAAAAAACATTGAAACTTTGCCAATTGTCTCATAAGGGCAAAAAAGCTAAATTCCTTCATGGCCCAAGAGACTGGCGATCAAATTTCTCCCTGGATCAATATTCCTCTGCTAGTTATCTAGGATAACCTTAAATGCCCTCTTTATTAAAAAATATATATAACCCCTTTTTAAAGTTATCTATCAAATCCTCTGTCACCACCTCATTTGGGAGGGAATTCCACAGCTTAACCACCCTAACTGTGAAGAACCCTTTTCTTTCTGTAAGATGAAATATTTTTTCCTCTAACCTCAAGGGATGTGCTCTTATCAGTTGAAAACCTATTGGCACAAAAAGTTCACTTGACAAAGCATTATATTGACCCTGGGTGTATTTAAATAAGGTAATCATATCCCATTGTAGATGCCTTTTCTCTAGAGAAAGTAAGTTTAATTTGGTTAGTCTTTCTTCATAACTTAGCCCCTCCATTCCCCTTATTAGTTTTGTTGCCCTTCTCTGTACTTTTTTCAGCTCTAAAATGTCCTATGTATGAAATATTTTACTCAATATTCCAAATGAGAGGATACTAGGGATTTGTATAGTGGCAGAATATGCTTCCCTTGCTTCTATACCCTTCTTAATACATGCTAATATTTTACTTGCCTTTGCAGCTGCTGCTTGGCATTGAGCACTGCTACCTAGGTGGTTGTCCACAAGTATTCCCAAATCCCTTTCAATATCAGATACCCCTAGATTTGCCCCATTAAGATTAAAAATTGAATGGCTATTTTTCCTTCCCAAATGCATAACCTTACATTTATTTGTATTAAATCTCATCTGCCATTTAGCCTCCCATTTCTCTAATTTATGCAAATCACTTTGTAGGGAAAGTACATCATTATCTGATATAATTACCTTGGACAACTTAGTATCATCAGCAAAAATGGAGACACTACTTTCCTGTCCCACCTCTAAGTCATTAATAAACATGATAAAAAGGAAAGGACTAATACTGAACCTTGAGGAATCCCACTTACCACATTCGTCCAATCTGAGTATGTTCCATTTACAACAACCCTTTGCTTCCTGTCTTTTAGCCAGCTCTCGATCCATGAGCAGATATTTACTGCATTTCCTGTATCCCTTAGTTTTCTTAATAGTCTCCCATGTGGTACTGCAATAAAAGCCTTTCCAAAATCCAAAAAGACTACATCCACTGAGTTGCCTTGATCCAGGTTCCTACTAACCTCCTCATAGAAACTAATCAGGTTTGTTTGACATGACCTATCCCCCATAAATCCATGTTGTCTCCCACTTTTTAATCTTGCTTAAATAGACATATTCGTGTATACTATCACTTATTTCCATCACAGAAGTGAGGCTCACTGGTCTATAAATCCCCATATTTGCTCTTGCTCCCTTCTTAAATATAGGTATCACCTCTGCTTTTCTCCAGTCATCTGGTAAAGACCCTGTGTTGAACGAATCTTGAAAAATTAGATATAATGGTTTGGCTATTGCAGAGCCCAGTTCCCTCAGTACCCTTGGATGTATTCCATCAGGACCTGGGGCTTTATTAACATTTATTTTTAACAACCTTTTTTGGATTTCTTCCTGCATTTACCAATTATTTAGTGATGAAAGTGTAGTCCTATTTTGTTGCAGTGTTCCAACCACTGGTACCTCCTTTGTATATACCGAAGAAAAGAACAGATTTAGCTCATCTGCCTTTTCCTGGTCACTAATTATCAGACGACCTGTGTCACATTGTAATGTTCCGATAGCTTCCTTCCTCGCCTTCTTCCCATTAATTTATTTTAAAAATACTTTAGGGTTCGTCTTACTGTCCTTTGAAACTGACTTCTCATTTTCTATTTTAGCCAGTCTAATAGCCATTTTGCAAGCCTTGTTGATGTCCTTATAGTCACATAAAGCTGCCTCTCTTCCCTTCTTCTTGTATAATTTAAATGCATGTTTTTTTCCTTATCATGATCTTTAAGTCATTGTTAAGCCACATGGGATGTGATTTACTCCTATTCATGTTATTTCCACATGGTACATGCTGATGTGTATGTATATTTAGTAAGGATTTGAATGTTGTCCATTTAATTCCAGTATTTTCCCCTGTAAGTTCTTTGTCCCAGTCTAGATGTTGTATTGCTGCCCTTAGCCCATTAAAGTTAGCCCTTTTAAAATGCAAAGTTTTTGTTGGCCCCTTACAACTCTGTTTTTTTGTATTCAATCTCAAATAAGACTGTGTCTTGATCACTGTTCCCCAAGGGTTCCCCTATTTTAACATTTGATATTATATCAATATTACTTGTGATGACTAAATCCAAGATAGTTTCATTTCTGTTGGTTCTTGTATAACCTGATAATGATCCCTGAGTGTACTCAAGAGCCTGCTGATCTGCTGGTCTCATTCATCCAGTTTGAAATTCATCACCATCAATTATATTTGGGGGTTTATAGCATACTCCTACAAATTTGCATTTTGAATGAGCTCCTCAACTATTTAACTCAAGCCACAAAGATTCAATGTTGTCGCTAGTTTCACTATAAATATCTTCTCTGACTACAGGTTTAAAACCAAGCTTAACATACAGATAAATCCCTCCTCCTCTTCTACCACTACCCCTATCTTTCCTAAATAAGTTATAACCATCCAAATTAACTGTCCAGTCATGATATTCATTCCACCATGTCTCAGTAATGCCTATTAAGTCCAATTCTTCTTGTACTGCTAATAATTCTAGCTCGCCCATTTTCCCAGGCAAATTTCTTGCATTAGCAAGCATACACTTTATGTTGCTATGGCTCTGATGTTGTGAAGTGCCTGCCACTGTATTTGAGTCACCTAGTAATACGTCCCTACTGTCTATTGTAACCCTACCACTTCTCCTCCCCCATGGTTAGATAATTCATCCCTTTCCCCCTCTACCCTTTCTACCCCAATACTTCTATCTAGTCCCTCACCCCCTACTAGTTTAAAAACGCCCCCAGCCTTTCCCCTAGCACAAAAGCTCCCTCATCATTAAGGTGCAATCCATCACTGCTATAGAGATTGTACCCAAGTGAGAAGTCAGTCCAGTGCTTTAAAAAATTAAAAAAAACGGGGGGCGGAGCTGGCGTCTGCGGAAGGCAGACGTGTTTGTCTGAGCTCCGGATTGAGCTCCGAATAGGGCTTTTTATTCTGCCCTGGAGCGGTTGCTTGTGCCCTGCCTGCACACGGGGCACTACTGGAGGTTGCCCCCATCCCCCGGGGAGCAACGGGGAGCCTATTAGGCGGCCCAGCAGCACGGGAGACCCCCGGTCACGGGACGACGCCTGAGGCCCCAGAGGACTTCGGGGCTCTATTCCCCAGCTCCTGAGAGGGTGCTGGAGCTGATCCTGGTGGCGGCTGGATCCGGCCGGGATCCCAGGGTGACCTCTCTGGCCAGAGTGTGGTCCCTGAACAACGGGGCAGAAAGCCCGCGAAACGCGGCCGCCATCTTGCGGGGCCGCCATTTTGTGCACCCACCAGACGGCTGCAGGTAGGGGGGATCTTCCCCAGAGTGCTGTAACTCCCCAGAGGGGCCCCAGGAGAGAGCCAGACATCCCCAAATGAGGGAGCAGTGCACCCAACGCAAGTAGTGGCTACTTAGCACTCTCCCCACATATTAGGCACTGTGGCTGCCATTAAAGAGTCTTGGTGGGGTAGGAAGAGGAAGCTGCTTGAATATTTCCCAGCTTGCAAGGCACTCAATGCTCTATTTATTGTCACTTCCCCACACAACTCTGAGATCTGGGGTTAAGGCTGTGTGAATCAACTCTTTAAGCTACCCTCTCAGGACTGAGCTCTTGATATAGAGGCTTATCTCATAGCATTGCCAGAGACTGAATTGCATAATATTTGGGAGCACTGTGGGTGTACCTTGTCTCAGAAACTGACGCTCTCTTTAGGCACTTTTTATGGAACATTTGTGCATCAAACAAAATATTGTGTCTACCTACATTTGAGACTTGTGCTTTTACTGCCAGGTGCATAGACTGTGTTAATTTCTTACAACATCAGCGCATGTGCTGCCACCGTGTGGACGTTTACAATACTGCAGATCATCATTGGCCTTATGCGAATAATGCGAGAGTGGAAGTCTCCCTGCCATTCATTGCTGCTTTCTGTCTGTACTGATCTATTCTAAGGCTGAGTTCTACTTAACAGGCTCCCGTCAACAAAAGCAGACAGACCACCTGAAGAGGGTACAACTTTTTGTGCCACCCGTCTAACAAAGGACTATTCTCTGTTTGGCCGGATTTTCAAAGGCCTCTCCAGTGCCCTGGCTGGAGACTACACTCTAATTATGGAGTAAGGAGACGAATGGGAAATTGGCCTGGCAGCACAGCTATCACCTACCTCAACTCACCCTTATAATCTGGACAAACTCTACTACTTGGGCCAGCGGACTTTCACTCAGACCACTTGGGGCATAGCTTCCCCCTATTCTATACCTGGCTGATTCCATAACAGACCTTTTGCTGAACCCTGCGGCCCGTATTCCAAAATGCCGAAACCCAAAAGAACTGCTTCAGCGAAGGGCATTAGGGAGCACTTTACACCTAAATCTGCCAGATGCTCCCTACCTGCGGAATCTGCCTCAGAACACTCGGATGGCTCGGACAGGGAAGGTACTCCTGACGCTCCTAGCCAATGTATGGACCTCTCTGCCAGGTCAGTGGCTACTATTGAGCTGCTCCTGGCAAAAGCTATTGATCCTCTAAGACAAGACTTGAAGGACCTGGGGCACCGCACTCAAATCCTGGAGGACGCATCGGATCGGATGGCAGAAGCGCAAGAAAGAGACCGATCCTCTATTGCTCAAAACTCCATTCATATCTCTGACCTCACGGATAAGATAGAGGATCTGGAGAACCGGTCCCGCCGGCATAATGTACGCATCCGAGGTATACCGAGAGCGATACAGGACCTGTCTGGCTATCTGAGGGACACAATTCCCATAATCCTCCCTAATCAGCCCGAAAGTGTGTGGGAGATTGAGCGGGCCCATAGAGCCTTGGGTGGTATGAGGAGCTTGGAGGCTCCCAAGGATGTTATTGTTAGATTTTTAAGGCAGCAGGCCAGAGATCTTCTACTATCGGCCACCAGGAAGCTGCATACCATCAAGGGGCCGGATGACTCAATCCTGCAGTTTTATGCGGACCTCTGCCCGGATACCCTGCATAAGCGGAGACTTATGAAACCGGCTGTTGCTATTCTTATTCAGCACAGGATCCAGTACCGTTGGAACTTTCCGTTTGCTCTGACTTTCACCTATCGTGGCAAGACTTATACCACCCGCTTTCTGGAAGACTGCCTAGATGTATTGCAGAGATTACAGCTATGCCCGGAGCCCACGACAGCAGCAAATCAAGAGCACCTTGTTTCGCTGATCCCTAAGAGGCAGCAGACCTCAAAGCCATCACAAGTTCATGGCAAACAAGTCCCTATCTTGGAGGGGCCCAGTGGCTTTCGGGACTATATGGGCGATCTGCAAGACAAGCGCTTGGTATCCTCAGCAGACTCTGGACTCTCGGCCTCTTCAAAGTTGGGCCCGCGACCTGAGAGGCCTCCTACCTAGCTGGACTTTGATAATATTTTACTGAGTATTTGATGTTCAATTTTCATTGTTTATAATCCAGATAGAATGTTGATAGAATAGTTCGCACTATTGCCATTTAGAATTAATATAGTTTGCCAGACTAGTTTCCCACATTACGTGGATTTGTCTTTTACTTTGTTTACTATAAATAGAGGTAGAAGGGTCTGTGTAGTCGACTGTTTTATACTTATCCTGCTATATACTTGAAATTACAGCTTGAAGTTTAGTCGTACTGTAAACTTGTTGTTTTCCTGCTCTGTTTTTTTTTATTTTTTTTATTTATCTATTTATTTTTTTATTTTATTTTTCTTATTTTTGTGTTCCTTGTTTCTGTTCTGTTATTGGCTTGTTTGCTTTATCCCGGATTTGTCTACCTCTCCGATATAAAACTGCCTTTCTCCCTTTTCATTGCTCTCAGCCCTCCTGATAAAAGAGAGATTTCTCCGCCGCCAACAGCATACCCGCTGGGACTTCTGTCTGCTCTCCGGGCTCTTCCACTCCCCGCCATTCACGTGCTCAGCTATTAGGTAAGGTTGCATACACCTACACTCCTGATTTTTAATGGCTACTTCTAAATACACCATAGTGACCCACAATGTGAAGGGCTTCAATTCCCCCTTTAAAAGGAGGAAGGCCTTTGCATTCTACAAAAAATATACTCCCTCGGTCATTTTCATGCAGGAGACCCATTTTTCCCTTAGCAACAAACCTAAATTCCTGCATAAGGATTACCCTAACTATTATCTAGCCTCTCTCCCCACTAAGAGAGCTGGCTGTGCAATTTTGCTGCATAGGACCTTCCCCTTCCAGGTAGAATCCACTCGGGTAGACGGGGATGGCAATTACGTTATGGCAACTGGGACTATAAGAGGGGAAAGAATGACGCTGCTATCTCTGTACTCTCCTACGAACTCCCCCTACTCTGTTCTCATAGACCTGTTGAAAAAACTAGAGGCTCAGGATTTGGGGAAATTGATTATTGGGGGGGACCTTAACCTGACCTTAGACCCGACACTTGACAGATCTGGAAAACCGACCAACAGATTTCCCAACAAGACTAATCAGATTAAGTCCTTACTAAATGGTTTGGGGTTAGTTGATGCCTGGCGGGGTAAGCACCCGGACAAGAGAGAGTACACTTTCTACTCCCAGACTCACCTGACATACTCTAGGATTGACGCTCTACTTATCACTTCCTCATTGTACGACTCTGCCATAAACTCTGAGATAGTCCCTTGCCCCTGGTCAGACCATGCTCTGGTACTAGCTGAGCTGGATCTGGGTCCTAATCCTCGACTTCCCTATAAATGGGTTCTGAACGAATTCCTTCTGTCTAATCCGAGTAGTGTGGATTCCATATCCAAGGACATACAGCTGTTTTTTGAGACTAATGACACCCCCGACACTGGGGCTGGATGGCTTTGGGCCGCCCATAAGGCTTTTGTTAGAGGAACTTGCATTAAGCTGTCCTCTATACATAAGAAACTTCTTAGGCAGAAGGAGACAGAGCTCTCTACCTCATTAAAGAGGTTAGAGGAGAAAAACCAACAGCGTCCCTCTCTTCAGGGGCGTAAATTAATTGACCAGACTAGGCTTGAGCTGGACGCTATTTTGTCCCATCAAACTGAACGGGCTATGAGAAAAATGAAGCACCTCTATTACTGGAAGGCAAACAAACCTGACTCCCTTTTGGCTAAAAGACTAAACCATAAATTTTCCCAACCCAGAACCACCCAAATTAGGATACCTGGCGGTCAAATCTCCTACAGTCCCAATGAAATCCAAAAAACGTTTCAAAATTATTACCAAAAAATATACTCCTCGCAAACCCACTGCAGTGGATCAGATATAGACTCCTTTCTAAATTTATGCGACCTCCCTAAAATACCGAATTATCAACTGGATGATTTGAACTTAGAAATAACACAGGAGGAGGTTAAATTTACCATCCAGAATCTTAAGTTGGGCAAATCCCCGGGACCGGATGGCTTCACTAACTTGTATTATAAAAAATTTGAACCTCTTCTTACCCCCCACATGACATCTCTATTTAATGCCATATTAAACGGAGAGCCTATGCCCCCGGAGTTAAACCGGGCTGACTTGGTGATTTTTCCAAAAGATGGCAGGGACCCTTTAGAGGTGAAAAATTATCGCCCTATATCCCTAATCAATGGGGATGTCAAAATTTTGGCGAAAATTATGGCCACCCGCATCTCTAAATTTCTACCCGATTTGATCCACAAGGACCAAACTGGGTTTGTTCCCTTTAGAGAGGCCGGGGACAATGTTAGGAGGGTCATGAATGCACAGTTCATGGCTCAGAAGTCTAATATACCAGTCTGTCTCTTAGCTTTAGATATAGAGAAAGCTTTTGACACGGTAGAATGGCCATATTTATATAAAATTTCTGGACAAATTTGGATTCAAGGGACGCTTTATTAATTTACTTAAGAGATATTATGACTCCCCAGCAGCCAATCTAAAACTCCCAGGAGATCACAAAGTCGACATCCACATTCAAAGAGGGACCAGGCAAGGGTGTCCGCTCTCCCCACTGTTATTTGCTCTTGCTATAGAACCCCTTGCACAAGCGATTAGAGCCAACCCAGTCATCCAGGGGGTACAGGTAGGCCTCCAGCATTTCAAATGCTCTTTATTTGCGGATGACATGCTTTGCACCCTAACCAATCCCCTTTCATCCATACCTGCACTCATGTCCACTGTCCAGGACTTTGGCAAAATCTCGGGTCTTAAGCTGAATGTTGAGAAGACTGAGGCGATGTGGATCAGATTGCCGCAGGGGGAGATTGACATCCTCAAAGCTAATTACCAGTTTATTTGGCCCGCACAGTCTATAAAATACTTAGGTGTTAGACTTACCTCCAAGCTTGGGGATATGTACGGGGCAAATTTTCCTCCCTTGTATAGATCTCTGACATTGGATATGCAGAAATGGAGGAGCTTTAAGATTTCATGGACAGGCCGCATTGCGGCTGTGAAAATGAATATCTTACCTAAATTACTATACTTATTTAGATCTCTTCCTATCCCTCTCCCCCTTAAAGACCTAGACAAATTCCAGAATAGCATTTCCCGGTTCATCTGGGACGATAAACGCCCTCGCATTCCCAGGCAGGTGATGTTTCGCTCCAAGAATAGAGGTGGCCTCGCGACTCCGAATTTAAGACTTTATCTTAAAGCTGCACACTTGGCTCCTTTGCCTAGAGCCCACTCTACGAAACACCATCCATCTTGGAGTTTTTATGGAAAATTATCAAATGTCCCCACATAGTTGGGATAAGTTGGTTTGGATGCCTGAGGACTCTGCCCCTTTCATAACTCATGAAAACCCCATAATCTCCTTGACGCTCCGGGCCTGGAGATGGGCTAGATCTAGGCATCGACTTAGCACGGAATTATCACCCCTTCTATCAGTTATGTCCTTCCCACAAATTCTAGCAGATTCAAGTTCTATGTCTAGATTTTGGTGGACCTCCAGACGCCTGGATCGCATAGGGAATTGGTTCGCCAATGACAAACTACTGACCTATGACCAATTTTGCACGACTCACGACTTGCCAACTACAGAACTCTACAATTACTTAAAAATTAGAAGTTGGGTTACCAAGATGGTTAAGGATTCCGGGCCCCCCAGAGCCTCCTGGCTATCAGTTATCTGTAAAAATCTCCCACTTGCCAAGGGTAACCTGAGTTCTTTGTATAACACCTTTCTGGGCACTTCGGGGGGCCAAAAACCCAAGTTTATGCTGCATTGGGAAAAGGATCTGGGGGTGGAGTGGGACTGGGACAAATGGACTGAATCTTGCTCCAATCTTTCAAAAGGATCACTTAATTCGGCTTTATTAGAAACATCAATCAAAGTTTTACATAGGGCTTACTGTACTCCCGATAAAATGCAGAAGTTTAGGCCACAGGAGAGTAACAAATGCTTTAGGGGATGCCAGGATGTGGGGGATCATATTCATGTTTGGTGGGCCTGTCCACGTGCCCAGAATCTCTGGGAACGATTGACCCGTTTAGCCTCCACACTTTTTCATAGAGAAGTAGCTCCTTCAATTGAATCCTGTTTACTGGGGGTCCATATTAAAAACTTGTCCCAATCCCAGAACAAGTTGTTTCAAATAATGGCATTAGCTTCAAAGATTCACATAGCTAGTAGATGGAAGGACATGAATCTAAACTTTCAAGAGGTAATTAGGAAGATCAACTATTTGCTTATTAATGAGAGGCTAACTCATATTGTTTTAGATAGGATGCCCCAATTCCAGATAGTTTGGGACCCTTGGATAACATCCTCCTTTAGCGTTTCCCTAGTATAATGCCTGTATTTGCTTGAAGCGATTCTGAGGAGTGGACTGGAGTGGGGGAGCTTTGGAGACCTTTCAGTGGTGCTGGATGGCGGGAAGGATCTGAGGTAAGAGGGAGAGATAAGCCGGGACTGCTTTGTGGCCGCCATGAGGGGCCAATGATTCTTTTATTTAGTTTATATATATTTTTTTTCTCTCTTTCTTTTCTGGGGTATGGTATATGATAGTTTAGTTAATATAGATAGGTAATACATTTTATATTGTATACTTCTATCGACTGTGTACTCTAGAAGTTAATTGGCTCATTTTGCCTTGTATTTTTTATATGGTTGGAAAAACCAGCCTAGACATTAGAACATTTTCTCACTAAAAATTAAAAAAAAACAAGAAGGTTTAGTCAGTTAAATGCTGAAAAATGATAATTTTATGTTTAGAGGACTTGATAAAACTGACATTTATGACTGTTAAGAATGTTTTATTTATGTATGGATTTTGCATACCTTCTAATAAAAGAATATTTATTCAAAAAATGAAAAAACCCACTGTCCTGCACCACTTTTTTAGCCACGCATTAACCACCCTAAGCTCCTAAGAGCCATACTGTATACACCCCTTGTGATAATGTATTATGGATGACTCAGTAACACCAATAAATCAGTTTGATTTCAGTACCTACGAAAGAACTGTTATTCTATATTCATTTACGTTATTGATTGATCCAGAAATAAAAAGATAACAGGGTGCTTAAGAGACACAATAAGCATTAAAGATCTAGAAAACAATCACATATTGATGAAGTATGTAACAAAGTTATGTCATTACAAGCTGTTAGCTTGGATCCAGAGGGGCTGTAGTTATTTAAGAGTGAGGAGAGAGGGAATGGAGATTTGTTACATAACTGGAGCTTTTAGTAATTGACCTCTGGGGCTTCCCTGCACCCCAAAAAATAACTATGTTATTTGGGACTCTATCACGTCTAATTGGTAATATCAAAGACTATCAAAATGGATATGGGATGTGTTTTAATGATTATAACAATGTGTCTTTCATTTATGTGTCATGTTTAAAGAATGAATGTGTGCATGTAGTTACTGTTACAGTGTCTTGGTTACAATGTATATGCTGTTAATAAGGAAAGGGGTCAGAAATTGTTTATGTGATAGATATTCTGTTCTATTTGGTGCAGGAATGCAATGCCCAGATGTAACTGTAAACCCTCCCTATTCCCTCATGCCTGATAAAAGTAACAGCCATAAAGTTTGAAGCTAGTTTATTGCCCCTCTGGGTTATAAAATATAGCAAGGAATATCTAACTCCCCCTCTATTGACAATCAATATATACCAGATCACTAATTTCTCAGAGGGGGAGGAAGGAACGTGGGTGGGGGTTAAACAAGCTATTGACCAAAAGAGGGTGGACTAAAACTGGGGGAATGGTTTGCGTTTGTGATATCTATGTCAAAGAAAAGGAATAAACAGACAGTCTTTCTATGCACTAAACAACGGTGTGGTCTGCCTTCCTGCTTCTCCATGACTGATGTCCCTGTTTTGGCTGGGTGTTGAAATCTTGAACACAAGAGAGAAAAGGAACACCCCTAGAGAGAGAAAATTTGGCTATGCGTGGCTCCCCAAATTTGGGGTTGTCACAACCCTACCCCTCCTGCTGTATATGCTCAGAAGCAGGCAGTGTTGAAAGATAACTGTAAGCACTGTTCCTGAAGAAATATGAGTACCTCTCTCATACACACAACCCTCACCAAAATATCAAAGATGTATCCAGCAACACGCCAAAGAGGTCAATTATTTTCTATATGACCTTTTAAATAACTAAAAATCATAATGGGAAAATGTAGTAGAAAGGAAAATAAATAAATAGAACTATTATATTAAATACCTTTTCTTTGCAATTACCGTATTTATCGGCGTATAACACGCACCGGCGTATAACACGCACCTCATTTTAAGAAGGAAATTTCAGGGGGAAAAAATAAATTTCAAATAAAGAACTTTGAAGCAAAATCTTTAACCTCCCTCCTCATCCTCAACCCCCTCCTCAACCTCCCTCCTCATCCTCCCTTCTCAACCCCCCATCCTCAACCCCCTCCTCAACCCCCCCATCCTCAACCCCCTCCTCAAACCCCTATCCTCAACCTCCACCTCAAAATGCACCCGGTATATGCAATGAAGCCTTAGTTGCAGGGTATCTTTGACTTTCACCAACAATAGCTCTACCCCTGGTTGATCATTGTTTTAATGATTTAGCCTAGAGACTGCATGTACACAGGGTGATGTGGATGGCAGCAGTGTTCTTAGAAACATGACAAATAGTTTAGACTTTTGGCATGCACCTGATTGGCTCATTCCTATTTCCCAGGCTGTAGGCCCTCTCGTGATTGGCTCACTTTGGCACCAAGGGACGCTCCAAGCTGGAGCTTCAACACTGTGAACAGGATTGGACTTCAACCAATCAGCAGGCTGTCCACATGGAAATGGACCAGTGAGATGATAGACTGTGTGTTCAGTAGTACAACAAGCTGGATTCTCCCATTCACTGCCTTCTCCATTGTTGTCGGGTTCAGGGAGTGCCCCTATATCTTTCTGAGTAATAGTGCCTCTACAGGCAGGTACCTGTATGTATTCGTATTATTGCCTTGTTAATCTCAAATTGGGCTATTAATTTGAAAGGCTGTGTTTTAACCTTGATGTTAAATACAAAAATAAAGTTTCGACATGCCCTAAGGAAAGAGATAAAAAATACATAAATAAACTGAGGGTAATTCTAATTATATGCCCACACGAACCCCAAGAGGTAAGGCCTTCCACTGGAATGGTACTACTGACTGGATAAGCTAGATATAAGAAGTATATGATAAACTTCTATCATGATAGTAGAGAGACCCCTCATTAGAAAAACATGAAGAGAGAAAAGTATAAGGTTAGAGTAGATCAAATGGAAATGAAGACTATCGTTATATAGTCCCTTGATATGTGCTAGAAACCTAAATAATTTAGTTCCTTAAAAATCTAGAAGGGTTTAAACTGTCTGGTAACAACAGAATATAAGGATATGCTAGATATTGATGCTGAACTCTGAATAGCAACTAAACCTTAACTGAAGAAAAAGATATATATGAACTTTTAACTGAAAAAATGAGTGGGCAGGGAAGTGGGTGTATATTATAAAAAGGGTGACTAGCTATAACCCAATAGTAAAGAAGGTTAGGAGAGGTTAAGGGGCTGATGCTAAATGAAAGGGGTGAAAGTAAAGCCTTCATTGAGGCCATGAGGAGATAGTGTTTTAAGGTGAAAGATCCACCAGGCTTCTCTCTGGAGTAGTTTAATTTCCATGTTGCCTCTTCTAGGAGAGATGTTAATTTTTTCAATACCCATGAATTTCAGAACCATAATATTTCCATCATTTTTTCAGTTAAAAGTTCATATATATCTTTTTCTTCAGTTAAGGTTTAGTTGCTATTCAGAGTTCAGCATCAATATCTAGCATATCCTTATATTCTGTTGTTACCAGACAGTTTAAACCCTTCTAGATTTTTAAGGAACTAGAGTATTTAGGTTTCTAGCACATATCAAGGGACTATATAACGATAGTCTTCATTTTCATTTGATCTACTCTAACCTTATACTTTTCTCTCTTCATGTTTTTCTAATGAGGGGTCTCTCTACTATCATGATAGAAGTTTATCATATACTTCTTATATCTAGCTTATCCAGTCAGTAGTACCATTCCAGTGGAAGGCCTTACCTCTTGGGGTTCGTGTGGGCATATAATTAGAATTACCCTCAGTTTATTTATGTATTTTTTATCTCTTTCCTTAGGGCATGTCTAAACTTTATTTTTGTATTTAACATCAAGGTTAAAACACAGCCTTTCAAATTAATAGCCCAATTTGAGATTAACAAGGCAATAATACAAATACATACAGGTACCTGCCTGTAGAGGCACTATTACTCAGAAAGATAGCGTTTTCAGCGCTTCCGCAGAACTTTTCCGCAAATCTTGCGAGAATACGCGATTGCGGGAACGCGATGACGTCACAACGTGAACGTGAACGCGGGGACGTCATCGCGTCATGCAAATCGCGGGATTCCTTTAAAAACCCGTGATTCATAGGCATCATATATCCCCTGATGAATCCGTAATAATAACAACGGGGAAACGTACGTTGGGACCTTAGCAGCAGGCTACAGGGGACAGTCTATCCCCATTGGTATGTACAATTGCTGATGTCTGCACCATTACAAGGTAATGAGACAAAATTCTCGTTTACTGTTCTGTAGTAATTTTTGGTGCAGTAAATTAATTGTGAAGCCCACCCAACCCATAACTGAAAGGGAGGGTCTCTCTTGATCACAGCATTGTGCTGTGTTATCAGGATCACTATACTATTTTTTGATAGTGGATATTATCTATGTTGTCTCAAATTTTTTAACTTACTTCAACTTATGGGATGGTGAGTGCTTTGTCGCTCTTTTCTCCCATGGGAAACATAGAGATCCACTTGTTTTAGTAACTGGAGCAACTGTTGGCCGCCATCTGTCCTCTCAAATAGACAGGTGCTGACCTTATTACTAAATTACCATATGTGAGTACTCATATTATCACTTTGGGGTTTACTCATTAGACTGTACCTCCCTTCCCCCTTTTTATAAGCCTGCTTTTTTATATACTTCAGTATATATTTTATTACACACATTGTATATATATCTTATTCACATTTTTTCTCTAATAAAGTTTATTTTGTTTTTTTCTAGTAACTAGTTGCTGCATATTTCAAAATAGAGTCTTAGGTGTTTTTTAGTACACTGGACATAGACTCAGAGGATCCAGAGTTACTGGGAACACACATTTGAAATTATTATTTACTCTATTCCACTTAGAGATTTGTCCTTATTTTTTCTTAAGTGACTTGATTAATAACATGCAATCACAAACTTTCACACACTGTTTAAATTACTGTATTTCTGCATCAAAATGTGGGCAGATTGCTAGCAGTGTGCTGTATGATGGAGCTAAGAATGTTGTGTGTTTCACTGTCATTATACTGTCCTGGCCACTGTAAACTAATAACCTTTAAACCTGTACTGGTCATCACATTTAATACCAAATAGAATAATATTAGTAAGAACAGCCTTGGTGTAGCCTGGACATGCCCCATGTGGAATATATAAGCCAATTTATCTTTCCATTGTTCCAAGAGCTTAAAGCACCAGGCAGCCTAAGTGAGGTATGACTCAGATTACCACCCCAGGGTGAGCTTAACCCTCTAAGAGGCATTCTCTATCTCAGTGGACAGGTCCCTCCTGACTGGTTATTTTTAATTCAATTAGTGCAGCTGTTTCTCTGATTGCCCATTGTGTTATTGATCATAAATACCTGTGTGTTTGCTTCAATAAATCAGTGCCAGTACATAATTAGGATGTGCTGTCATTATTGGGAAAGGGCTTATGAGCTAAATCACTTGCTTTTATCTGCTAGGTCTTAGCTTAACAGGACCTGCACCTGCTCCTGTGTTCCTGCATCCTTATCCTGTAGTTCCTGATACCTGGAGATGTCAGCTGGGTACTGTGATTACCAGAACCCTGACAATCTAGGGGTGTTCCTGTAAGCTGATAGCAGGAATATTTGGGGTGTACCTGGTCCCCTCCCCCCTGGGTCATGACACTTTCACATTGCACCTTACCTGGAGGCAAATGAGTTCTGGCAAGCTGCAGCCACAACCTTTTAGCCAACATTTAATTTGCAAGCCTGTTGGAAATTTGTGGCAGATGATATTGGTGACAGTGACACCTAATGGCTCTAGCTTAAACACGGTAAAATACATTCAAGCTCCTGCTGCCCCCTCACCCCCAATCAGCCTCCTGTGCCCCTACACGGCTTCACGGGGGCCCCTACTTGGCCCCTTGCAGCCCACTCGACCTCCAATATCCCCCTTGCCCCTTATCAGCCTCCCACTGCCCCACTCAGACTTCCTTACCCCCCAGTTGGCCTCCTGTGGCCCCCACTTTGCCTCCCGCAGACCCACTCGGCCCCCCAATCTGCATCCTGTGTCTTTAAGAGCCAATGTGCAGCCTCTCTGTGTAAGTGCCAATCTGCAGCCAATGTCTTTAAGAGACAATGTTTATTCTGTGACTGCAAGTGCCAATCTGCAGCCTGTGTCTTTAGGAGCCAGAGTGCAGCCTGTGTCTGTAAGTGCCAATGTGCATCCTGTGCCTGTAAGTGTCAATTTACAATTTTTGTCTGTAAGTGTCAATGTACATCCTGTGTCTGTAAAAGCCAATCTGAATCCTGTGTCTATAAAAGCCAATGTGCTTAAAAGAACCAAAGTGCAGCCTGTGCCTATAAGAACCAAAGTGCCAAGCAATAACCTGTCATCACCACCATACCATTGGGCCCTCAAGTCCTCTCAGTACAGTTAAGGTGAAGTTAAATTCAATGTTATCTGATTTAATTATAGTTTTTTCTTTATGTCTGTTTAGTTTTAAGGTTCTGTATCAAAAACAAGACCATCAGTTCAAACTAAAAAGGGAAAAATCTGGGATCCGGAACAGATTATTTTAACCAGTTTGGAGCACATCCTGCTTCCCCGGAATGGATGATTAAGGGCAATAACCCAGGCACCACTGGATATATATATAGTTGTCGTACTGTGAGTTGACGTCCCGTTGGGGGCCTCGCAAAGTGAGGCCCGCAACTGAGGGCCACAGTTGCGGGCCTTGCGATGATAGCCAAAGGCGCTCATCGTGAGGCCCATGGGACTTTGAGATTGTCAACCAGGGCTGCACGACTCCAGTACGTGCCACCCACAACTTGCTCATTCTCTCTCTGTGCATACTCTCTCTTTCTGTGCCCTCTTTCTTTCTGTATGTACACTCTGTGCGCCCTCTCTCACTTTCTGTGTGCACTGACTGTGTGCGCGCTCGCTCAGTACCTCTCTCTGTACCTCTCACTCTCTCTTCCCCTCTCTCTCTCACTCACTTTGCTGTCTGTCTCTCTGGGCTGTCTCTGAACTGCATAATTGCTGCCGGCTTCTGTTAATGCCTGCTTTAGGCCCTGCTGATATCAATGCCATGCTCAATGTTACTCACATTTGTTAACTATTATTGGTGATATATTTTCTGTTTGCCTTTCTCTGGATCAATTATCAATTAATCTGCATATTACAAAGATCAAAAGAGATCTAAACAGGTTGAACTTTTTTGGACTAAAAGTGTTTTTTTCTTAACCGCAGTTTTAATATAATTCGATATTTGATGAGAGCAAGAATTCTGCACAATGCAAAGCTTTTACTTCAACATCACAGTGATAACTGAGCATTGCATACCTTAATCTTTAAAAAAAAAAAAAAAAAAAGTAACTGCACAGAAAATAGACCAGGGATGAGAAAGTGGGCAGTCTGTGACAGAGTAGGGCGAACATTGATTGGCTAAAGGGGTTACTGAAATTGATGGAGCAGTGGGCTGTAGATGGAGAATGGATGGGAGCTTTTTATCCGCTCCTCAGTATTTTGCATATGATATTTGGGGTCCATTTATCTAGCTGGATGACCTCCAGTGGGTGCTGTCTCACAAATTTTCCATATATGCAGGTAAAACCCTGGAGTGTTAATGTGATAAGTGAAAGGGATACCCCAATTATCAGTCAAGTCCTCCCCAAAAGAGAAAAATGAACAAGTTGAACATAGACACACGTGCAGGTATCTTGTATCACTGTCTCTTAGAGTCCTGAGCTATCAGTTACACACAAAGGATAACTTTAGCGCTCTTGTGTGTCTCATTGTACATCTATATACATTTTCCTCTGTCAGTTTGAAGTCCCAGTAAAAGCAAAATATAGTCCCTATTATGGCCTCAAAAAAAGCAGTGAAGAATCTAGGCAGTGTAGACTGTTTTTTTTCGTAATGTTATTGAAGAAGTTTGGTAATCATTTTTATATCTGTTTGGTGTGCCATTTTTTAAGAGATCGACTTGTTTTGGATGAAAATACGACTTAGAAGGGGTTGATTCACCTATGTATATGTTTATAAGTACATTATTCACTTGTATCTAATTCTTAAAAAAAAGACTCATAAAGCTAGTTTGTAATTAGAAAAAACATATTTCTGATGCCTCTAGAGGCATCCGTGATAAAAGTAAAAAGCTTTGTGTGTTCAGTGTTTGCAATTTGGAAGAGCAGGGGCGGCCCGTCCATTGGGGCGTCAGGGCAAACGCCCCCCCCAAATATTTTCTTCACCCTGCAATAAAAAAAACACAACAATGTATTAGTATAACCCAAAAACAAATAAATATAAGGTGTACATCATCATTTCAAGTCTAAATAGTATTAAAAATGAAGTAAAGTTAGTAAAGGGACACTGTCACTTTAAAATAACCCTTGCGCTACATTAACTAATGCTGTGTATCTATATAGCCCCCTGCCTGCACCCTGTGTTATCAAATTACAATAGTTATACACTGTGTACACTAACCTTAGAGTCTTCTCTCTCTTCAATGAGTCCTGGCCTGGCCCCCTGACCGTTAATGCATGCCGCCCACCATCACAGTGACGATATGCATGGGCGGTCATAAATGTATCAATTAATAACTGACAGTCTTCTATCAGGGACCAATCAATGATGGAAGGCTGTCCAGTTACTAAGTGATCAATCTAAACCCACCCAGACCGTTAGCCCTGAGCGCCCGCCAGCAAATAGGGCCTCGAGTTATCATTTTGATTGACTGATACAGTCAATAAAACCACCAGTTCCCTGTCCCTTCCCCCTTTCTGTTTCCTGACCCTGGTCACGCTGAGACTGAGAGACCTCCCTGGCTGAATCTACTCATCTGCTCTGCCTGCCTAACACAGTAAGTCTACACCTGCCTCTGCCTGGCACCTGCCCTGCCCCTGGCCAAACCAAAACCCCTAGTAGCCCCTAATAAAAGTTAGGGGTGACCAGTTACCCCCAGTCCCCCACTATGCCTGCCTGGCCTGCCAGTGCCACCTACCCAGCCACCCACCAACTACCACCGACGACCCCAGCCATCACCCCCATGTGGCCTGTGCCACCCCCGATCAGGCCTGCCCTATGCTAGCCTAGCTATGCCATCATGCCACCGCCGGATTACCCCGATCACGGGATCGGGGTAGTCGGGTGGTGATCGGGGTGGCACAGGCCCACATGGGGGTGATCGGATCACCCCCTTGATGAGGCCTGTGCCACCCCTGATGACCTCCATGTTGCCGCCCTATGCCACCCCCGAGGACCGATCACCACCGGGCCGGCACCACCCCGATGCGGCCTATGCAACCCCGGGTATTCGGGCAGTGAGCGGGGTTGACCAGGCCACATGGGGGTGGATGTTCACCCCCATGAGGCCTGTGCCACCCCTGATCGTGGCCTATGGGCGACCGATGGGCGCCTGACCGTGACCGACCCCACCCTGGATGAACCAACTACCTACCCCCCCCCCCCCCTATTTTTATTCCATTTTTAGAAGTAACAGGCATGTATATGTGCCTGTCACTTCTAAAGATAAAATAAAAATAAGGGAAGGGAAAAAAAATACAGTAAAAACATTATTACAATTAAACAGTAAGCTAACACATTGTTAGTACAGTTAGTAACACAACACATTTTATACAAAAATAAACAGCTTTAAACAAACATTAATAAAAAATAAAATAAACAACAGCACATACTTACCTGTAAAATTGACCCCTCCAGCGTTGGCCTTCTGTCCTCTCTGGATATAGTCATGAAAAATAAATAATCCATGTTGATTGAAGCCAATGGTCAAATAAAATAATCCATGTTGATTGAAGCCAATGGTCCAACAAAATAATCCATGTTGATTGAAGCCAATGGTCAAAATAAAATAATCCATGTTGATTGAAGCCAATGGTCAAAATAAAATAATCCATGTTGATTGAAGCCAATGGTCAAAAATAATCCAATCTTGATTGAAGCCATTGTCCATCCATCCATTCTGGCCCATTGAAAGAGGCCTCCACAAAAAAAAACCGACGCTCTAAAAAAAAAAAAACAACACACAAGGAGCCCCTCCCGCGATTAATTGTTTTTTTCCCACGGTCTGCTATATATACTAATTTTTGAAGGACTCTGATTGGCTGAAATTTTTGATTGACATCGATTTCAACCAATGAGAGTCTTCAAAAAATTAGCAAATCAGCAAGCAGGTATGGAAGCCTGTAAGGGTAAAAAAGGTTAGTGTGAACTTGTTTGACCCTGTATGTATTATACATATTACAGGGCTATTTTATGTGATATACATGTTACAGGATAATATCCTGTAACATGTATAGCCAAAAAATAGCACTGTAATATGTATAACAAATAAAGTGTAATAGAAATGCATGAACAATATAATATAACAAGTAATAAAGAACATCAATTAATCAAATAATAAATATCAATTAATATATATTGTTGTATGTATATGTTTATGTATATTTATGTGTATTTTTTATGCGTATATATATATATATATTTGGATATATATATATATATATATATATATATATATATAAAAATTGATATCAATATATCACAATAAATAAATATATATATATATATATATAAAAATTGATATCAATATATCACAATAAATAAATATATATATATATATATATATATATATATATATATATATATCAATTTGATATATATATATATATATATATATATATTTATTTATTTATTGTGATATATTGATATCAATTTATATATATATATATATATATATATATATATATATATATATATTTATTTATTGTGATATATTGATATAAATTTTTATATATATCTATCAATATATATATATATATATATATATATATATATATATATTTATATATATATATATATATATATATATATATATATATTTATATATTATTTTTTTTTTTTTTTGGGCCTATATGTTATTTAAGGTTTTTAAGGTGCGGTTGGGGCCTATATGGTCAAAATTGGTTATTTAAGGTTTTTAATGTGCGGTTGGGGCCTATATGGTCCCAATTTGTTATTTAAGGTTTTCAAGGTGCGGTTGGGGCCTATATGGTCCCAATTTGTTATTTAAGGTTTTCAAGGTGCGGTTGGGGCCTATATGGTCCCAATTTGTTATTTAAGGTTTTTAAGGTGCGGTTGGGGCCTATATGGTCCCAATTTGTTATTTAAGGTTTTTAAGGTGCGGTTGGGGCCTATATGGTCCCAATTTGTTATTTAAGGTTTTTAAGGTGCGGTTGGGGCCTATATGGTCCCAATTTGTTATTTAAGGCTTTTAAGGTGCGGTTGGGGCCTATATGGTCACACTTGGTCTTCTAAGGTATGTTTGGGGCCTATATAGTTCCACTTGGTCTTCTAATGTATGTTTGGGGCCTATATAGTCACACTTGGTCTTCTAAGGTATGTTTGGGGCCTATATAGTTCCACTTGGTCTTCTAATGTATGTTTGGGGCCTATATAGTCACACTTGGTCTTCTAAGGTATGTTTGGGGCCTATATGGTTCCACTTGGTCGTTTAATGTTTTTTAAGTATGGTTTTGTTCTTGAATGGTATGATTGATTTGCTTGTTTTCTTTCAACCCCAGGTGCAAACCCTATGTGGCTGCAGATTTGTTTCTACTCATTGGTCAACTTAATGAACGTGAATAGCCTGAGAAGAAGAGCCGACTAATGGTAGGTGTCACTCCTTTAATTTTTCTGTTAATACGTATAGGTGCAATTATGATATTGCTGTAGTCTTGTCACATGAGTTTTTTCAATCTATATTGTATACCAATGAATTTAACACATTGTTACTTTACTTCTTGACATTTCTGCATTGCAGATCATGTATTTCAATGGGCTTTACAAGCATAAGGTCATTGGGCGGGGCTTATAAAGGTCATTATGACGTCAGGGGGAGGAGTTATAAAAATGGGTGTGGTTTGAAAAAGGGGGAGTGGCTATGTTTCGCCCTGTCGCCCCTCCAACTTGAAAAGTCACCAGCCGCCACTGGAAGAGCTATGGTTGATTCCTTTAATGCAATGTCCTGCGTCTGGGCCAGTGAAGAGAAGTGATGTGGTGTCAATTCTAATCTTATCCAGTTATCAAACAAAGGCTCTTGACTTCTAAATTTTCCCTCCTCCCCCACTTCTCCCTCCTCAGATAACTACAAAAAAACAGAGCCTATCATCCAG
Organism: Discoglossus pictus; assembly: GCA_027410445.1. Taxonomy (NCBI): domain Eukaryota; kingdom Metazoa; phylum Chordata; class Amphibia; order Anura; family Alytidae; genus Discoglossus; species Discoglossus pictus. Next base: position 384,965,291 of record CM050164.1, read on the forward strand.
CTTTGAGGAAGTGAAATGAAAACAAAAAAATGGATTTTTGACTTTTCCCCTAAAATGTTATATCTCTATAGCTGCTAATATTGTTAGTTTGGTACTTGACAAACAAGTGTCTTTTTTCTTGAACTTTAGTGGTCCTTTAACTATGCCAACATCTTCAGTATATGCCTATGTGTATATAACATCTGCATTGTCAGCCTTATTAAATTGCGATTCGGCCAATTGAATAGGGCTCTATATAAGCACATAGCATATTTTGTTTACAGAAGTTTTTAGTTAGTGAAGACCTTGCTTTGGGATAGAAGTTCACTAACTAAAAACTTCTGTAAAAAAATATACTGTGTGCTTATATAGAGCCCTATTCAATTGGCCGAATCGCAATTTAATAAGGGTGTGTATCTCTAACTGTGTAGCATACATTATTTTCAGATAACACACCTGACATATCTCAGATGCACATGGGAATGAACATGCATACTCAGCATACAAATGTGGAGGACGGCCATTAAGTCACAGGATATGAGCATCTTCATTTGGTGTTTATGTGTCCTATTTACACAAGCACCTTACTTCCACCTTGTTACATATATGAAGCACTTTGGTAGATCTTACCCAATTAGTATTAATTAGTAACAAACTTCTCGCTGGTCTACAGCATAAACAAAGCCCCCCTAATGTTCATATCCTTCAGGTACATTGATATACAAATTCTATAAAAAACAATTCAGCTTAATTAATATGTGTTCAGATCAAACTGAAAACATTGTCACTCACTACAAATCCTTAAAGGTCTGGAATATTCTTAATGGCGCTAGTTATTTTAATCTGGACCACAACCATAGAACAAATTGAACACAATCAATATACCACCACATAATTGCATTATACAATTACAACACATATTATTTGACTGTAAAAAAAAAAAGCTTAAAAATGCTGCCTGGATGTAATATGATTAATCATAGAACACATTTTACCAAAATACAAGGTTTAGATTGTAAGCTTTAATTAACAAAACATTTCACATTTAACACAGCACCTTAACTCTATTGTAATTCCTGTAAATGTTCAATTACTGCTTACCCAGAGGGGCAATATAAAATAAAATGTACATAGATAGGTGCACTCCAGTGCAACTGTTCCAATGTATATATGCACATTATAAACATTTGAAGATGTAGTACTCTTGGGAAACCAACCATTTACCCCCCTATGAAAAAAGTGGTCTAAGCAAATTTGCTTGCATTACAGAGCGATTAGATTGAACAAGGTCGCAACCAAAGGGCTGAAGCCGCAAGCTCGTAAACCCTTCCCGCAAGATGTCAAGGGGCTGGAATAGATGTGGTCCGCAGTTACAATCCAATCCCTTTTTTACGGAGTGCGACACAGGCCTCAGAGCCAATGAAAAACGGAATCCCAGAAAATTATTGACAGGGGGAGATAATAAAGTTGCGTTCCACATACCATGCATTGACTGTGTGTTGAATATATATAGAGAGAGGGAGTAGGTTATATTGGAGAGCAGGTTCTTACTCTATTCATATTAATTTCTATTATCAGCATAACTATACACATACACACACACCCCACCCTATACCCCAAAAGTTAGCAATTACACATAAAACATTTTTACATCAGAAATATATACACACATATTTTATTTTTATTTATCCTTATTCTATTTTTGGGATTGAGATGATGGGAGGAGAGAGGAGGGGAGAGGAGTGGAGAGGATAGGAGGAGAAGAGGGGGAGAGGCGAGGAAGAGAAAGAGGTGGCCACAGGGAGTGTTGGAGAGGAGGAGGCGGTGAAAGATGTTGAGGAGGAGGCAGTGGAGGAGGAGGTTGAGGAAGAGGAGCCTGAGGAAGAGTTGGAGGAGGTGGAGGAGGAGGAGGGTGAGAAGGTGGGAGAGAAGGAGATGAGACATAGTGTAGATGTGGAGGTGGGTAAGCTGGTGCCCATTTTGATAGGAACATCATCCTCAGGGTCAGAGGGGGAGGGGCCTGATCCCAGGGGGGGCTGTAGCGGGGATGAGAGACAGACTCCAGGGACAGTTGAGGGAGGACAGGATCCCTACCCACAGTCGGGAGGGCAAGAGGCTGGGGCAGGCACAGGGCCCCAAATTACTCCCCCCAGGAGACGGTTGAACTCCTGCGTGCTATCTGTGAGTGGCCCACTATCCTTTCAGGGTGTAGGGAAGTTAGGCCCAGGCTTAGGGCCCAGGCATGGAAGGAGGAAGCAGACGGAGTAAAGGCAGTTGGCACGGCAGAAAGGGATGTGAGGTTTCTGAAGCACAGGTTCAATGACGTCAGGGTCCTGTTGAGGAGGAAGATGGCCAAGGAGATGGACGCAGCCTCAGCAACAAGTGGTGATCCCAGAGTGACTGCCACCTACAATGAGTGGGAGAGGGACCTCAAGGACCTTCTGAGCAAGGTGGAGAAGAAGGATCTAGCCTCCACATCGCGCAAATATCACATACACCAACATGCCACCACAAGTACATCAAACACACACTACACATGTATAGGATGATCAACAAGGACACTGAAATGTCAGCTCAATGGAATTTACAAGGGATAGATGGATCAGTCCTGAGTCATTAAATCCATGAGGCTGACAAATGTCTTCAGTGGGCACAACAACATAAATCAACTAATATCCAGTCCATGTATGGGTGTGCCCACTGCAGCGTATTCAGATACAGACCGCAGCCAGAATCAAGAGAGCGTTAGGAGCCAAGAACAATTAAGATCAAGAACCCAACAAAGATCACATTTAGCAAATGATAGCTACTCAGAGTTGCACTCAAAGAGACAGTTGCCTCACTCTAGGTGAGATTAATTGTGTGAAAGAGCACAGCATTCTATATTAAAGTGATCTATCATTTTCTTTTCTTGTTTCTCTTTTTCAGCTTCACAGAGATCTGAGTCCACTGGTGAGCCAGAGGCGGGGGCAGGGGGAGGAGGGACCAGTACAAGTCCCATGCCCTGGTGAGGAGGAGGAGGACTTCACCTAGGCAGTAGGGGCACTTGCAGGGTTGTATGCCACCCCAGTGCCCTTCGACCCGTCTGCCTCCCTCCTCCAGCAGCTGAAGCTATCACAAGGGCACACGTATTGGAGGGACGATAGGGGCATTCGCCCACCTTCTCCTCCCCCTGTGGTTCATCGGCCTGGCTCCCACCACCAGGTCTACCAACACCACCACCAGAATAGAACCAGGCACCGGCCAGGCAACAGCCCTTTCCCACCGGGCCACAACCACCAATGGGCCCTGCAGCCAGACCTCAATACCCACAACCACCAAGCCAGGCTGCTCATGAGCAAATGCTGGTCGTGTCAAGGCAGATCCTGGACAGTCTGCAGGAGATCCAGGCCAGTATCTCCTCCAATCACCGGTAGCTTATGAGCAGCCTGGCCAGGCATAATAGGGAGGAGAGGAAGCACCATTTCATGACGGAGTCCTACATTGCGAAACAGCTCAGAATGGAGGCGGGCCAGAGTGTGGTCCAGCATGTGACAACGGATGCAGTTTGCTGTGCTTTGGTCCCCAGCCCCGCCACATCCACCCAGGAGGCGTCCCCCGCTCACCAGCTGCCCGGCCCCTCCTTTCCTCCCCCCAGGCTCCCACCACTGTCACCAGCCCCACCACTGTGGCGCTGCCTCACAGGGGGATGCCACCCCTTCCCCCACCCTAGTGAGACGGCGGCCGCCCACAGGGGATTGGGGCCCTGATGCTAAGCGGATGAGGATCTAGGGACTGCACATATTGATGTGCTTTCTCAACAGCACTCCTCAGTGACAATCTATTGGTGCAAATGTTAACCTAATCTAGCCTAGTTACAGAGTCATATATCCAGATATCTAAGAGAAGATTGTTGTTAGCTTAAATGTACACTAATACCGCTATGGTGAAGGACTTGCAAAGTCACACAATGGCATGTTATTGACAGCCAGCCTTAATATATGCATTAGTGAAGCATGTGATCCTCTCCTCAATATCAGTATAAGAACAGATCCTTGTGTCTGATGTAAGTAACAGTGAATCTGGCTGCTGACCTTTGTGTCCTCTCCATATTAATGGGTATTTTCCCATATTGCTGAAATCATGAGTATCCTTTAACATGTGCTAACACCTGTATAGCTGATGGATGTGATATCAATGTTGATTAACAATATCATATTGCAAAGGTGATAGAACACCTCGATCAGTGACGCTGGTCACAGCTAAGCATTTATTGTGAGATGACATATCATTATTAATGGTCATGGCCAGTGAGATATCCTGAGAACTAGCTAATGGTTAGTAATGCTTGCAGATGGAAATCAGATGAGTTGGTATATTGTTACAGTATTTGGCACTGTACTGTACATACCACTTTTCAGATTTTTTTTTTGTTCACCACACTGTATGTGTGAAACTGGATTGGATAACACAGTCCAGAGGTTGAATCATTTGTTTCATTGAGCAGATCTAGACAAGTGCTATGCACATTACAGGTTTCTTCAATAAATTGAGTTATTTCTGATTATCCTTTTTTTCATCAGATTCTGGTTGCAGTGGTGTTGTGACCAAATGTGACGCTTGTAGGTGCTATGCATCATGGTTATACTAGACTAGGACATTACCCCCTTTAGGTATCCCCTTTTTTCCTCAAAAGACTCTTGCCCTTCCGGGATCCACCCACACCACACCCATGATATTAATGCACGGTCTTGTACATTTCTCAGTGTGCTCTGTGTATGATATAAAATGTTGTTATACCATTCACCACGTGTCAGTGTGTTTCAATAGTTGGGATTTGGGGACATCCACATACATCACATTTGTATCACATTCCTATATCAGTAAACTAATGAGCCCTAGTTACTATGAAATAGATTAATGCATATAATAATAACAATAACACAATAAGATATAATATATAATAATAAAGAGTTACTACATATGCAAAGTCCAATTTGTGATACTGTGGTGTATCAACATTCCTCTGAAGGGCTGATAACAATATGACAGGTGATAATGTAAATTGATTGATAGCAAAACACTTGATGGGATTTCACCAAATGATAAAGGGTATACATCTTGGCACATGGCCACCATCAATGGTGTGGGACTTTCCAGGATGGGCCTAGCAGAGATTGTCCCTGATGGACTAGAGTTGGCTGTTGCTTCACATGCCTCTGCACAACCTCCATGTGTTTTTGCGGCCCCTCCTGATGGGTTAGAGTAGTTTAGTGTGGTGTATGTTCCCATGTTCCCCCTCTGGATCTCTATCTTGTGGTGGTGAAAAGGCTTGTGTACTTCAATGAAGCTGTGAGCTATACCATGTAGAGTCACTCTAGGTGGGCAGGTCATAGCAGAAAGGTCAGACAAATGGCAGTCCACTAGAGGAGGAACTGGCAACCCACTCCACCTTGTGGAAAAGCACAGACATAGACATAGCTGAAACTGCTGTAGTCCATACGGTCACAGAGAGTCAGAGACGACTGAAGGACTGAACAACAAATGATAAAATGTTCCCTTGATATATGTGAGGTTGCGATGTAATTTGGCCACTATTTCTTTTCCCAATGTAGATGTGATGAGCGCCACATGAGAGCATCTGTGAGTGAGAGAGGGTTAATATGTCAGGCAGCTTCATGTTTTTGTGTTGCAATTTAATCAGGTAGTGTGTCTTTAATTGCTTTATGCATGTTGCAGCATGGCTTTTCATATTGGCATATGCATGACCATTTAAACATATGATAAAAAAATGTTTTTTTAAAATGTCAATTTTCTATTTGTGGATTGTTGTGCAAGTAATTGTAATGTCTTTCCATGCTTTCCTCATATTTTAAAGGCCAGTGGTGTGTTTATAGTGTCTTTTACAGTGTTAAGAACTTGTCTGTAAACCCTTTGTGGGTCCTATTTGGAGGCCGTAATATTTTTGGCTACATTTGCTGTTTTGGGGTTTGAACGCCAGGGCGTCTTTGGGGAATTGTAGCAATTTTAAAGCAATTTGTGATTGTAACATTTACAGGCTTGACAGATCAAAGGCTTAGCTGTGATGGAGTTCAGATTTTGATGGCTCGTAGGGTTTTTCCGCCTGTAACCCACAGATTGTTTGCGGTTAGCTAAAAGATGGCAATTTAATAGCCAGAACTTTTGTAAGCTACTTTACAGGCTACAGCGAATTTAATAGGGCCCTAGGACTCATAACCAGACATCATGGGTCATGACTTCTCTCCCTCTCTCTTCTTCTATTCTCTGTTATTTTCCTCCTCCTCTCTTTGCTGTTTTTGTTATTTGTTAATTTGTTTGTTTTATACTATAATTTGGTGGGTTTGCATTTTAAAACTAAAAAATAACAAAATGAAAACAGAATTGAGACTTTGGATTTAAGTGACTTTGTAAATATTCAAGTTTCTTAGTAACATTTATTATGGGAACTGTAAGACTATTTGCATCAAGATGTAAACATTGTTCATTTCTGTATATGTGTGATATAATGTATACTATTCCTTGTCATTTTCTCATTCAATAAAAATCACTAATTATAAAAAAATACCAACATTTGGTTCTCGTGTAACACCCAAATGTTTGGGCATCATTAGCCAGCAACAAAATATAAGGTATGGAAACAGGGGTGTAGGAGCCCCAAAAAATCTGGGGGGATGCAGCTTGCCACAAAAATGAGGGTGCGCCTATATTGTGTGCTGATGAAAGTCATGGAAAGGAATAAAGAGCAAGAAACAGATGAAGAGATAATGATATGACAAGGGAAAAGCAGATAAAAAAGGGAGAACAGGACAAGAGATAAGAAGCAGAAGAAAAAAATAATAGACAGGAAAAAACATGGAGGGAGAGAAAAGAGAAAGTGAAGTATAGGGAGAAAGAGAGCAAGAGAAGGCGAGAGAGGGGAAAGAAAAAAAATGAAATTGAGAAACCAAAGAGTACAAGCAGGAAAGGAAAGGAGATGAAAAAGTGGAAGAAATAGTATATGAAAGAAAAGGAGAGGGAGAAATTTGGATTGAGAAAAAAAGGTAGTGAGAGACCATAGATGGAAAAAAGAGAAAAAAGATCAAATGGATATAGCAAAAAGAGGAAGGAGAGACAGAAAAGACAAGAAAGAAAGTGAGACGGTAGAAAAGAGAACAATGGGAATAGAAGTAAACGAGAAAAGTAGGGAAAATGAAGAGCAAAGAAGAGGGGGTGAAATAAATGGGTTAAGAGCAAGGGAGGAGGGAGAAAGTTAATAGAGAGGTGAAAGGATGACAGAGGTGGAGAATAAGAGGAGAAGAAACATGAGAAAGAAACTGGAGGGGAAAGAGACAAAGAAAGAAGTATAAGAGAGTGAGACTAAGGGGAAAGATAGGAAGGGGAAATAAAGAAGATGGAGAGGGGAGAGGATTGGACGAGACAGAGGATTGAAAAAAGACAGAGTAAGAGACATGGGAGAAAAAAGTAAACAGGTAGCAGGGAAGGGAACAGGAACGCAGAGAAAGAGACTGGAGGTTAGAGAAACAGGATGAGTGAAAAAGATGGTTAAAGGAAGATATAATGATGAGAGTGACATAAGACAGGAGAGAAGAGAGGAGATACAGAGGGTGTGGTAATGATGAAGGGAGAGTAAGAGAGTTAGAGGTACAAAATAGAGGAGAGAAAGTTTGGGAAAATATAGATTCTGGGAAATACAGAAAGAGAAACTGAGAAAGAAAGAGGCAGAGAGATGGAAGAGATACAGACAGAGGGTGAGAGGAAGACAGCCCATGGAAGAGTAAAAAAAGGAGAGAACAAAAGACTTGGGACAGGCAGGGGAAGACAGACAGCAGAGAGAGAAAGAGACAGATAGTAGAGGGAAACAGAGGAGGAAAAAGAGGTTAAAGAGACATAGGGGAGGGAAAAACCGGGGAAGGTTAGGGTAGGGGAAGAGTGAGGGGATTAGGTACAGATGAGGAGAAGTTGTGAGCGATGAGGTGGAATAGGCAGAGGAAGGAGAGACACAAAGGAGACAGCAGGCTGAGAGAAGAATGGAGAGAGAGGCAGATAAGGAGGAAGGAGAAGAGGACAGTTATGAGGGACAGGGGAGAGAGATAGGTAATGTAAAAGGGACCAGAGAGTAACACACAGGAGAGGAAGAGTAAGAGGGTAAAGAGACAGACAGAAAGGGAGAGAAAGACAGTGGGGTGTTAGAGACAGGCAGGGGTGGAGAGTATGAGATAGAAGGGGGAGAGAATTGGAGGGGACTGAGAGAGGGGAAAGAGAGACAGACACAGGGAAGGGCAAGAAAGGGACAGTAGAGGATTACAGACAGTCAGTGGTGGGAGACAGGGGGTGACGTGGGGAGAGAGGGGGTGAGAATCAGATAAAGAGGTTTAGAGACAGAAGACTGACAGAGGGGATAGAGAAACAGGAGGGGGGACTGACAGAGGGGAGAGAGAAACAAGAGGGGGGACTGACAGAGGGGAGAGAGATACAGGAGGGGGGACTGACCGAGGGGAGAGAGAAACAAGAGGGGGGACTGACAGAGGGAAGAGAAAAACAGGAGGGGGGACTAACAGAGGGGAGAGAGAAACAAGAGGGGGGACTGACAGAGGGGAGAGAGAAACAGGAGGAGGGAATGACAAAGGGGAGAGAGAAACAGGAGGAGGGAATGACAAAGGGGAGAGAGAAACAGGAGGGGGGACTGAAAGGGGAGAGAGAAACAGGAGGGGGGACTGACAGAGGGGAGAGAGAAACAGGAGGAGGGAATGACAGAGGGGAGAGAGAAACAGGAGGAGGGAATGACAGAGGGGAGAGAGAAACAGGAGTGGGGACTGACCGAGGGGAGAGAGAAACAGGAGGAGGGAATGACAGAGGGGAGAGAGAAACAGGAGGAGGGAATGACAGAGGGGAGAGAGAAACAGGAGGAGGGAATGACAGAGGGGAGAGAGAAACAGGAGGAGGGACTGACAGAGGGGAGAGAGAAACAGGAGGGGGTCTGACAGAGGGGAGAGAGAAACAGGAGGGGGGACTGACAGAGGGGAGAGAGAAACAGGAGGAGGGAATGACAGAGGGGAGAGAGAAACAGGAGGAGGGAATGACAGAGGGGAGAGAGAAACAGGAGGAGGGAATGACAGAGGGGAGAGAGAAACAGGAGGGGGGACTGACAGAGGGGAGAGAGAAACAGGAGGGGGTCTGACAGAGGGGAGAGAGAAACAGGAGGAGGGAATGACAGAGGGAAGAGAGAAACAGGAGGGGGGACTGACAGAGGGGAGAGAGAAACAGGAGGAGGGAATGACAGAGGGGAGAGAGAAACAGGAGTGGGGTCTGACAGAGGGGAGAGAGAAACAGGAGGAGGGAATGACAGAGGGGAGAGAGAAACAGGAGGAGGGAATGACAGAGGGGAGAGAGAAACAGGAGGGGGGACTGACAGAGGGGAGAGAGAAACAGGAGGGGGTCTGACAGAGGGGAGAGAGAAACAGGAGGAGGGAATGACAGAGGGGAGAGAGAAACAGGAGGAGGGAATGACAGAGGGGAGAGAGAAACAGGAGGGGGGACTGACAGAGGGGAGAGAGAAACAGGAGGGGGTCTGACAGAGGGGAGAGAGAAACAGGAGGAGGGAATGACAGAGGGAAGAGAGAAACAGGAGGGGGGACTGACAGAGGGGAGAGAGAAACAGGAGGGGGACTGACAGAGGGGAGAGAGAAACAGGAGAGGGGACTGACAGAGGGGAGAGAGAAACCGGAGGGGGGACTGACAGAGAAGAGAGAGAAACAGGAGGGGGGTCTGACAGAGGGAAGAGAGAAACAGGAGGAGGGACTGACAGAGGGGAGAGAGAAACAGGAGGGGGACTGACCGAGGGGAGACAGAAACAGGAGGGGGGACTGACAGAGGGGAGAGAGAAACAGGAGTGGGGACTGACCAAGGGGAGAGAGAAACAGGAGGAGGGAATGACAGAGGGGAGAGAGAAACAGGAGGAGGGAATGACAGAGGGGAGAGAGAAACAGGAGGGGGGACTGACAGAGGGGAGAGAGAAACAGGAGGGGGTCTGACAGAGGGGAGAGAGAAACAGGAGGAGGGAATGACAGAGGGAAGAGAGAAACAGGAGGGGGGACTGACAGAGGGGAGAGAGAAACAGGAGGAGGGAATGACAGAGGGGAGAGAGAAACAGGAGTGGGGACTGACCAAGGGGAGAGAGAAACAGGAGGAGGGAATGACAGAGGGGAGAGAGAAACAGGAGGAGGGAATGACAGAGGGGAGAGAGAAACAGGAGGGGGGACTGACAGAGGGGAGAGAGAAACAGGAGGGGGTCTGACAGAGGGGAGAGAGAAACAGGAGGAGGGAATGACAGAGGGAAGAGAGAAACAGGAGGGGGGACTGACAGAGGGGAGAGAGAAACAGGAGGGGGACTGACAGAGGGGAGAGAGAAACAGGAGAGGGGACTGACAGAGGGGAGAGAGAAACCGGAGGGGGGACTGACAGAGAAGAGAGAGAAACAGGAGGGGGGTCTGACAGAGGGAAGAGAGAAACAGGAGGAGGGACTGACAGAGGGGAGAGAGAAACAGGAGGGGGACTGACCGAGGGGAGACAGAAACAGGAGGGGGGACTGACAGAGGGGAGAGAGAAACAGGAGGAGGGAATGACAGAGGGGAGAGAGAAACAGGAGGGGGGACTGACAGAGGGGAGAGAGAAACAGGAGGGGGACTGACAGAGGGGAGAGAGAAACAGGAGAGGGGACTGACAGAGGGGAGAGAGAAACCGGAGGGGGGACTGACAGAGAAGAGAGAGAAACAGGAGGGGGGACTGACAGAGGGGAGAGAGAAACAGGAGGGGGGACTGACAGAGGGGAGAGAGAAACCGGAGGGGGGACTGACAGAGGGGAGAGAGAAACAGGTGGGGGGACTGACCGAGGGGAGACAGAAACAGGAGGGGGGACTGACAGAGGGGAGAGAGAAACAGGAGGGGGGGCTGACAGAGGGGAGAGAGAAACAGGAAGGGGGACTGACAGAGAGGAGAGAGAAACAGGAGGAGGGACTGACAGAGGTGAGAGAGAAACAGGAGGGGGGACTGACAGAGGGAAGAGGGAAACAGGAGGGGGGACTGACAGAGGGGAGAGAGAAACAGGAGGAGGGAACTGACAGAGGGGAGAGAGAAACAGGAGAGGGACTGACAGAGGGGAGAGAGAAACAGGAGGAGGGACTGACAGAGGGGAGAGAGAAACAAGGTCTTCAGTGACTCCTGTTTAGCTATCTAGTGGTGAGAAGACCGTCTTCAGCTGACTATCTTAGAAGTCCCTGGTGTTTGTTGAGAAGGGCAATACACATATAGATTCATACCAGACAAGTCATATGGAGGCACACAGAGCATGAGCTATTTACATTTGTTTTCCATGTATTTATACAAAATAAATGCAATGTATACAGGAAAGGTTTGCTAAAGATGCTCTTTTACAGACCTCTAGTATATTACATAAAAGCATTAGTTTCCATTCACAGCTATACATTTGGTCAAATTTGTGTTCTGTATGGTCTATGAAACTTGATATGGGCATTTTAGAAAGCAAATAGATAAATACATTAAATAAAATAAACACAACCTTTACATGTTTAACTTTTATATTCAATTATTCTTCACCTCATGGTCTGCAGCTTTCTCAGAAGGGTGTGTCTCTGTGTAAACTAATGAGCTTTCCATTTTTCCAGTTGAAAGCACGTCAGTTTTAGCTGTCACAATCACATTGTGCAGATATTAGCTTCCTGTTCTTTCATAGGTAGATCAGCATATAGCTACAATGCTCTCTATATTTTAATATGTGGAAAGGCAGGAAACTTCCATCTCCACAGAATAGTCAATCAATTGTGGTATTAGTGGTCTTTTGATATATAGGCCACCCCTTTTTCCTCCTATCTGGTAATAGATTGTCTAGCAAGTTTTGTGGCTTCAACTAGTGAGCCTTCCAGGTAGGAGGACCCACTGAGATCATAGGTCTATTCTCCACACTATCACTTTTTTCTAGATGCAGATATGATCAAAGAAAATATATCGCTAAAAAGAATTGGAGAGTGATTTTAAATTTCAAATTAAATCCTTTGTGATATTCTACTAACGTGCTGTTTTTTAACAGCGGCGCTATTCAAATTCATAATAAACTTTTGAATTAAAAATTCTCTACATTCCTGAAAATTGTCTATTAGGTATATAGATCAGCAGATATCACAATGCTTTGATTTCACTGTTGCATAGTAGCATATTATAGGTAATACATTTGTGGGGGTTTTTTTCATTCTTAAAATATTGTTCATATTTCCAAGTATAGTTCCTCAGTAGAGTATATTATAATACCCATAACTACAGGATCCTTGACTAAACCAAGCACAATGCTCTGCAGTATTGCCATACATGTTTCCAAGCAAGTGATCAGAGTACCACAAGAGGGCGCTGTGACTGTAGTATTTCCACACACTGAGCAGGTCCTGCTATTTTATATATCTCAGACAGCTCTGCATATTTAATCAAAATGAAGTCTGGCCTCACAGGCCTCTGTATTTCTGCTATGTCACAGCGAAGTCAAATCCTATACATGTTTAAGCACACTCTCAACCTGATATTTATATCCTTACCTGAGCACCCATCACTAACTGTAACAAGATGCACATCACTGATATATTGCACAGTCACCGCTCTGACAATCATGTTAAACGTTCAAAAAAGGAGTTTGTTTGATGCTAAATCTGAACATCTGAATCTTATAGGGAATATTATTGCCTAAATGTCTGACTGTTACTATTGGGCCATAGATATAAGGAAGGGAACAGGGTTTTTCAGCCCTCTAAACAAATACCATTGCATCAATACTTTTACAAGGAAATTCAATGCATATAATTTAATTAAAACAAGTTTAAAATGCATAATAGTTTTTACTTCTCTTGAGTAAGAATAAGCCTGCATAGGACACGTGTTTCTCTGTGAGCTGTGATGCACTATAGTGGATTTCATACCAAAGCTGCAACATCAGAGATCTAGGGACTGCTACACATTTATAAATATCCACGTTTAAATGCAATGTATAGCAAGAGATTTACTTCTATCCAGGCCAACAATGCCCAGGCCTAGGACAATGCATCTTTTAAGAATAAGGTGTACATATGCAGCAGACATGTCCATTTCTGTCTGACAGTATATCTGTTATTTCCTGACTATGGCCCTCATTCAATTGCAATTTGGCCAATTGAATAGGGCTCTAAATACGCACATAACATATTTTTTAAAGAAGTTTTTAGCTAGGGCCTCATTCAGTTGCGATTTGGCCAATTGAATAGGGATCGATATAAGCACAGAGCATATTTTTTTTACAGATGTTTTTAGTTAGTGAAGACCTTGCTTTTGGATAGAAGTTCACTAACTAAAACATCTGTAAACAAAATATGCTCTGTGCTTATATCGATCCCTATTCAATTGGCCAAATCGCAATTGAATGAGGCCCTTAGTAAGCATCTATCCAAAAGTAAGGTTTTCACTAACTAAAAACTTCTTTAAAAAAATATATGTTATGTGCTTATTTAGAGCCATATTCAATTGGCCAAATTGCAATTGAATGAGGGCCTATGTATCTATTTATATCTCTATCTATCTATATCTCTATCTATCTATATATCTGTCTATCTATTTATCTGATTGTGGCTGAGTAAATGCAAAATATTTTAAATATATAATTTTTACCAAGTGACGCATTAAGAGCTTACAAAAGCAAATATATTATTCCTTAGTGAAGGTATTTTATTGATGTCCTGTAGAATTTCTTTAAGCAATATATGCAGCTTTGTTAAATACATATAAAGACAGGTCTTAGCATTAAACATCTAATTACCTGTATAAAAGTTAGAGTTCCTTGCCATTCTCATAGCTTTACCATGTCTAAAATATAAAACAATGTCCTTCTCAAAAATGTATTGCAAACTTGCGCAAAGGTTGATCATTGGCAACTTGAACTGGCAGTGCATGTCATCTGAGTGTGATGTGCGTGTCATTAATGTGATGCGGCTCTATCAACATGGTCACTGAGCGAAAGTCAGCACTATTTTTGGCACAAAACATGTGTCTGTCCCCAGCACCCAGCCTCTATAAAACTGCATTACCTTGGAGTCCCAGTACCTGTGCAGAAATAGTGATTCCTTAAGGTGTTTGTTTCTATGTTGGCACCTTACAAATAAAAGATAATAATAATATGTTTTTTGGTTCTTGATATCTGCATTGTCTTTTTCCTGTCTTGACCATGGCTTGTGACTTCATGCAGACCCTGTCACTTCCCTTACTCATACCTTGGAACTATTCATCATTACTACAATCAGGGCCTTATTTAAGGGAAGTGCTCCAACCCCAGATTGACCAAATCGATTCTCATGGAAGAGAAAACTTTATGCAATTAGTTCTTACTAGTATAAGAGAAACAATAGGTAAAGGAACAAGAATCTTTGACTTGTGTAAAAAACGACAGACTTTCTGGTGGCTCCCAACCGAATTTCCAAAGGTCTCTCCAGATTCACCCACCTATTTAGACTATAGGGATTCACATTATTATTATATTATGGCCCTTTTCTAATTCTTGTATCTCATTCTACAGCTCCACCAGGCTGCACCTAATTGAAGCAACACTGACAGCTAAACGTATTCAGCCTTATTAAATTGCGATTCATCAAATTTAAAAGGGCTCTATATAAGCACACAGCATATTTTTTTTACAGAAGTTTTTAGTTAGTGAGGACCTTGCTTGTTGATAGAAGTTAACTAACTAAAAACTTCTGTAAAAAAATATGCTGTGTGCTTAACTAGAGCCCTTTTAAATTTACTGAATCACAATTTAATAAGGCTGATTGTTTCTGCCATCGTAATAAATGTATTTTGGCAAATACCTTTCATCAAAGTTGTCAATTTCACCGCAGTGAGACAGGACTAAGCTTCTCGCAATGTTGTGTGTTCATTTTTACGTACTACAGGCTAAATACCAAGCTAAATATACTTGTAAGATATGAAATAGATAAAAACTTTAGACACGCAGAGTTAAGATTTCCAGCAATTGTGCCAGAGCCCTAGGAACTTATAAACTGAATCTCCAGGGATTTTTTACAGTTAATATGTATTCAAAATCACATAGCTATTGGAAAACATATCTTCAATTTAAGACATAAATATTGGGTGTCAATGTTCTTTTAATAAAAATATCAACAATATTAGAAAACTCCTAAAGCCAGAGAATACTTTTCAGTACACTCTCTGTTGATTGTAAGTCTGTGAGTTTTCAATTTTGCACGGCGCTTTGGGGAAAGCACTATGGACACTGAATTTCAAAGATTAAAGACAGGGCCCTCCATTCTTTGCAATGTGTTAATATTGAATATATTTTTGCCTGGAAATTAACTTATGTATAGCTGTACGGAATATGTTGGCGATTTACAAATCAACAATAATAATAAAAACAAAACTGAAATTTACACAATAAAAATCTTAATCATGGTCATCAAAAAGGCTCTCTTGTATCTCAGAATAAAGGGCATGCTGCGTTCTAAGATGCACAACAACTTTTCTGTGTCACCTATACCATTCAATACACTTTACATAATACATTGCTACCCATCTACCATTACAACTTGATAACTTCCTTTAGTGCCGAGGCAGAGGTGCCATACTATGTTTCAAAATAGACACAGGAAATTGGCCTGATCATACATATCCATGAAGAAAAAAATATCATTAATATTCACTAACATAACATCAACACCAGTCTCCAGTCTAAATAACAGTAGCAAAGTTCTCATATGATAGTACTACACATTATATATACTCTATATATTAGATAAAAGTTACAAGTGCATCTTTCACAAGTGGCAGATTTACCATCTAATGAGACCATCCTGGTTTAATTGCTTATCTGCTATCCAAAGAGAAATTCACATACAGGTACCAATATACTCCAAACATACTCTCTGCACATATTGCACCTGATTATGAAGCTGCTCTGTTACTGGGATCCACTCCTATATATTGTAAACTAGACTTGTCTTCTGATTCCCAACTAGTTGAAGCAGGAATGGGTTACTTGCTGAGTAACAAGAGATTATAATACTATTGTATCAAGCATATTACATTGGAATAAATGGCCTACTTACTTTGCCAAGACAACAAACTGACTGTATACAAGACACAGGAAGCAGATGGTTTACTCAATGCCCACATGAAAGTATATTTAGCTGAATATGTACAGCACTGAGCTTCTAAAATTGCAGTTCATATTATAAGGGTTGTATGTAACTAGACATATTGTTTGATTTTTATATAGTTCTTTAAAATATATAAAATAAATAAATAAATACATAAAAAGAGACATATATATATATATGGGCAAATATTAGGAAATTATAATTCCTAAATCCTTAAATATAGCTTCCGGTAGTAGGTTAGTGAGGGTGATATAAAGGTATTTACTGAGCGGTTTCTTTCTGGTGTACTAAAATAAAACATAATGTTAGAATGAGATGTATTAGTGCATGTGCTCTTAAGCCTACTAATAAAGTTATATTTAGATCCTACATGGCTAAGGAGCCAGAAATTGTTTTCCCCCACACCCCGCCCCTACTCCCAATGGGAGGTTGTAAAAATGGCCCCTGCCTAAGACCACTTCCCGTAACAGCACCCCTCCCCAAGACCCTTTCCTGTAGCTACTCGCCCCGCCGCCCCAAAGACCCCTTTCCATAACTGCAGCCCTTACCTTACCTCCTGAGGTCATGTAACACACACATATATATATATATATATATATATATATATATATATACACACATAAATGGATATGCTAACTCAACATAGCAGCCAGTCCCTCTCAGTAGCCATCTTCACATAGCACCCAATCTCTCTCAACATCCACTTCCACACAGCACCCACCCCTCTCAGCATCCATCTTCACACAGCACCCACCCCTTCTCAGCACCCACCTCTTCTCTGCACCCACCTCACAGAGCCCATTCCCCCGTGCTCTGCTGTCATCCAGTCCTTGCGCTTTCTCACCTCTTCCCTGATACACATGCTCAGCATGCTGAACTGCTCCACACTGACACCACTTGGAGCTTCAGTAGAAATTATCTAAAGAAAAATAAATAAAATGCAAAAAAAAAAAAATTACACAGCACTGGGCATTGCACCACTTGCACCACTGGCAGCTCCGCCGCTTCTAATGAGACTATATCTATAATAAAAACATTTTTTTTACGGCATGTTTATTACAGGATTGGTGGACCAAAGCAGCTTTACCCGGGGATTTTCAAATATGTGTCTCTTCACTCGAAATTTGGAAGAGTGCATGGAGACTTTAACCCTGTGTATGTGTCTAATCTGATTTCTGACTGCCTTTACACATAAATATAGCCATGTATGTTTGATAAACAACAATTAACACAGAGCATTTTAGGCCTCACTGCAGAGCAACAAAGCACAGCTGACAATTTTGATGAAAAATATGAACTCAGATTAGAAAAAAAAATAGGTTTTCATAGTTATACATGTATTACTGAACATATAGGCATTATCCTGGCAGAAAAAAATCTCTGCTGGCAACTTTCCATTAATAATTTTTTTTTTGTGAGAAAGAGCCAATCTGAGTGGACAAATAAGGATAAAAAAAAGTGATGAATAACAGGAGCCAACAAATTGTTCTTACTGTAAAAGATAATTGGCAGTGGGTGGAGGCAGCATGTATAATTAATGTATTGTTTTGCTTAACTTTTTTTCTTAACATGCTTTGTTTTATGTTATTTACTTGTTACATAGAAATATATATAAATTAACACAAATGGATATGTTTGTTTGTGTACGTGTGTGAATGTGCGTATGCTTCTGCCTCAGAGGATAATTGCTTGGTACTTTATTGCCGTGTCCATCCCTGGAGCTGTCCAACACTAGATATAAAAGTCTCCATAAATGGAACAAATGCAATAACATCCTAAAAGCAAAATAGATAACGTAATACAGTCACCATATGGAAAATTATTCTATTACCCACAAGCACTGCTCGCCATCTGGCACGTTGCAGCTAAATTCTGTTGAAAAACAAGGGGGGAAAATATCATTTCATATCCCACTCAAAAAGACAGATATGATGGGTTTAGGGGTGAGCAGCACTGATTAGCTGAACAGCACCGTTCTTCAATGCACATTGTGTTTCCTGTTGTGTAGCCGACATCTGAAATGCTGAGTATCAATAGTACTGCTAATTCCATCTTTAAAATATGAAATAAGAAAATAATGATTATTTTCAGAGCAAAACTATTGGGCTTGTATTATTTTATGTATATGTATTTCCTTATTGTCCCTGCCATCCACAATAGGGTGAACAGTATGGCATGTGTCCCTGACTTTTCTGTAAGAAGGTACTGGTACACTAAGGTTAGAGAGAGTTAATTGGCAGGCCTGTCACCAATCTCAGTGCTGAGCCTGACAATTCAATCAATGAGTGACAAGGGGTTTCAATCCATAGCTAAGACAACAGCTTGTGTGAGCATGTCAGCTGGGGCTATGGTCGAAGGAATAATATTGATTTTCTTTCTTATAAATAACAGTCATAGTGGAAATGAGTTGCAGGGTGTAGAGGACATGGCATGGTTATGTGACAAACTGATACTGTGAAAATAATGTCTATATTAAACCATCAGAATGTCGGGGGACAGGGACTGCCATAGAATAAATGGGTGTTTCATGATTATGGTACCAAGATGGAAAGTTCTAAGAAAAATAAGATCTTGTTTTTCTTAGGACATTACAGTTTTTTACCATTTTGGAGCACCTTATAAAGTTATTCTGAGAGGTAATACAGTAGACTCTCAGTTAGCCAGCACCCATGGGGATTGGTAGATGCTGGATAAATGTAGTTTCTGGTTGCTTGAGAGTTACATATAAAAGAGGCCTAGATTCTCAGCACATAGGATTCTCTGCTAAGTATATTTGTCAGTGAGGGCTGTTCTAGCAGCAGCAGCTTTCACTCCTCACATACACACAGTGTTCGGCTGGAGGGTGCGGTGCTGACCCCAGGGAATGTGACACCAACACTGGCTCAGTCACTCATGCCTGTCTGCTTCCAGCTAACACTGAATTGCAGAGATATATAGTGGAGGAAATCAAGGTGCCTGTAAGAATTTTGTGGCATGACAACCTGGCTCCTGGGATTCGTTGAGCCCTGTAAATTTAAATTTTTATGTAAAGTACAGGATTCAATTTTTTTCTGGTTGCTTGAGAGTTCTGGTTGTTTGAGTTCTGGTTAACTGAGTCTCTACTGTACTTTTGTACTTATATATTTGATTATTAAATATGAATACAGAAAATTGTACTTGTTTTTGTTAGGTCTATACAATTTTTTCCCCATTTTGTAGCACCTTCTTAATCTCTTCTCAGTGGAAATTCTCATATCTTGCATTGATAAATAAGAATCCAGAACATTGTTAATCCAATAAAATATTAATTATTATTGAGCCCCTAGTACAGTGGGACCTCAGTATTCGTCTGCTTCAATACTCATCAAATTCGGTATTCAATGCATTTTGATGAGCAAAAATTGCTTCTGCACTCAATGCTTGCTCTGCACGTGTCACAATTGGTAAATCCTGTATGAGTCCATTTACATTACTCCTTATGGGAACTCCTTATCATTTGGAACCCGTCATTTTTGCCACTCTTCATGTCTTCTGGAACCAATTAACAACAAGTACCAAGGTACCACTGTATTTGTATATGGAGGGTTAGATATAAAAATGTTGGGGGGGGAAAAAGAGAATTACTTGAATATATTACTTTATAATATTGCGTTTGGTTCTTTAAAATAATATACATTTTTAATTTTACTCAATTAAGGTGACATGGCAGATGTCCAGGTTATTACAAAAATGATAAGTACTTGTATGTAATGTAATGTAATGTAATTCTAATTTATGTTTAAAATACTGACATTTCAGGCGAATGTATTCACTAGATGTGTTTCAATTAATTGTAATGTTCTTATATTTATACTTTTTCATTTCTGGGACCTATGTTGTGCTACTTTAATGTCAGCAGAATACCACATTCCACTATTTACCTGCTAATCTCTTGATTATTTCACGTAATTCTGCACATACATTTGTAAAGACCAATATAAAGTGGCCCTGAGTATCTCTGCAGAATATATGTCCCAACTACTGTCACAGGAAGTAGGCAACAAAAGACTGCAGGGTTTAGCTGATTTTCAGCATGTGCATTAAAACAGCATGAAGATGTGGCCTAGTACCTCACATTGATACGAGCTAATTGTTATTTATGACTATTTTATATATAACTGTTAGCCTTGTCACCATTTCTGGAGTGGTTCTTCCAGATATGTGGCTGGTAGCACACACAAGATATCCAAAATAGGTTTGTCATGACCCAGGGGAGGGATCCAACTCAGCTCCAGAATGCTCCTGCCTTAGCTGTAGGAATCCTCCCTTGGACCATGGAGTGGATGGGTTTCTCATTGACTGGCTTCTATCCCAGGATGATTAGGATGCAAAATATGAATCATTGGGCTAAAAATAACAAACAGAGATTATAACCTCTAAATAAAGGAGAGAACAATTTGCTCCTGTTAACCTAGAAGAGTGTCCTTATTGGGAAAAGTTAGAACATTTATAGGCAAACAGGACAATACAACTTTGGTTCAGAAAAAGTAATGTTTCTTAAAGCAATAGAAAATGTGAAATCATATAACTCTTTGTTATAAAGGACTCCGGGATCTTAGAGAACAATATGTGTGTGAATTCAGGTATCTAGGTAATTCTAATAAATTGGCTTTGTAATGTTTTTTGTAATCACAGTCTTGGAACTCGATTAACTAGATATGAAGAGAAGCTTTATGTAAACACCTTGAGGTAACTTTATTATCAAGCTAAATATAAAAATAAAATGTTCTGTCCACAAATGGCAAGTTTGCAACTCTTTCATGATATTAAAATTTCATCAGGGTGAGCTGTGATAAAGAAAACTCACCAAAAATTAGAGGTACTCACTGAGAGGAAATATGTTGGTTTACAACTGCCTTTTATGATGACCTTTATGTGTGTATCTTCATGCTTACGAAATCTGTACAAAAGTGAGTGTAGATTAGCTATGCTGCTATTTTATTATTCTACATAGTGCTATATCAAATTATTACAATTACATAATAAACAGAGGTTATGTCACAATTAACAGTCAAATAATAAATACTGATTCAAAATGAGGAGAGGAATCTACATCAGTAGCAGGTTGAAGAAGGTGACTGTGTTTCATGTTGAGGACCAGCAGGTCACTTGATATCAGTAAGCAGTAGGTGTAAGGGCTATACTACACTAGTTCCATATGGCAGGAGCAACATGGGGTAAGTCCTGAGTAGAGGGAAGTGGGCTGTTTTGGATATATTTGGAAATGGGTGTAGAGATGTAAGTGGATGTGGATACATAGAAGGCTTTGTATTTAAGCGTAAATAATTAGAATTTTATTCTGTGTTTATGCATCCTTAAAGGTATATGAAAGTAAACTGGGTTATTAATGCATTTGATAGAGGAGAATTTATAGTGTCTGAAAAAAAAATATTTGCATGAAAAATTCCAAATCAAACAGTTAAACCGTTATCTTGAAGTTTGCTGAATTTCTTGCTTTTGCAAACTGTTTTCTGTCAATGTTGACACCACCTGAAATTCCCAGGGATAATTAGCATAACTTATACAATGTTTATTTTTGGCCTGGGGAATGTGCAGGCATGCTCAGTTAGCACCTGTAGTCTGCTCTACTGTAGAAAGTCACATTATTTCAGACACTTTCCTTTCCGTTAGCCAATCAGCAAGCGCATGTGCTGCATATTATGGTCTCCTATAACACTCTTTCTGCGTCTATATTACTGCCCTGCACAACCAATCAAGTACACACAGTTAAATTTCCTGCTCTGTTGATTTCTTCATGTATCATCAACACCTGAACAACCCTTCCCATATACTATATTCCACAGACCCCTTCACCTAACCCAAGCCTTGCACAAGCTCTTCTTGATGCACCTAGCCTCTAAGCCCCCCCCCCCCACAGGTATCCATTGGTTCACAGTCACCCTCAGGTATCTTACCTGCTTTGCTGTGGCTGCACACACAGCTCCTGCTATCTCATCAACCTCAAGAGTTTGCAATTGTCATTTATTTTACTACATTGTAAACTTATTGGGGGAGATAATCCTATTATGCCACTAAATGTTAAGCTTCATGGACGTAGGTCTCTCATTACACTACTACAATGTAAGTTCAAGTGCACAGAGCCTCCAATTATAGTATAAGATTGTAAGCTCTTTAGGACAAACTATCCCATTAAACTATTAGTAAGCCCCCCTGGTCCCCCACTATCCCATTATACTATTAGTAAGACCCCCAGGTTCCCCACTATACCATTATACTATTAGTAAGGACCCCCATTGTGATCTCCTATAACACTCTTTCTGCTTCTATATCATTGTTATAAAGGTAACTCTAGTAATCCACCTTAAGTGCACACTGACTTGCAACAGCACCATCTGTCAGCCACTTGCAGTTTTGACCCTGGAGCTCAGTGGCAGTGAGAAAGTCCACAAGGTTCTTCAATTTTAAAGTAAAAAAAACATACAGCCTTATTAAATTGCAGTTCTGTAAATTTAAAAGGGCTCTATTTAAGCACACAGCATATTTTATTTACAGAAGTTTTTAGTTAGTGAAGACCTTGCTTTTGGATAGAAGTTCACTAACTAAAAACTTCTGTAAAAAAAATATGCTTTGTGCTTAATTAGAGCCCTTTCAAATTTAATGAATCGCAATTTAATAAGGCTGATAATGACCTTTCCTCAAAATGAAACACACAGTGCATATCTGTCCCAAAGAGAGCATAAACTTTATTTTTCAGTACACTTTTTTATACAGTTTTTACCCCAATCAGCAAAGACCACTTCCTTAGGTAAACATGAGTTTGACACCTTGTGCCCCAGTGGAATTACCCCTACATGGGTTAGGATTGTCTCTTAGGGAAGGGTGGCCCTGTGAGTGGGGAAGGGGCCTGGTGCATTGAGTGGACTGTTAGGTGAATGTATCTAATCCCTAACATCTCCTCCTGGATAACAATACCTTTATTGAGTCTGGTTAGTGAAGTCTAGGGCCTTAAGGGTGTATTCTCTTCTAGTGGCCAACCAAACCTTTTACAAGATCTCTAGCAATTTTGGCTTCATATTAGATTGTATGAGAGGCCAGAAACAATGGCTGAGGTCAAGTACTCCCTAAGTTGTGGTTAAATGCAAGACAAAGAATCAAAGGGGTATCACTTGCAAAGCACTTGACATGTTCAAGTGTTTCAATTGCTGTTTGACAGCCTAGTTAATTAGAATTGATGGCTCAATCAGATCTGTGGATATCCCATAGAAGTCTATGGAGCCTATTCTATCCCTCGATGCAAGTTTCTATCAAGCCAGAAACCTAGAACGGCCCTGGGACTGGGAGTGAACTGGCTACTTAAAGTGAAAATGCTTTTAATGGCCCAATGTAATAGTTACATCACAAAACACACTCTACACATAAAAAAAATGACCTGGTAAAAAGGGATCTTAAGAGACCAGAGCTTACAACCAGGGCTTGGGGAAAAACATCATAAGCAATAACATAGTCTTTTCAGATGTTATTATGGCCATTACAACAGACCTTGGTCAGGTAGCCACATGACTAGGGTCCATCAAAGTGCAGTTGACAGATACAAAACTCCATGAGTTCTGGGGGGTCGGGACAAACATCTTGTCACCTTATTTATTTAATGGACCACTGTAGTTTACGGAAAGCTTCACATGTTTGTGAAGTATTTAACAAACAGCATTAGCTGATATACAAGCTTTTAATATTGGACACATAACCTCTTACTTTTATTATGGTCTTTAAGTAGAATTGTGAATTCACCCTACCATGGCCCAGCATACCTATTATCTCTTTACCAATTTTATAGGGCAGGGATAATGTCAGGGAGATTGAGCTATTACTGACTCTGCTATACCTGTTCGGTAATTCAAGTTTCACTTTCTCTGTGATTAATCAGCATGGTTATAAAAACGAGAATGTAATTAGGAATGTTCACTGTGCAATTAAAAATAGAGTTAATTATTAGGAGCTATCCCATCATGCAACAAATGGACTTCATGAAAACCTAAGCTGAACTGTGTTTTAGTTCAGTCTTTTATTTCCAAAGACACAGACGGTCGAGTGATTCTAACCACAGGGTTCCTGAGGCAGAAACCAACGAGACCTTTGTGAAACAGACTAAATAGCATCTAATTAAAAAATGCAATAACTTTTGTTTTTTCCTGGGGCTTGTGTCCTTTCACCCACCTTTCCAAGAAGTCAAACAGTTTAAAATCAAGGACATTTTCTGTACACGCATTGCCAGTTGAAATAACTTATTTTTGTAAGATCCCAAAGCAGTGATCCTTGCTTTAAGGGGTATTATTTTGTATGGAGCAACACATTACACTAGTGAGTTGGTTTGTTATATTTATAGCTAGGAGCTAGTGTTGAAACTATGAAATAAAATAATATAGAGTCAAAACATTTATTTAGTACAACTGAGATATATTATGTGTTGATGGTATTATTATCATCATTTATTTACTGTGAATAAAGCTACAAGGGGCATAACACACCCACAGAGGCACCCAATTTATGGTACAATTAAATTGCTAGGTTTTGGAAACCTGATTGATTTTTTATTTTCCCCAATAAAAAAAAATGGCAATGTTTCAAATGAGTTGTTTTGTTTGACTTTGCCTATATCTAATTTTGAAAAAGTTTAGTCTGGTTAAAACCATAATTAAGCAGTAAAAATTAAATTAGAGGAAAAAAAGGATGTCTCTGCTGGTCCATGGAGATGGGAAAGAGAGAAGGCACCTTGGTACAGATGTATATTGCTCCTGTTAAAACCTATCCCCTCATTATTGGCTTAGTTCCTATTGATGGATCAGCATGGGATTGTACAACCCTATGCCAGTTGAACAAGCCTACCATGATGCCCACATTCACAATATCTACAGGTGCTACTATACTATAGTTTTTGCCAATATGATAATCGCCAGTAGCGCAAAAGCGAACAGGTTTTGGTCCCAAATCAACAAAATAACAGTACTTATAGGTGCAGCATAAACGCATAATTTAGTACACAATATAACATTCTGACTGTATTATATATGTGTGTGTGTGTTTATGTCGTTTCAGTAGTGTTCGTCCCTCTGTGACCTCATGGACCGCAACACACAATGCTGATCCACTTGGTATTCATGGAAGATATACTGGAGTGGGTTGCCAGTTCCTTCTCCAATGGGCCATAGCATAGAGCTCCTGGTATTCCTAGGTGGTCTTCCATGCAACTATTGACCAGACCCAACCCTGCATGGCTTAAGGGTGGTTCCCTGACTGGAATCCAACACAGGTCGAAGTGCAGAAAGCAAACAATCCTAACCACTTGGACCACCAGGGAACCCTTCTGTATTATATACCCAAGAATAAATAAATCCAGACATTTAAATACTTTGAAGTGCATTATTGTCAGATTTCTCCTCAGTCACATAGTTACAACAGTAGGACATGATCCTGTATACTCTAGGGAGGATATGCAGGGATACAAAGCACTGGAGTTCTGGAGTAAAGCAGTGATGTACAGCTTTACACTTACGTGAATTTCTTCCATATGCACTTACCCATTAACTTTCATTTGTCTGTTTTCCCTAGATACAAATATATAGTAAGCAAGGGATCCATTGAATGCTTTCCTGTAAAGTGCTCTTATAGTACATGTAATAAGATTGTGGTAATGCAATTGTAAATAGCTGGTTACATGAATTTTCCTATACTAATTAAGCTACACATGCACTTATGTATATAAGGCACGCTCACTCTTCCTTGTCACTTCTGGCCTACAGGACAGCCATCTATGTGCATATATTTAATGTAGCTGTTATACCTCATCTGCATCTATTGTTCCTCTCAGTCACCCCATGGTTTCCAATCCTTTTACAAACAAATACAAAATGTGTGTCATCATTAAAGCAAAAGTGAATACCATAGTTAGAAATTAAAGTCATAATAATTTATTTTAAATTGTGAAAAAAATATTTTGTTCATTATCAAGTCAATTTCTTCAAAAAAATCAAATTGTAAATATTACACTGCTGTGGTCCTTTAAGCTTTTAATCTATATCCTAAAAGACCATATAATGAAAAATGTATCTAACCCTCCAAAAATCTTCAACATCCATGAGATCGCCCAAGATCCAGGTAGAAATACATACACTTAAACAGGTCTTGAATGGGATTCTGAGGAGGAAGGTTGTGACCATTTTACAGCGAACCCAGTCTAAGAATTTCACATTTGCTAACAAACCTGACAAAATGCTTGCTAAAAACAAATGTGTTCATCCCCAAACTTAAATTGGAAGATAAAAAGATTGTTTACCAACCATGAGAAATTACAAGAGCATTCGAATCTTATGTCGCTAAACTATACTCAGCAACCCCCCAATCGGTTTCGACTTGACATAAAGAGCAAATTAATAATTTCCTCTCCACAATCAAAGTCCCACAAATTGATAGAGACCAAATTGACACCCTAGATGCCCCTATATCCATTGAGGAAATTAAAGATGTCATTAAAGAAACCAAACCTCATAAGGCCCCTGGTCCGGATGGGTTTACCAACTATTACTATAAACATTTTGTAGAAACCCTTTCACCTCATCTTCAATCCCTGTTTAAAGAATTTCTATCAGGTAAATCCATGAGAGCAGACTACCTAGTAGCTAAAGTGATTGTCATACTTAAAGAGGGCAAAGACCCATCCCAATGTCATAGCTATAGACCCATATGCTTAATCAATAACAATATTAAAATATATTCCAAAATTATAGTGTAACGGATCTACTGGCACCCTGACCGGGTACCTCCGTTGATAGACGCGTCCTAGTTTGCGCCGAGGCCTACAAGCACGGCACCGGACACCTCAACCACCACAGACTCCACAACCGCCGTAGCTTAGCTGGAGCTGCGCCGTCTTCCTTCCACCCTGTATGAATCTCCAGCATCCAGGACCGTGTGGGGAAGACCTCTCCTCCAAGGATAGCGCATCAGGAACAAGCGTTCAGTAGTTACAGCTCAAGGGAGTATGCAAAAGCATAGCAATCCCCAGTATGATAGAGCAATCCCCTCCAAGAACGAGATGAGACTACGTTTTGAAGGGTCACGTAGAACTATCTTTAATGACAGGGGATCTCCTTTTATGCAATGGTGCCCTCTGAAGGGCTACACCCACATAATTATCACAACAGCCAATTCTATACATGGTTCAACCCCCACGTCTCCTCCCCTCAGATAACAGGTAACACAATTAAAACAGACACAATTTTAACCACATTCTGGATGTACCCCAAAAACAGGGGGTACACCTTTAAGTCCAGCACCGTTCAATAGCTCTCACCCAGGGGAACAACATATTAAAAAATGGCATGAATCAGAACAGGGGTTCAAAAGTTAGTAAAAGTATCTTACTGGCAGCATGGCAATCCACATCCCCCATAGTTGGCCACACAATACACATAGAGGGACAATAGGTGTGGTCACCCCTCCCTGAGGCTCCCTGGCAACTTTGATATAATCAGACATTGATTAAATCAGCTTTCTTTGTTCTTATCTGAGAATGAAAACACTTTATACAATCGACTCCCTTATCTCTGGAGTCTCTGTAATAGGATTATCTATTAGCCTAGGTCTGCAAAAGTCTGGGCTAATATTCTGCAGAGCATAAACCAACATACATATAATATAACAGTAGGATCATATTTTAACAAAGAATTAAATAACCATAAAACAGGGTAAAACAGTGATGGGTTCCGTTACAGCTGGGGTCTGAGCGCACAAAACTACCGAATAGCGCTCAGATCCTCTTCACACAGTTCAATTGCCATGGAGCTAAAGTCTTTCCCATAGTCTTTCATTATATGAATGGGCTCCATGGCATATCTATCTGTGGTATCATGGTTCACACAGGGCAAGTACCGAATGACCCCCCTGTATGTAAAGGGCCAGAATGAGTGACATACACTCTGGTATGGCCGAATACTGTGTTTGAAGGGCAATATGTACCAGGGCCATAGTCGCAGGGCAGGAGGCTGGCAAACAGTCCTCTCCAAGACAAAGTGGCGAAGGGCACTTCGTATCATATAGCAAACAGATTATCCCATCTGCTTCCCCGGTTGATACACCTGGACCAAGTGGGGTTTATCCAAGGTAGAGAAGCCCCGCACAACTCCAGACAAATCTTAGATCTCAAAGATGTCGCGTCAGCAAAAAAGATTCCCATGATGTTGCTCTCACTTGATGCAGAAAAGGCTTTTGATAGGATTGACTGGACTTACATGTCTGAAAACCAAAAAAGTTTGGTCTGAACGAAGGTATAGTGAGAGGCATTGTTGCACTCTACTCGATCCCGAAAGCACATGTGGGGTATCAGGGCTTTAGATCTCAGCCTTTTAAAATAATAAGAGGGACTAGGCAGGGGTGTCCTCTTTCCCCTCTACTTTTCTCCCCTATGCATTGAACCCCTATCCATAGCCTTAAGTTACAGTCAACAGACAACGAATACAAATTAAGCCTATTTGCTGACCACATCATACTTACCATCACAGAACTATTAACAAGCCCTTCCGAACGTGTTTAATATTCTAGAATAATATAGCAGCATTTCAGGTTTCAAAGTAAACTCCAGTAAAAGCAAAGCTATTATTAACTATTATTAAAACTACTAAAACTATTGTTAACAAAATTTTCTTTTAAATGGGTTCAACAATGTATGAAACTAGCAAATTGCCCGTCAAAAAATGACGGTCATAAAATTGTAAGGCAGGTAATCCTGTTTGCCACACAACGTAAGTCTTTTGGTCCTCTGAGCACCATCGGCGCTCATTGCGAGCCTCTCCTTGTGTACTTTTGTTTCTTTGAGCATCCTGTGTGTTCATTGTTAGACCCACGCAGAGCGCCTTCGACGCTCATCGTGTGGCTCCCAATGAGCGCCTTTGGGGCTCATTGCGAGCCTCTAATCTGCTATTTTTATATTTTATATATATATTTATTTTAATAATAATTAATTAATTCATTAAATAATAAATGAATATACTTTACCTATTTAATTAATATATCCAATAATCAATATCCTGAAGAACTAACAATCCCTTTTGATTTTCCTGCAGCAAACAATGTACATTTCAACTGTTGCTGAGCTGAGGAGGAAGTGTCAGCAATGTGGCAAGTGTGCAGAGTAAATAGGCAGCATGCTCGAGGGCAAACCATTTGTTTAGTTGTGTAAAGCGTCATTTAGAATGGTAATGTTATTAGTTGTAAGTTGGTGTTTTAAAATGGCGGCGATTGTGCATTTGTTAGCGTAGTTTGTAATAGTGTATTTTATACCTTGTACGTTCCTGTGTAAAAGTCTTATGTGCCTGGCGGTGTTTAGCATGGTTAGGGGTCGTGTAGCCTCGTTTTCGTTTTCTTCGGCCGCCATTTTTTTTGTCGCTTAGGCGATTTTCGAGTGTTGAAACTCGGCAAATTGTGTTTAAATTGTCATGCAACCTCACTCCCTGGCTGTCCCCCCATGCTGTGTGTGATATTTTTTTTGTATTTTTGTATTTTTTTCTTTGTGTTGTTGTCTTTGTATGTGCGCGGTTCGGCTGTTAACTTCGTATTTTTGAAGGTCGTGCCTCTTTCCTTTTTGCAAGTGTTACGGGACGTATTTTTCCCTGGCAATTTTTTTCATACTGCTACGGGTTTCGCATTGTGAATGGTGTAATTGAGATTTGTGTTGAACTGTAGTCCTGGGGATGAGCTCCTATGGTGCTCATCTCCACCAGCCTAATGGCTGCCTTTGGGGGTCACTGCCAGCGTTGTGTGGGGTCGTAGGGATGAGCGCCCTGATTGCCCCTAAAAGTAAAGGGGGCCTAACCCTACCAGACTTAGTAGAATACTTTAAAGCTTCTGGACTGGCAGAACTGTTTAAGTTGTCCATTAAAGAATACCCAATAAGGAACAGAATCTCATAATTAGTCAGCTGCTTTGGCTAAGCCTGCACCATAAAATCAACCGTTTCCTCCTTCCTAGCAGTGTGGCTCATTCCCTAACCCTATGGACTCAAATGAATAAGAGTAATTCTCTTGTAGAGACAGGAACATGGCTCACTCATTTATGGTTACCCCAAAGAGACACTTCAATTAACATGATTTCCCAGCTAGCATGGTGGATAGATAAAAAATTGACTATCGCCGCTGACATATTAAGTGTAAATCAGAATTGGTCCCCCTCAGATTTTAGCGAACAGAACCACCTACCGCTTAAAGAATGGCTCAATCTAGCAACATACTAAAAATCAACAAATCGCTCAGCAGAACCCTATTTGAAAAATGATGCTTATATTATTATTATTATTATTATTATCGTTTATTTGTAACACGCCAACATATTCCGTAGCGCTATACATAAGTTAAGTTACAGGCAATGACAAGTTCAAGATTCACACATTGCAATGAATGGAGGGCCCTGTCTTTGAGCTTGGAATCCGGTGTCCATAGCGCTTTCCCTAAAGCACCGCATAGGATTGAAACTCGCAGACTTACAATCTAAAGGTTGAGGTTTGTATGTGGTACAGTAGGGAAAGAGTAGTGCTGAGCATGTTAGGGAGGAAGGTTATAGGCTTCTTTAACGAGGTGCGTTTTTATTGATGTTTTGAAGGATTATATATTATATAAAATATTATATATAACTCAAATGGTAATAAAAACATTTCCATCATCTACAATTACCTGTTAGACCAGGCCACACCACCTAAGCTTCACCATCAGTCCTCATGGAAACAGAACTTAACATCACCTTAGATAACTTACAAACCATCATGAGGTGGTATCTAACCCCTGCTAGACTAAAGCTCTCATATCCTTCTCTAGCCACATACTATGGGACTGCCCCCAAAAAGCCCACATCTGATCAGAAACCTATGACACCCTAGAGAAGCTATGGGGACACAGAATATCTCAGAAACCTGAGGAAGCTTTTTTTAGGTCTCCCTATCACCGCCTTTCCAAAGAGGTTCAATTTCTCTGAAACTAGATCTTTTTAGCAGTCAGGACCACTATTGCTAAAACTTGGAAGACATCCATTCCTGTGTGTGGGGAAGTACTGAAAAAACTAAAATACATACATTCAATGAGCTTGTTCTCTGCCAAACTAGATGACAACTATAAAAAGTGGGCTTCCTGTTGGGACGTCTAGGAACTACGAATTGGATGGTAGCATAAAAGAAAAAAAAAGTTAATACATATACATACCTCAGGGACAATATTATACTAAGCTTCCCCCCCTTCCCATCTTCCCCCACCCTCAATTCCTTTTTTCTATTTTCTTTCTATTTTTTTCTTTTAATTAGTACTGGCATAAAATGACATATTAAATTGTAATTTATGCATCAAAACTAAAAAAATTGGGAAAAGTAGACACAAGCGTTTTCTGATGTAATTTGAATACAATATATGTTGTTCTTGTACTGTACATCTAACTCTTGTTATAACTTTTATTCCCATTAATAAAAATGATAAAAAATTAAAGAAACAAAATCAAAAAGTTATATTTAATTACAATAGATTGTGAAGATTTTGTTGATTTTGTTGAACCCTGAAGACATCATAGATACTTGAATGGAAGTTCTGTGTATTAGAGGAGCATTTACAATGCTAAATACCATTTATTTATGCAATTTTAATTAATGCTCATGCTTTGGAGAAAAACAAGGTGTCAAAGTCAATGAGATCCAATTATCTAACAAAAATTCCCACCTTTGATAAATACATCTCCCACATTCTCCAGCTATTGAGAACTGATGAAGGATGAGATATACTCTTCTATACATTTCCAAAGTCTTCAAAAATTTGGATTTAGCTGATTAATGGTTTTATGTCCTTTAGATTGTAAGTTTGTGAGTTTTCAATCTTCCAAGGTGCTTTAGGGAAAACACTTTTTCCTCACTGGATTCTGAACTCGAAGACAGGGCCCCCCATTCTTTGCAATGTGTTAATACTGCCTTTTGTTTTGTGCCCTAATCATAACCCATGTATAGTGCTATGCAATATGTTGGCACGTTACAAATAAACGATAATACAAATAAACTATAATAATGTCGATGGCTGAAACCAATGCTAATTTTGTGCACTTGTTACATGCTTATTTAATGTGCAGTTTTTCATAAACAGTGATACTTTAAATTGTGCAGTATTTTGCTTATGTAGCTAAAAACTGATGGCCCCAGTGAGCCAGTGTGTTACATGCTTGTTTCATAAAAAAGGCTATACTTTTGAGCTATTGAAGGAGCCTTTAAGATACTAGAACGGTAAGAGGGTAAGATGGCAGTCATAAAATAAATATCTCCAATACATATATTGTCACCAAGAAATGAGATAATACTATTTGTCTTATAAGAAGCATTAGGGATTGGCTAGGAGTCTAAATCAACACCATCATCCGTACTCGTCTACCAGACTCACTAAGACCAGCAGCCCCATTAAATTCCCCCAACGTGTAAAACCGTAGCCGATAACGGAGCCCGCAAGACTTACAGCTATTATATTGGCCTCTTAAAGCTACCCGCAAACGATCTGCGGGTTACAGGCGAACAAAACCTACAGGATGTCGAAATATGAACTCTGTTGCCGCAAAACCTTTGATCTGTCAAGCCCGTAACCGTTACGTTCGAAAATCGCTATTAAATTGCTACAAATTCCCAAAGACGCTTGGGCGTTCAAACCCGTAACCCGCAAATGGAGGCAAAAACATTACAGGGCTCCAAATAGGACCTGCAAAGGGTTTACAGACAAGTTTTCAACACTGTAATAGACAATATAAACACACCAGTATACTTTAAACTATGGGGAAAGCATGGCAAGGCATTACAATTACTTGCACAATAATCCCCCATTACAAAATAGGCATTAAAAAAAATATTCTTTTTCATTATATGTTGGAATGGTCATGCATATGCCAATATGAAAAGCCATGCTACAACATGCATAAAGCAATTAAAGACACACTACCTGATTAAATAGCAACACAAAAACATGAAACTGATGCCATATTAACCCTTCCTCACTCACAGATGCTCTAATGTGGACCCTGGAATATATATATGATTGCATATACATCTCGCTCATCACATCTACATTTGGAAAACAAATAGTGGCCAAATTACACCGCCACATCACATAGATCAAGGGTAACATTTTATTATTTGTAGTTCAGTCATTCAGTGGTGTCCGACTCTCTGTGACCCTATGACTACAGAACATGTTGCAAGGTCTCTGCCTGTGCTGTTCCACAAGATTTGCATGCCAAAGATACTGGACTGGGTTGCCAGTTCCTTCTCTAGTGGACAGTGATTTGTCTGACCTCTCTGCTATCACCTGCCCACCTACAGTGGCCCTACATGGTATAGCTCACAGTTTCATTCAGGTACACAAGCCTCTTCACCACCACCACTTTGCAAACAATATGTAAAACTTAGGAGGTATGAAGATTTTATAGGGGACAGACAGTAGGACATTAATTGAGATACATTATTCTTTGGATAAATATTTCGGAGCCTGCAGTACAAATTGTAGGAGCACCAGCATATTGTTATATGGCTAAACCCAACAGATGAGGTTATGTTGATCTTTATGTATAATACATGTGTACAATAACAAGCAATCCTTTGCGACTAAATTTAATCTAGGGGAATGAAATGCATTTTTATAATAAACCTCTTATAATCTTCTTGGTGTAAAGTACCAAGTAAAAAGTATTTTAAACACAGTTACTTGTATTGCAGATATGTTCATCTGAGGGGGAAAAAGCCCCCTCTCCTTCATAAAGCAGGTAAACATAAAAATAAGGCATACAGAGAGCTATGACAGATCCCCATACAATATATAATAATTATTTATTGTATTAGATAATACATTAATTAATTAATTAATATTATAAAGTCTATATTGAGCACAAGTTGCCTCTGGGGCCTCATTCAAATGCAATATGGCCAATTGAATAGGTCTCTATATAAGCACATAGGGGATGGTGTTCTTTAGCTTGTGAACTTCTATCCAAAAGCAATGTCTTCACTAACTAAAAACTTCTGTAATAAAAATATGCTCTGTGCTTATATAGAGCCCTAATCAATTGGCCAAATCGCATTTGAATGAGGACCCTGGTGTATGCAATGCAATTGCCATATGTAGTTGCATTGACACAATATATGTGTTATTAGAAACTCTCACAAGAGGCATTTTTACGATTACCTATATGAAATATTTCAAAAGACACACATCTCCTAATAAATCATTTATTTTTAGCTACTAGAATTATCATAACTAAAAATTGGAAATCAGATAAACCCACAATAGACAAATCAAAAATTAATATATGTATAACTAGTATATTGCCTGTCAAAAAATGAGGGGAATCAAATTGTAAGTGAGCTACTGCTGTTTGGTGTATGGTAATAAACTAAATAATACATTAATAAAGGAATATACTTTACCTATTTTGAAGTAATAAATGCAGGAAGCATTGTGCTGAAGAGCTGACAATCTGTTTTCATGTTGCTGCAGCATACAATGTGTGTTTTGAGTGCTGTGGAGCTGCTGTGTAAGTGTCAGCAATGTGTACAGTGTGTAGTGTAAATAGTGTGCGTGCGCGAGCCAAATCCGTTAGGGTAGCTGTGTATTTCCGCATTCTGTAAGTTAGTGTTGTAAAATGGCACCTAATTCACTGGGGCGGTGGCAGGTCACAGGGGCAATTCACTGGGGCTGGGTTAGGTCACAGGGGGGAATCACTGAAGATGGGGGAGGTGACAGGGGCAATTCACTGGGGCTGAGGGAGGTGATGGGGCAATTCACTGAGGCTGGGGGTGGTCACAGGGCAATGCACTGGGGCTGGGGGAGGTCACAGGGGCAATTCACTGGGGCTGGGGGAGGTCAAGGGGCAATTCACTAGGGCTGGGGTAGGTCACAGGGGCAATTCACTGGGACTGGGTTAGGTCATAGGGGCAATTCACTGGGGCTCAGGGAGGTCACCGGGGCAATTTACTAGGGCTGGGGGAGGTCATGGGGCAATTTACTGGGGCTGGGGGAGGTCATGGGGCAATTCACTGGACTGGGGGAGGTCACAGGTGCAATTTACTGGGGCTGAAGTAGGTCTCAGGGGAAATTTACTGGGGCTGGGGTAGGTCACAGGGGCAATTCACTGGGGCTGAGGGAGGTCACAGGGGCAATTCACTGGAGCTGGGGGAGGTGATGGGGCAATTCAGTTGGGCTGGGCGAGGTCACAGGGGCAATTTACTGGGGCTGTGGGAGGTGATTGGGCAATTTGCTAGGGCTGGGAGATGTCACAGGGGCAATTTACTGGGGCTTGGGGAGGTCAGGGGGAAATTCACTGGGGCTGGGGGAGGTGATGGGGCTATTCACTGGGGCAGGGGAAGACACAGGGACAATTCACTAGGGTTGGGGGAGGTCATGGGGCAATTCACTTGGGCTGGGGGAGGTGATTGGACAATGCACTGGGGCTGGTGGAGGTCAAGGGGCAATTCACTGGGGGTGGTGATGGGGCAATTCATTGGGGCTAGGGGAGGTCACAGGGGCAATTCACTGGGGCTGTGGCAGGTCACAGTGGCAATTCACTGGGGCTGGGTTAGGTCACAGGGGGAAATCACTGGGGATGGGGCAGGTGGCAGGGGCAATTCACTTGGGCTGAGGGAGGTGATGGGGCAATTCACTGAGGCTGGGGTGGTCACAGGGCAATGCACTGGGGCTGGGGGAGGTCACAGGGGCAATTCACTGGGGCTGGGGGAGGTCAAGGGGCAATTCACTAGGGCTGGGGTAGGTCACAGGGGCAATTCACTGGGACTGGGGTAGGTCACAGGGGCAATTCACTGGGGCTCAGGGAGGTCCCAGGGGCAATTCACTAGGGCTGGGGGAGGTCATGGGGCAATTTACTGGGGGAGGTCATGGGGCAATTCACTGGGTTGGGGGAGGTCACAGGTGCAATTTACTGGGGCTGGGGTAGGTCTCAGGGGCAATTCACTGGGGCTGGGGTAGGTCACAGGGTAATTCACTGGGGCTGGGGTAGGTCACAGGGGCAATTAACTGAGGCTTGGGGAGGTGATGGGGCAATTCACTTGGGCTGGGCGAGGTCACAGGGGCAATTTACTGGGGCTGTGGAAGGTGATGGGGCAATTCGCTAGGGCTGGGAGATGTCACAGGGGCAATTCACTGGGGCTTGGGGAGGTCAGGGGGCAATTCACTGGGGCTGGGGGAGGTAATGGGGCAATTCACTGGGGCTGGGGGAGGTCACAGGGGCAATTCACTGGGGCTGGGGTAGGTCACAGGGGGAAATCACAGGGGATGGGGGAGGTCACAGGGGCAACTCACTGGGGCTGGGGAATGTGATGGGGCAATTCACTGGGGCTGGGGGAGGTGATGGGGCAATTCACTGAGGCTGGGGTAGGTCAAAGGGGCGATTCACTGGTGCTGGGGGAGATGATGGGGCAATTCACTGGGGCTGGGGGAGGTCACAGGGTAATTCACTGGGGCTGGGGTAGGTCACAGGGGCAATTAACTGAGGCTTGGGGAGGTCAAATTCACTGGGGCTGGAGGAGATGATGTGGCAATTTACTGGGGCTGGTGGAGGTCACAGTGGGAAATCACTGGGGATGGGGGAGGTCACACGGGCAATACACTAGGGGTGGGGGAGATCTCAGGGCAATTCACTGGGGCTGAGGGAGGTGATGAAGCAATTCACTTGGGCTGGGGGAGGTCACAGGGGCAATTTACTGGGGCTGGGGATAGTGATGGGGCAACTCACTGGGGATTGGGATGGGGCAATTCACTGGGGTTGGGTAGGTCACAGGGGGAAATCACTGGGGATGGGGGAGGTCACAGGACAATTCACTGGGGCTAGGGGAGGTGATGGACAAGTTAACTGGGGCTGGGAGAGGTCACAGTGGGAAATCACTGGGGATGGGGGAGGTGATGGGCCAATTCACTGGGGGTGGGGGAGTTGATGGACCAATTCACTGGGGCTGGGGGAGGTCACAGGGGCAATTCGCTGGGGCTGGGGAAGGTGATGGCGCAATTTACTGGGGCTAGAGAGAGTGTGGCTGTGTGTGTGAATGTGTGTGAGAGTGTATATATGTGTGTGTGAATGTTTGTGAGAGAGTGTATATGTGTGTGTGTGAGAGAGTGTATATGTGTGTGTGAATGTGTGTGTGAGAGAGTGTATATGTTTGTGTGTGTGAATGTGTGTGTGGGAAAGAGTGTATATGTGTGTTTGTGAATGTGTGTGTGAGAGAGTGTATATGTTTGTGTGAGTGAGTGTATGAATGTGTGTGTGTGAGTGTGTGTGAATGTGTGTGTGAGTGAGTGTATATGCCTGTGTGTGAATGTGTGTGTGTGTGTGAGAGAGTGTATATGTGTGTGTGTGAATGTGTGTGACAGAGTGTATGTGTTTGAATGTGTGTGTGTGTTAGAGAGAGTGTATATGTGTCAGAGTGTATATGTGTGATAGTGTATATGTGTATGTGAGAGAGTGTATATTTGTGTGTGAATGTGTGTGTGAGTGTATATGTATGTGTGATTGTGTGTTTGTGAGAGTGTATATATGCTTGTGTGTGTGTGAGAGAGTGTATATGTGTGTGTGAGAGAGTCTATATGTGTGTGTGTGTGTGAATGCATGTGTGTGTGTGAGAGTATGTATATATGCGTGTGTGTGTGTGAGAGAGTGTATATTTGTGTGTGAGTGAGCGTGAATATGTGTGTGAGAGACTATATATGTGTGTGTGTGTGAATGTGTGTGAGAGAGTGTATATGTGTGAGAGTGTATATGTGTGTGCGAGAGTTGAGGTTAAACTGAAATCGTTTAGGTGGAGGGAATAAAAAAAAAAAGAAGAAAAATAATGTGGTTGCATAAGTCTGCACACCCTCTTATAACTGGGGATGTAGCTGTGTTCAGAATTAAGCAATCACATTCCAAATCATGTTAAATAGGAGTCAGCATACACCTGCCATCATTTAAAGTGCCTCTGATTAACCCCAAATAAAGTTCAGCTGCTCTAGTTGGTCTTTCCTGAAATGTTCTTAGTCCCATCCCACAGCAAAAGCCATGGTCCACAGAGAGCTTCCAAAGCATCAGATGGATCTCATTGTTAAAAGGTAACAGTCAGGAGAAGGGTACAAAAGAATTTCCAAGGCATTAGATATACCATGGAACACAGTGAAGACAGTCATCATCAAGTGGAAAAAATATGGCACAACAGTGACATTACCAAGAACTGGAGCTCCCTCCAAAATTGATGAAAAGACGAGAAGAAAACTGGTCTGGGAGGCTACCAAGAGGCCTACAGCAACATTAAAGGAGCTGCAGGAATATCTGGCAAGTACTGGCTGTGTGGTACATGTGACAACAATGTCCCGTATTCTTCATATGTCTGGGCTATGGGGTAGAGTGGCAAGACGAAAGTCTTTTCTTACGAAAAAAAACATCCAAGCCAGGCTACATTTTGCAAAAACACATCTGAAGTCTCCCAAAAGCATGAGGGAAAAGATGTTATGGTCTGATGAAACCAAGGTTGAACTTTTTGGCCATAATTCCAAAAGATATGTTTGGCGCAAAAACAACACTACACATCACCAAAAGAACACCATACCCACAGTGAAGCATGGTGGTGGCAGCATCATGCTTTGGGGCGGTTTTTCTTCAGCTGGAACTGGGGCCTTAGTTAAGATAGAGGGAATTATGAACAGTTTCAAATACCAGTCAATATTGGCACAAAACCTTCCGGCTTCTGCTAGAAAGCTGAACATGAAGAGGAACTTCATCTTTCAGCATGACAACGACCCAAAGCATAGATCCAAATCAACAAAGGAATGGCTTCACCAGAAGAAGATTAAAGTTTTGGAATGGCCCAGCCAGAGCCCAGACCTGAATCCGATTGGAAATCTGTGGGGTGATCTAAAGAGGGCTGTGCACAGGAGATGCCCTCGCAATCTGACAGATTTGGAGTGTTTTTGCAAAGAAGAGTGGGCAAATCTTGCCAAGTCAAAATGTGCCATGCTGATAGACTTATAACCAAAAAGACTGAGAGCTGTAATAAAATCACAAGGTGCTTCAACAAAGTATTAGTTTAAGGGTGTGCATACTTATGCAACCATATTATATTATTTTTATATTTTTTCTTCCCTCCACCTAAAAGATTTCAGTTTGTTTTTCAATTGAGTTGTACAGTTTATAGGTCACATTAAAGGTGGAAAAAGTTCTGAAATGATTTATCTTTGTCTAATTTTTTTTACAGCACAGAAACCTGACATTTTAACAGGGGTGTGTAGACTTTTTATATCCACTGTATGTGTGATTGTGTGCTTGTGAGAGTGTATATATGTGTGTGTGTGTGAGAGTGTATATTTGTGTGTGAATGTGTGTGAGCTTGTAAATGTGTGGATGTGTGTGAGAGAGTGTATATGTGTGTGTGTGAATGTGTGTGTGAGAGAGTGTATATGTGTGCGTGTGAATGTGTGTGTGAGAGAGTGTATATGTGTGCGTGTGAATGTGTGTGTGAGAGAGTGTATATGTGTGCGTGTGAATGTGTGTGTGAGAGAGTGTATATGTGTGCGTGTGAATGTGTGTGTGAGAGAGTGTATATGTGTGTGTGAGAGAGTGTATATGTATGTGTATTTGTGTGTTTGTGAGAGTGTATATATGTATATGTGTGTGAGAGAGTGTATATGTGTGTGAATGTGTATGTGTGAGCGTGTATATGTGAATGTGTGTGTGAGAGAGTGTATGTGTGTGAATGTGTATGTGTGAGAGTGTATGTGTGTGAATGTGTATGTGTGAGAGTGTATATGTGTGTGAATGTGTATGTGTGAGAGTGTATGTGTGTGAATGTGTATATGTGAGAGTGTATATGTGTGTGAATGTGTATGTGTGAGAGTGTATGTGTGTGAATGTGTATGTGTGAGAGTGTATATGTGTGTGAATGTGTATGTGTGAGAGTGTATGTGTGTGAATGTGTATGTGTGAGAGTGTATATGTGTGTGAATGTGTATGTGTGAGAGTGTATGTGTGTGAATGTGTATGTGTGAGAGTGTATATGTGTGTGAATGTGTATGTGTGAGAGTGTATGTGTGTGAATGTGTATGTGTGAGAGTGTATGTGTGTGAATGTGTATGTGTGAGAGTGTATATCTCTATCAGATCCATTCATAATCCAGCTCACTTACACATACCTTTAATAATTTGTATTTA
This sequence comes from Discoglossus pictus, assembly GCA_027410445.1. Lineage (NCBI taxonomy): Eukaryota > Metazoa > Chordata > Amphibia > Anura > Alytidae > Discoglossus > Discoglossus pictus. Next base: position 385,005,675 of record CM050164.1, read on the forward strand.
GTTTTAACTACAATAAAATATTTGACGAAAATAACAATATACATGTTTTTGCATTGTTATTATTAAAGAAATATGTAGAAGAAATCTGAAGTAATATATCACCTCCCCCCCCACACACTGATCGGGTATCACAGCAGTCACTGTCAGGCTGGGCACTTTCATATCTCCCGCCCCACTCCCACGTGACTCAGCACGTCAGGTCCCAGCTGCAGATGCGCAGCACGAGCCAGGACCACATCCAGACCCACCGCACAAAAACATACTCTCTACAAAATGTTTTATTTAACATGCCATACCGGAAGAAGAAGCCATATTTATCCAGCCCAGCTCACATCCTAGCCATCCATTTCTACCACTGCTGGATGCAATAAAAATACAGACTAACATATATATTTGTATCCTGCTACAGTGTGTAAAGAATGCACCTCTGGGATCCAAAAGGCATTGCATGGTAAGAATGCATATTCATATGTAGCATTGTTATTTGTGGTTAATCTATCTATTCCTTTATATCTATGCATGCATATCTATATCTATTTATTGAATGCACAGGTAGATTGCTCTGCATATCAGCAGGGAATGTGATACAACACATTTCTTTTATAAATGGCAGCTTCCTTTATTTAGTGCTATATCTAATCCTTGCATGTGATTGTTCCTTCTCTCATCTTGTTCATGTTTTGCAGTGACGAGGCTTCTCAGCAAGGTGCAGGAAGCAGCTGGTGCTGATGTGGGTCCCTTGGATAGATCTGGGCTGGATGGATGGGAAGACAGAGCAGGCTGGGGATGCTGCTGAGAGCTGAGACAATAGAGGAGCCCTGTGTGTTTCATCCGAGCAAGAGGAAGCAAAGGGGGAGGGAAGACATAGGATCCATCGCCTCCCTTATCCAGATCGTTGCCTTTTTTTGCCATTGGATTATAAACAAGATCTATTTTTGCCTGTTTTTTCTGTGTTTGTGTGGGCTGATTGACCAGATTCTGGTGTTTTTGTCACTTGATCGCATGGGAGGCTGCACTCTCCACAGTATAGGATGGGCAGGGGTGTTATTATCTGACACATCCAGGTTGCTTTCTCTCCACATCCCCATTTCCCAGTCATGCTAATTGCCTTCTCATGTATTAAATTGGATCTTAGACTTGTCCATCCCACTATCCTACCACATCCCTTCTGTTTTGGAATCAGTATCCTTCCCCCCAGATCATCTCCAGCCCCATTTATTTGCAGATCCCTTAGTACCTTTTAATTAAAACTTACCAGTGCATGTGGTAATGTATTATTTGCACCTTAGCTCTATGGTTTGAGCCCTGATCCTTTAATGTATAAGGTTTGTGGGTACCATATTTTGCTATAGACCATATTACCCTGCACTCAGCTAACCCCATGAAGTGCAGCCCCTTTAGGAAGCCCAGGAGAGTGATCAGCAGCCCCTTTAGGAAGCCCAGGAGAGTGATCAGCAGCCCCTTTAGGAAGCCCAGGAGAGTGATCAGCAGCCCCTTTAGGAAGCCCAGGAGAGTGATCAGGAGCCCCCCTAGGAAGCCCAGGAGAGTGATCAGGAGCCCTCCTAGGAAGCCCAGGAGAGTGATCAGCAGCCCCTTTAGGAAGCCCAGGAGAGTGATCAGCAGCCCCCTTAGGAAGCCCAGGAGAGTGATCAGCAGCCCCTTTAGGAAGCCCAGGAGAGTGATCAGGAGCCCCCCTAGGAAGCCCAGGAGAGTGATCAGGAGCCCCCCTAGGAAGCCCAGGAGAGTGATCAGCAGCCCCTTTAGGAAGCCCAGGAGAGTGATCAGGAGCCCCCCTAGGAAGCCCAGGAGAGTGATCAGGAGCCCTCCTAGGAAGCCCAGGAGAGTTTTCAGCAGCCCTCTTGCACTGGGTCACTTGGGACCTGAGTCCATGCCTCTCCTGCTGCCATCTGCCTCGACGTGTACTGGATCCCCGTGGACCGCTGCTCCCCCGGCCGGTGAATGATGTTTAAGTACCGGCTCCGCATGTTCTTTAATGAACTTAAGGTCCTGGTGCTAACCCGAGCCGGGCGAGGTGAGCCGGAGCCGGGCCAGGCCATGCGGGGGCTTGGGGTGGGGGGCTGCGGATGGCCGCCCTTTGCGGACTGCTCCTCCCGAGATGATGAGGAGGAATATTATGGAGCTGAGCCCAGACCCCGCACCCTGGGGCTGGAGGAGAAGGAGGGAAGGATTGGGGCTGCGCTGGACGCCGTGTCCCTGGGCAGCAGTATTGATAGTGGGATGAGGACCCCACAGTGCAGGATCTGCTTCCAGGGTCCTGAGCAGGTGAGGAGGGCTGGGGATGTACCTGTATTATGTCTCTCTATGGGCAGGCTGGAGCCTGGAAACTCATTGGTCTATCTGGGCTGTGCCCTGAGGGATCTGTCTGAGATGTTTACTAGACATGTTTCTAGGATTATTCCTGTTACCTTATTTTATTAGAGCTAAGGTGCTTCTGCAAGTAATGATATGATCACAAAAGGTAAATAGCATATTGGTACCTGTATTGTAATCTCCTGCAGAAAAGGTTTGTTGAACTAGGTGTTGGGCCAACAAAATGTCTTCATACATGAGAAACCAAAATGTGTCTTTTCTCCAAGGAATCTGAAAAAATATAAACATAAAAACCCTTTCTGAAATGTACCTTTCTGTACCATGTGGATGAAGACATTTTCTGAACCCAACAGAGATTCTGGTTGTGAGAAGAACATATGGTGAAGCTGAGTGACATTTCAATAAAGTCAGGACTGTTCAAAATTGTCTCATTGGCCACCTGGTTGAGGTGAAAAGTTATGAATGTGTTTACTATGTATTTCATGTAGGGAGTTGCCCATTTTTTTTTTGTATACAAACATAAAGTGGCACATTTGATTTATATTAATTCCTTTATCAGGTTTGACACCATTTTTGGTGGTGTGGGGTTAAATATTTCACTTTAATTAACCATGGGCTTGCTTTTGGAACCTCATGTTAAGGTATTGCCTCATTAATCTTAGTTATGTGTTTAAAACATTGTACATTGAGTGTAGTAACTGCATCAGTTAATCACTCTCTTAAACAGGGGCGTTGTTTCTAATGTGGACTTAAGACCATATGTTTATGATCTCATGAACAAGAATACTATAGCACAGACAATGCTTCTGAAGGTTTCACTTAGCTAAGAGTCTGTTATCCAACAGGAATACTATTGGGATTGTGAGAGATTTTGGGAGTGGGATTACTTTCTGCATCAAGTAAATAATGACATGAACGTCTGAGTTTTGTGACACACTTAAAGATGTGTACTTCAGATCTTGTACTACATGTATACTTTGTCATGCAGCATCATGGGTTCTGCCATTCTTGCCTGTCATACCTGTGACTTGTATAAGAATAAACCATGGAAAATCCACAATGTGTACCAGATATATTATCAGTGTATATCTAGGATGTCTTCACAAGATGTGTGTGTGGAATCTAATTTGATAGTGTATCTTTCATCCTATTTTAGACTGCTTCAACTCTATGTATTTGTATGTCATGGTTTGTTTGATATGTTTTTGATTATGTGCCAAACATGTTACCTGTGTCTCATCATGGGATTTAATCTGAGGGCTTGTGTCTGGCACCGGAAATAAGTCCTTATGTTTAACACCTAAGGTTTTGGATCTAACGTGAGAATTTTTGTTTGGGCTTGTGCCAAGCATCTTAATATCAGGTCACATGTTTGCATCTGATGTGAAGCTTTGTGTCTGGGATCTAATGTGATCCGTGTGCCAGGAAGGTAATATGAGGCCTAGTATCTGGCATGTGCAAGGCTTTGCATGTAGTGTCTAATGTGAGAGAGCATTGTCAGAGATCAAATATAATGCCTTGTTCTTAGTGTCTGTTAGGATGTCTTGTTTCTCTGATCACACATCAGTGATTACATCTCAAATTAATATTAGGATTTGTGTCTGGTGCCTCACGTGAGGCTATGTGCCTGGTACATAATATAAGGCTTTGTGTCTGGTTTCTGATGTGAGGCCTTTTCTCAGCATTGTACTGGGCATTACTAGGTCTTGTGTCTAATATGAGATTGTTTGTTTGTGATCTATTGCAATATCTCTGACATGTAACATGAGCAAGTGTTTCTGACATGTAAATTTAGGCTGTGTGTCTGGAATGGCATTAAAGGCTATTTTTTCTGGAATAGTAGAAGAGGCTGTGTTGTTGATTGCTAGTTGAAGCAAATCTGTATCTGGGATTACTTTTACATACATATCAGCTTTGATAGCCTTTGCTTGGGATTTGGAAGCCTTTTACGAGACTGAGAAGCATGCTACTTGTGTGTCTGGCAAGGTATTTTACACCATGGTTGACACCTTTATTGGAAACTTTGCAGTGGCTCCCTGGCTCCTGTATATGTCAAGCCATGTATTAGCCTGTGATATATATTCATTATTATCTCCTATGTAAATATGAGTGATTTTGCATATGATAAGCTTTTTTAGATCAATTATCAGGAGCAGTAAGTACATTTCAAGAAGGTCAGTAAGGTTCAATATGTACTTATATTAAAACTACAAACATGAAACTTACATATTTGTGTAGGTTGGAAACACTACTAAAGTTTTTTGCATGACAAGAATGGGTTGCATTTCATAAATGTAATATTACTGGAAATGCAGCAATTTACTAGAGGCAGTAAATTATTCCTCCATAACTTGCATGGTGCAGTGCCTTGACACCTACTAATTGGAGCAGAGACGGGCAGCCACTTTTCACTTGAATGGCTAATTATATCCCCAAAGTCCTTAAAAGAACCCCTCAGTGTTTTTTAGCTTTTTGTTTAATGCATTGCAAGAGTGGTAGAAGTGGATTTATTTGTAATATAAGCATAGATGACATGGAGATGTGTTTTGGAGTGCAAGAGGCTTGTTGTGAAAAATGGACTCTCACTGTTGGAGAGTGACAAAAAAAAATGTTGATTGTTCAAAACATACTATTTTTAAAGGCGTGGTAAATAAATATGTGAACAAATATGTGAGCTCAAAGTCCTTTTTACCAAAACCACATATTAAAGGCATGACTAAAAGGTCTTCCTATGGTGCGTGTCTTTGTATCACACTCAGACTATGTGCAAACTAAAAGTTGGGACAAATACATAAAGAGGTGATAGGCACTGTGTATGTGCTAGTATGAGTTGGGATATTGTTTTTCTATGATCCTTGTCACTCTACAGACTTAAAGAGGCATCCAAACACATTTTATTCTGGCAATATTCCCTGACATGCATGGTATCACTTGCAGATCACTAAACACAAGGCTCGTCACCAAAGAGGAAGATAACCAATCATACTTGTGTGATAATAATTGTGTCACAGTAACCAAATACCTGGCTTCTTACACACACACAAACAGATCTAAAGGCAAGTGCTCACTTATTATTGATGCCATCACTGGAAAACCCAAATTACCAGAGATAGTGATACAAAGCATTATACCATGGTCTAGGACAAGAGACTGGAGTATGATCAATACTATTCTCTCACATTGATTGTTGGAGCATAAACTGATTTTCTTATGTTATTATTTTTGGTGCACTTGATTCAAGGTCATGTACAGATTTGTATAAAAATGATTTTACATCCAGACTATGCAAGCAGTCATGTCAGTTGCACAAGCTGCCTTGCCCCAGCGGATGTTGTATGGGACTCTACTCAACTTTCCAGACAGGTATTTCAGGATTAATTTACACCTGGGCTTGGGTATGAGATATTTAATATTGGAGATTTCATTGTAGACCCAACATTTCTTTTTTCTGTTTCTGACATAAAAACATTTACAAATTTAAGAAGCTGTGGTAACCATATGCTACAAAGACTGGAAGACTTTTCACTTGACCATGTGCTTCATACCCCTAGCAGGTGTTGATCTTCAAATCCACTATTATGCACTTATTACCTGACTGCTGCAGGATTTCTTGAGCTAGGATAATCTAAGCATGTAATGACAGTATTTTTCTGTCAAACCTTTCTTGGGAAAGTGGAAAGTGTCTAGGAAAGGTTAAACATATAGTACTTTCCACAATAGTAACATGTGATCTAGAGATGTAAGGATATAATAGAAATGTAACCTCTGTGTTCCCTATTACTGTATTGCAAACTTCTGATCAAGTAAATGCGTTGCGAGCTAATAATACATTAGTTTATAGAAACATTAGACACAGACTTCAGTACGGAGAGCGTTTTCTCCAGAGAAAACCAACATTTATGTCCAGGTACTGTGCAACTACAAATCCTTACCAGGATGAATGTCCAGTAGTTGGGCCAAAACGCTGATTTTCAATTCACAGTTGGCACAGCTCCCTCTTCATTACCCAGTTTGGTAATGTATCTGCTGTTTATGACTTTTAAGAGGACTTGCATGTCCATGTAAGTTTGATGTGGATATTATGCTTGAATGTAGTGTTTTATTGTCACAAATACCAATTCTTGAGATATTATAAATGCAGTGCACTAATTAGTAGAATATAGTAGCTAGCGCTATAAATGTAAGTACTAAGTAGAGCTATAAAATGCGGTGTATTATTGACCTGTAAATACAGACATCCAGTGGTATAAAGTGCTGGATCTATGATATGTGCATATAGGCACTTAGCAGAACCATACAAGGAAATGTATACACCATATTACCATCACTGTTTATATTATGGAAGCAGCACGTATCACACTATTGATTTACTAAACAGTACAATACAGTATATTAAAATTCAGTGATAACCAATGTTAGAATCTGATACATTTTTCAGTAAACTTTTGGGAAAAAAATATTAAAGTTCTATTAGTCTGTAAAAGGATGAGATGGTTGTTTTATATGGAAACTGAACAGAAAACAGCCAATACAGATCTTTCACAGAAAGCATTTGCGAATCTAGCCATATGTGAGGTTGGGGAGGCTGAGTATCTGGAATCTAATTTTAGCATTAGTATCTGGGATGGTACCTAAAGACGTGTGTCTTTGATGTTATCCAAGGCCATGTGTCTAGGATGTCAATTGAAGGTGTGTCTATTAGCTCATCCAAGGCTGTTTTTCTGGGCTGTTATCCAAGGCTCCAAATGTATGATGTAATTTGATGGCTTGTGTCTAGCATGCTGAAGGAACATGCGAATATGTCTAAAGGAACATGCAAATATGTCTTGTGAGAGCTTGTGCATACAGTTTTTGGACCTCCCAGTCTCTGAAATCTCACTGTACATGCCTTACAAGGAGTTTTTTTGAGGCTATTGTCCTGGGATCTTACAGCCTTATTAAATTATGATTCGGCCAATTGAATAGGGCTCTATATTAGCATACAGCATATTTTTTTTACAGAGGTTTTTAGTTAGTGAACTCCTATCCAAAAGCAAGGTCTTCACTAACTAAAATCTTCTGTAAAAAAATATGCTATGTGCTTAAATAGAGCCCTTTTCAATTTGCCGAATCACAATTTAATAAGGCTGTTAGTGTTCATGTTTTTCTGGGAGATCATTATGGATATGTTCTTTGAATCTCAGTATCCACATGTCCCTTGGATCTCAATGAGCGCGTGTACCTAGCATATCAATGCGAATATGATTTTTTTTATCTAAGTATGCTGGTGTTCCTGCGACATCAGCAAGCAAGTGTTCTTGGGATATCAGTGCAGATGTTTGTCTTGGATCTCATTGTGCTTGTGTTCCTGGGATCTCAATGATCATATGTTCCTGAGTTCTTACTATAGATATGGGACTGGAGTTCTTTTGAGGATAGGCTCCTGATATCTCCGTCTACACTTCTATTTTAATCTGATTGAGCATGTGTCTCTGGCATCTCATGTGCATATGTCCTTGGGATCCCAGTGAGTGTGCGTTTTTTGACTCTAATGAGCATGTGTTCCTGGGATTTGATTTGAGTAAGTGTTTTGGGATTCTTTGATGTCATTTTGTTATTTAGTCATTCATTCGTGTCTAACTCTCCACAACCCTATGAGCCAAAGCATTCCGGGAACATCTTGAGTCTGGTTATGCTTCTCCATGAGGCAAATATATTTAAGTGGGTTACCATTTCCTTCTCCAGTGGACCGTGATTTGTCTGACCTCTCTGCTATGACCTGCCCGTCTTGGGTGACCCTACATGGTTTAGCTCAGAGCTTCATTGAAGTACACAAGCCCCTACAACACAACAAGGTAGCAATCCAGAAGGGTTTTATGTAATTTAATGACACTAATTACTGTTTATAGCAATCTTTCCAGTTTATTCATATAGATAAATTAACAGAAATGCAATACGGATTAATCATATGGATTAATCATAACATCCTTTATTTATAAAGCAATATATAATTTGTAAATATAATATACCGTATATACTCGAGTATAAGCCGACCCGAGTATAAGCCGAGGCACCTATTTTACCACAAAATACTGGGAAAAATGAGTGACTCGAGTATAAGCCGAGGGTGGGAAATGTGCTGCCCCCTGTGTCCCTCTTGTGCCCTCTGTGTCCCCCTCTTGTGTGCCCTTCTTTTGTGTCCCCCCTCTCTCTCCCCTGTGTCTCTTCTCCCCTCTCCCTCCCCTGTGTCTCTTCACCCCTCTCCCTTCCCTTTGTCTCTTCCCCACTCTCCCTTCCCTGTGTATCTCCCCCCTCCCTTATCACCCTCCTCAACCCCCCGCCTCATTCTCAACCTCCCTCCTCAACCCCCTCCTCATCCTCAACCTCCCTCCTCATCCTCCCTCCTCAACCCCCTCCTCAACCCCCCTCCGCATCCTCCCTCCTCATCCTCAACCCCCTCCTCAACCTCCCTGCTCAACCCCCCCATCCTCATCCTCAACCCCCCATCCTCAACCACCTCCTCAACCTCCTCCTCAACCTCTCTCCTCAACCCCCCTCCTTATCCTCAACCCCTCTCATCATCCTCAACCCCCTCCTCAACCCCCCTTCTCAACCTCAACCACCATCCTCATCCTCAACCCCCATCCTCAACCTCCTCGTCAACCTCCCTCCTCAACCTCCCTCCTCAACCTCTCTCCTCATCCTCCACCCCCCATCCTCATCCTCAACCCCCCCATCCTCAACCCCCTCCTCAACCTCCTCCTCAACCTCCCTCCTCAACCTCAACCCCACTCCTCATCCTCCACCCCACTCCTCAACCTCCCCCCTCATCCTCCACCCCCCTCCTCTTCCTCAACCCCCCTCCTCATTCTAAACCCCCCTCCTCACTTTACCCCTCTAAATACCTCCCCCTCTCCCTTTCCCCTCACTTACCTCCATCTTCAGCTGCCCCGGCCTCCGCTCCTTCCGGCGTCTTGACCCTGCCAATGCTAATGACGTGGCGCGCATGTGACGTTACTTTATTAGCATGTACCGGGTGCCGACGTCCACTCATCCTCTCCCTCCCCTCTCTCTCCCCTCATCCTCTCCCTCTCCTCTCCCTCCCCTCAGCCTCTCCCTCCCCTCTCCCTCCCCTCATCAGCTCCCTCTCTTCTCCCTCTCCTCCCCCTCCCCTCATCCTCCTTCCTCCCTCCCTCCCCTCATCCTGAGGAGGGGGAGGGAAAAAGACACGGAAGGGGGTCAGATAGACACGAGGGTGGGGGTTAGAGAGACACGGGGGTGGGGGTTAGAGAGACACGGGGGGTTAGAGAGACACAGGGGAGTTAGAGAGACAAGGGGGGGGGGGGGGACTTGAGTATAAGCTGCAAAAGCCGAATATATGTACATGCATCTCTTTGCATAGAAAAACTAAGACTGACAAAATTGAATGTCAACTGGGTTGAATTTGTTAGGTATATACTGTATATGATATCTATGTGGAAACCTAATGAGCTAGGTCACTATAAAGTATCTTGAATTTCCGGTCCATTTACATTTTTGGGATTTGTTCCTTGCCATATCTGTTACAATCACTGTTAAAGTCAGTTTGTAGTTCAGGAATTGTAATACCCACAAACCCACTAAATCATTTTGAATGCCAAGAATTCTGTTTGTTTACTGCTTATCATGGCAACAAAGTATCTTATTTTAGTCTATGAAATGCGCTGTAGTTGGTATTAGCTGGCTTCATATATAAAAACAGAAATTGTTCATTTTGTAAAATAATATAATTTACAGAGAAATAGAGTTATTACTTAATGGGCCATTGTATTGATCATACATTAGGGTTTAATTTGTTTTTTCCAAACTGATTACAGATGAAATCAGTATTTGTAGGAGCAAAAACTTGCATTTTAACTTTTGCATTGCAAATTTAGGTTATTCTCCTCTCAGCAAACATTAGAAGCCGAGTGATCTGCCCAGGAAGCTATCCATGAAGGAATCTTTATCTGACTCATTTCCCACAGCAGGGGGGGGGGGGGGGGTTACTTTAGCATTCTCCGTGCATGGTGGATACTTGAATCTCCCACCATGCACCCAAGCAGATTACTTTAGCATCCTCCTTGCATGATAGCTATTTGAATCTCCCACCATGCACCCAAGCAGATTACTTTAGCAATCTCCTTGCATGGTGAATATTTGAATCTCCCACCATGCACCCAAGCAGATTACTTTAGCATCCTCCTTGCATGATAGCTATTTGAATCTCACACCATGCACCCAAGCAGATTACTTTAGTAATCTCCTTGCATGGTGGATATTTGAATCTCCCACCATGCACCCAAGCAGATTACTTTAGCATCCTCCTTGCATGATAGCTATTTGAATCTCCCACCATGCACCCAAGCAGATTACTTTAGCATTCTCCTTGCATGGTCAATATTTGACTCTCCCACCATGCACCCAAGCAGACTACTTTAGCATTCTCCTTGCATGGTGGCTATTTGAATCTCCCACCATGCACCCAAGCAGATTACTTTAGCATTCTCCTTGCATGGTGGATATTTGAATCTCCCACCATGCACCCAAGCAGATTACTTTAGCATTCTCCTTGCATGGTGGATACTTGAATCTCACACCATGCACCCAAGCAGATTACTTTAGCATCCTCCTTGCATGATAGCTATTTGAATCTCACACCATGCAACCAAGCAGATTACTTTAGCATTCTCCTTGCATGGTGGATATTTGAATCTCCCACCATGCACCCAAGCAGATTACTTTAGCATCCTCCTTGCATGATAGCTATTCGAATCTCACACCATGCAACCAAGCAGATTACTTTAGCAATCTCCTTGCATGGTGGATATTTGAATCTCACACCATGCACCCAAGCAGATTACTTTAGCATTCTCCTTGCATGGTGGATATTTGAATCTCCCACCATGCACCCAAGCATATTACTTTAGCATCCTCCTTGCATGATAGCTATTTGAATCTCACACCATGCACCCAAGCAGATTACTTTAGCATTCTCCTTGCATGGTGGATATTTAAATCACCCACCATGTACCCATGCAGATTACTTTAGCATTCTCCTTGCATGGTCGATATTTGACTCTCCCATCATGCACCCAAGCAGACTACTTTAGCATTCTCCTTGCATGGTGGCTATTTGAATCTCCCACCATGCACCCAAGCAGATTACTTTAGCATTCTCCTTGCATGGTGGATAATGGAATCTCCCATCATGCACCCAAGCAGATTACTTTAGCATTCTCCTTGCATGGTGGATAATTGAATCTCCCATCATGCAGGAGTCTATTCCTTATTGGTTAGATCGAAAATTAGATGCTTCCCTGCAGTCCGTGTGTCCTAGGGAACTCTGGTCAGACATACTGTAGCCGAAATCCAGCACAACCTGAAGGACTGAGTCTGTTTTAAGAACATAGTGCTGTTGGCAGCTCAGAGTGGATGAGCTTGTGTGTGTGTTTCATATGTGTGTCAATGTATGTATGTGTCCGCCTGTGTGTCTGTTTGCCTGTGTGTGTCTAGATGCGATCAGTGAGTTTATTTGGGGTTAAAGTTATTTAACTTTTGGAGCTAGCTCCTAGAATCAGATTAAATTTGTCAAGCCCTGCCCTACTGTGCTCACTGTAGATTAACATACCTATCTAGTAGAAATTGTAGGACATCCTCCATGACAGAACTACTTTGATCTCAGTATAACTAAAAGGGAATCGAGGGAGGTAGATCTGCTAGACTCTGCAACACTAAAGTTCAGAAATAAGTTGTAACCGAAACTACAATGTCATTTTTTCTTCAAATACTGATTTTATTGCTACCCGGTTATATATTTTAATGAAACCATATTGTATGGCCACTAAACTGGTCCTTTAATATAACTGAAGGGTTAAGATATTCTGCACTCCACCTTTGTGCTTTTTCTATCAGATTATAATATATATTCGTTATGCATATGGGATTTTAACTAGAGCAATATAACTGCTTCAGCACATTAGACACTGAGGTTGTATCGTTTCTGGTTACATGACTTTTAATACATGCCTGAATACTTAGGAAAGAGAATTGGAATCAGAGGCACAGAAGGAGGAACATTTACCTTGGTCAGATTTTAAAATAAGAAATGGAAATGTGAACATATATTATTATCTAGCCAGTACAATCATAAATTACAGTGTCTGTCAGATTGCTGGCATTTTAATGACTGAGGTTGTTGGAGCTTGCTATACTGAAAAAGACTGAATGTATATTTGTCTGTAAGGTGATATAGGTAGATAGATAGATTATTATATCTTGTCATGTGACAACATTAAAGAAATGACATTCTGCTACAATGTAAAGTAGTAAGTGTACAGCCTGTATAACAGTGTAAACTTGCGTCCCTTCAAAAAAACTCAACACACAGCCATTAATTTCTAAACCGTTGGCAACAAAACACACCCCTAAGTGGAAATGTCCAAATTGGGCCCAAAGTGTTAATATTTTGTGTGGCCACCATTATTTTCCAGCACTGCCTTAACCCTCATGGGCATGGAGTTCCCCAGAGCTTCATATGTTGCCACTGGAGTCCTCTTCCACTCCTCCATGATAACATCACAAAGCTGGTGGATGATAGGGACCTTGCACTCCCCCACCTTCCTTTTGTGGATGCCCAACAGATACTCAATAGGGTTTAGGTCTGGTGACATGTTTGGCCAGTCCATCACCATCTACCCATCTACAGCTTTAAATGGCATATATATATATATATATATATATATATATATATATATATATATATATATATATATATATATACACATATTCATGGCTAGGGGTACTGAGTTTTAGTTCCAGTTCTTATTCTCTACCTCCATCCCCTCTTTTGGCATGCGTTGCACATCCCTGCTACAAGCCCTCCAGCAGTCCATACCCACGCACACTGGTTCTCTCCCAAGTCTGTCCCCTGTGCGGTCAACCTTATAGTTACAGATATAGGGAATTATGTCTTTAGAAAACAGCAGGCTGATGCTTGGGGCAAAAATTAGTAGTGCTGATATAAGCAGACTGTGCTGAAGCGTTGAGTATTGAATTTAACAAACAAACCATGTAATTTTGTAGCCTGTTCTCTTGTCATTTTACTAATTGTAACTCTTTCAATTCCAAGCATGGTTTTTATTTTTAGCTTGTTTTATCTTATGCAGTATATATCATCTATTCAAGCAACGGCTGCCAAGAGGTTTCTTTTAAATTCATAACAGAAATAGTATATATTATTTTCCACTACTTTGATGTAATAAGTATTTGTTGAGCCACTTGTTGCAAGAATTTATTTTCATTAGAGAATGTTTCTTCTATTTTAATTTATATTTTATCACAGAATTGAGACAATGGCTTCTGCTTAATTGTGGTAACCCTAGTCCAAAAATAATCCTGACAAATTAGTATGCAATACAGTATGGCTACTCAAGCTATAATGGTATGAGAACAATTTAACATGGGTTCTTCCATGTTGGTGTTAAAAAGAATACCAAATTATTAGCTCATAAATTAATACATATCTGAGGAAGAAGAGAGCATTTTGCCTTCTGTTTTTCAAAAGCTGAGTTATATGGCATCATCTGTTTAAATATATAAAAAAAACAAATGTAATTTCAGGGGCTCACCACGAAAGGTATTAAATAATTTTAGTTCAGTAATAGATACAGTGAACTACACAACTCAAGTATTTATGTGACTGAAAGGAAGTCTCTCCTGCAGAATTAATGGGTGGGGAATTACTTGATAATCCTAGGATTACAATATAGGTCCAGCACTGGTATAAAAAAGACATTTGAATAAAACCAAGAGCAATGCAAGCAGCCTGTGTGGAAACTTAGTAGTGAGCGAAACGGACCGTCTGCATATATATTTTCTGGCTTGCAAGGATGTCCCTTATTGAGAGCGCATGAGTTTATTTATGTTGGGTCACATTCAGTGAGACTTTTTGGCTGGAAAACAAGAAACTGCAAGTATATTGCGTTCATGATACTGTAAAACAGCTATATTTATTCATCACTGAATTTAGACCATTTGGCGCTATATATATTTGGGTTAGAGTTGAGTATCCTTGCACTGCTTTTGGTTTTATTCAAATTTCTTTTTTATACTGGTGCTGGACCTATATAGTAATCCTAGGATTAGCAAGTAATTGCATATGAGGATTACTTTAAGGCTATGCTTATTCATTTGTTGATACTGTATATGTAATTAGGTGCAGTCATATATCACTTTAATGGAGAGGCCCCAACTATATAGATAGGCAACCTTTTCTCTCTTTTTTGTGTAGCCAGTATGTCCTATTGGGAATTATATTATCCATTTAGGTTTATAACAATTATATTTTTTTAGCACTGGTTTTTAAATTATATAATGGCGTTTTTTCTGTTTTTTATTATTCCTATTGAATTAAATTATATGTCTTTAATAGGTTTTTAAGAACTAGGATAATTTGATTGTAGGCCGTACTTTATTAGAAAAAAAAAATATATAAATAAATATATATATATATATATATATTTATTTAAATATTTAAATTATAGTGGGTGTAAAAGGTGTTTTTACTTGTGTTTAGTGCTTTACTGATGGAGGCCCTTAAACAATTCTCATTTGCTCCCCACTGCTATACATAATCTCCTAGCGCTGAACATTAGATTAGAGTTTAAAATAGTTTTCAGCTTGAATATGTATGTATCTAAACAACTAACAAAGCAGATGTCAGCAGCTTCAATATTCATAGCCTATTATATATGGGCTGAATATGTGTATTTGGTAGTCAGATAATCACCTCTGAATTTCGTACAACTGGAGCATTCCCTGGGGAATATGTATGAAGACGGTGCAATTTGCTCTAAAACATGCAGCGTATATATTTTCATCTGCTTCAGTTTGTTCAATCAGTGCAAGTGTATGAATCTTCCTGCTAACCTCTGGCACGGCATCTCTCAGGAAAACAGTGTAACACCACCTGAAAACAAGCACAATTGGGACCGAACTCCCACTGCTGCAGCAGGTGCAAAGCACTGGAGCCAGGCAACCTGATGGAGACTATTGTATGCTACAGAGGGTTATAAACCAATGTATGTAGAGAGAACCTGTGGCCTGTCAAGGGTGGGACCGTTTTACTTTATATTCATTATATATGTACTCTATAAAGAGACTCACATGTTTAAGTAGAAAGTAAGAACCCTATATGTACATAATATTTTATGATTTGAAGGGTCACAATAAAAATCCCAGTTATAAAACAAACATACAAATACATTTAATTGCAGATGATTATTGTACTGTAAAGACATTTAGTGAAAGTGTTAGATATTACAGCTTTAAAGTTAGGTATTGCAAGTATTTATTACCTGAAAGGTAATCACTCTCAGTTATTCATTTTATCTGAGATAATTAATTAACTTCAACGGTGAGCGGTAATAAGCCGGAAGAACATGCACAATTGTAAACACAGAGGCTTATGCCACAGTGCTTATGTATATCACTAACTCAGAGCTTTGTTGTGTCCTTTTAAAAAAAATATTATCCTTGAGCATATACAGTAGGTTCATGCTTGCACTTGGGCACTGCATTTATTATTATTATTATTATTATTATTATTATTTATTTGTAATGCACCACCATATTCCGTAGCACTATACATGCAAAAACAATAGCAATAATAGCACATTGCAAAGGATGGAGGGCCCTGTCTTTGAGCTTAGTAGTGCTTTCCCCAAAGCGCCATGCAAGACTGAAAACTTGAAAACTTACTATCTAAAGGGTTTGGGTGAGGTACAGGAGAGTGAAAGATAAGTTGTGCAAGTTAAAGTGGAAGGTGGTAGGCTTCTTTAAACAGATTTAAAGTGATTCTTCAGCATCCTAACAAATACTTAGTAAGATACAGGCTGTTGTCATGTTGATTTACTGGTTCGGTGTAGGAAAATTAATTTAAAGGACTCCTGTAGTACATTTACAATTAAAGTTCATTAGTTGCTACGCAATTTAAAATCAATATGAGTAAATATTTTCTTCTTACTTTTGAAATGGCTTATACTGAGCATGCCCAGTCAAGAAGGTGGGGCTATAATACTATATGAAGTCATTGGCCCCACCCCTGTGATGTTACTAGGGTGGTCCAGTGGGCAGTGCAAGGAGTTTTTACCCTCAGTGGGGATGGAGCAATTTGGTATGAAAATGTTCTGGAACAAGTAGGTTTGTTTTATAGACCTGATCATCTACTCCGAGAGCAGCCACTTTTAGCTCACTTGTGCCCTTCAATATCCTGTAGTATATCAGTCTGGTCCAACTCACTAGAGTGATCCAGCCCCGAAATGCCAAGCAATTCTACCTTGAACAGGAGAAACAGCAAACCCCAGACGTACGTTTTGGGCCCTCTCGGGTCTCGTCAGTGAGGTGTAGCTGCACTGCCTAAGACTAAGACTTCCTAACTGTGATAGGAAACTCGATACGTCGACTCCTTGCTCACTGTGCCTTAGGGAGTTCAACTACAGTTCATTGATGAAGCCCAAGAGAGACCGCAACATATGTCTGGGGTTGTCTCATAGTAGCCAATCAGTGGCAATATTCTGTAAATTGCTACCTGATAGATGTCATTGCAAGGCTAATATGAAAACTGTACTTCACAGTCTGTGTATTCATGAGCTGTGGTAAGTAGCAGACCCAAACAGGAAAAAATGAATGACTTTAGGTAGAAAAAACAGAGATTTTAAGCACTTTTTATTAAATAAAATACATAAAACTAAATAGATACATAGATATATTATATTCCTAGTGAAATCTAGTAACCTTCCACGTCCCATTAATTACTGTAATCCCTCAGCACTGTCACATGCATAATCAGGCATTGAATTGTTTACTGTTTATCTCTACTTCTCTCACTGGAAGGCTATTTTTACGAAGGTACGTTTACGAAACCAAAACTATGACTAGTAAGGGATGACCTCTTGATCTTGTTATAAGGATTTTGCACTATAAGCTCATTCTTATTAAAAGGACCAAAGCAGTGTAATAGGAACTTTACAGGTTTGTGAAGTTTGAAAAAATTAACAGTTGTGTAAGCCATGAGCATTTTCTCTGGTGGTTCAGGGGTTAGGATTTGGTGCTTTCACCGCTGCAACCTGGGTTTCATTCCAGTCAGAGAACCAAGAGGTCACACCACCCTGAAGCCATGCAGGATTGGGCCTGGTCAGTACTTGGATGGGAGATCACCTAGGAATACCAAGAGCTGTGACCCACTGGAGCCGGAACTGGCAACCCACTTCAGTATCTCTGCCTTGAATATCAAGTGGATCAGCATGGTGTGTTGTGGTCCATGAGGTGATGGAAAGTCAGACACCACTGAGCGGCGCAAACACACACAAGCCATAAGCGTAGAAGCATTTTTGAAGAATAATCTAGATTGTGTCTAATGGCTCCTGTGTTGGATATTCTCAACAGCTCATGCTTCCTTGGAGCCTGTGGGGGTGTGTTCAACTATGTATATATGGTACTTCACTGGATGTCAGATAAGCTTTTAGCATGTGACACCTTCCAAACTCCCTCACTGAGAAGCAGACAGTTGAAAGTAAATGTCCAAGTCTGCACTAAACAGAAAAGATTATTGTCATGTCAGCTTCAATCTAAAAAAAATGAAGATGTTCTCTAAAAATGGCTTGTTTGCTGTTAATGTTGTTATGTAGTTAGATATATATGTTGCAATGCTCTTTTAATGTGTTGTAATTCTCCTTGTTGCCCATCTACAGATCCCTGAAATCCTAGATTGCCAACAGTAACTCTAGCACAGGCAAACTGCTGGTTTTTAGTTGCACCTCTGCAATATACAGGTACATAGGATCAGATAACCAGACAGGACTGACACTGGAAGTTGTTATTACAGTCAGCAGGCCCACTATGCAGAAGGTATCTAGGATATAAGTGATAACTGTATATATTTTACCCATCAAGCTCAATATGGACTCTAGCTGCTACTCAAAGTTTACTTTACTAAGCTGACTCAGTGAGAAATTCATTGGCTGAAGTTCAGAGCTCAGTGTAATTGAGTTTTTTACTGAATCTGATGCCCAGTGTGTTCATAATTTAATATGGAATAGGGTTTATGCTAGAAAATGCATGTGCCCGTTACAGCATTGGTGATTGTATTTACGTGAAAACATTTGTCTATAGCTTTATTCCCATTCTATCTATCTATCTATCTATCTATCTATCTATCTATCTATCTATCTATCTATCTATCTATCTGTCTGTCTGTCTGTCTGTCTGTCTGTCTGTCTATCTATCTATCTACCTACGTACCTATCTATCTATCTATCTATCTATCTATCTATCTATCTATCTATCTATCTATCTATCTATCTGTCTGTCTGTCTGTCTGTCTGTCTGTCTGTCTGTCTATCTATCTATCTATCTATCTATCTATCTATCTATCTATCTATCTATCTATCTATCACCTATTACTAGTTTACTGGATAATGGGAAGGCTCTTTTGAAATGAACCTCAGTAGTTAACATGGGAAATGATGGAAAAGTGATTTACAGTCTTAGTTAAATATTTGGGTAGAAAGTGACAAATGAAATGCAGACTTGTGTATATCTGTTGGCAATGCTTGCAAATTGGTGTGTTTATAAAAGTATTGACAGTGAGGGAGATTATACAGTGGGCTGTATTGGAACTAGAGAACAGCTGAACTTGCACAATATTGAGCATGTGTTAGTAACTTTATGTATATATGTGTGTGTGTCTATGCATCTCTCTATGTGAGCTTATATCTATGTATATAAGTGCCTGAAACTGGTAATCTGCTTCTACAATTCCCTATGTATGCAGAATCATTTATGTAAATCTTTGTGTGTCTGTTGAGGGTATACACAACTGAGTCACATTATTATGACCTGAATAACTGGAGCAGCTAGACAATCTGGTAGTGAGTTAATAGGATGCTGGAAGATCGGCAAGGGTATCTGGAGCCATGCAGACTTCAGTACATCGAGGTGGCCCACCAGGTGTTTGATGGGGTCAAGTCCAGGGAATTTGGAGGCCAGGCAAGTACTTGGAAGTCTTTGTCGTGTTCCTCCAACCACTCCTGGACAATTCTGGCCGTATGGCATGTTGCATTGTACTGCTGGATTATCACATCTGCTCCAGGGAAGACAGTCATCCTGTATGAGTGTACTTGATCTGCAAGGATCGATAGATAACGGAATCGGTTGAGCATGCCTTCCATAGATATGATTGGACAATGCCAAGAAAAAAATCCCCAGACCATAATGTTGCAGCCATCATTTTAGGTTCTTCCAACAATGGTTGCAGAGTGTTTGGTTTTGGAGGTTTTGCGCTCCAATCGATGGAGCAAAAATTGTGACTCATCCTAGAAGGCAACCCTTTGCCAGTCAGAAGAGGTCCAATTTCGGTACAAATTGAAGCAGTTTCTGACGATGAACCCTCTTCAGAATGGGTGCAGTGACCAGCCATTTGCTTCGGAGCCCCATATGCAACAGGGTTCACTGTACTGTCATTTTAGATACATTACTAAAAATCAACTGATAGCCCTCACACACCTTTGCCATCGATGTTCACCTCCGACAATAAATACATGCCGTTTACACGCCGCTTATTTGCAATGGTGCTGTTTGTCCAGTCACGTAACACTGTAATTACAGCGGCAAATGAACAGTTCGCAAACTGTTCTGTTTCAGAAATACTGCCACCCTTGGCCGGAAAGCCAATAACCATACCTGTATGTTATATGATGGGACTGTAGAAGATTGCAGAACAATTAATCTAATGGCTACAGTTTGGAACTGCACATATAGATTGATCACACGGCTTAGAATTCTAAGTATCAGTGAAATAAATGGTACACTGTTTTCTTCTTGAATGTATATGCAAGTGAGCTGGGTTATGAATTAATCTGATAGAGGGCAATTAGTAGTGTATGAAAACATGTGTTATATAGAAAAGTTTAGTTTCCTTACAAAGTTATTTGCACAAATGTCAATTTCAGCTGTTCACACCCACAGGACGCTTACATAAGCCAGATACACACAGGAAATACAGCAGTGTGCCCACAGGAAATACAGCAAGATACACATTTTGACCTTTCTGGTACAGAGCACAGAAAGTAACTGTTGCAGTTCTTGTATTGAGCACGTGCCAGAAGGTAAAGAACGATACAATGTATTATCCTAATTCTGAATTTGAATGTTATGCTA
Source organism: Discoglossus pictus (assembly GCA_027410445.1). Lineage (NCBI taxonomy): Eukaryota > Metazoa > Chordata > Amphibia > Anura > Alytidae > Discoglossus > Discoglossus pictus. The sequence goes on from CM050164.1 coordinate 385,026,222, forward strand.
ATTGGGGTGGAGATTTCTAGGGGTGTACATGATAAAATGCAAATGCCAAAATACATAGGAACTTTTGCTAACTTCGAGGTAAGCTAAATAATGTTTATTTTGGGATTTTTTTATGCAATTTTTTTTCCGTACACTACTAATTCTCTTCTATCAGACGCATTCATAATCCAGCTCACTTACATATCCCTTTAAGGTAGCAAACTATCTATCCTCAATACTAAACAGTAACTAGCAAACAAGGAAAGCTACCTAAGTTGCTCTAAAGAAAGTTAAGTGCCATTGTCATCACAGCTTATCTGTATGGTCTTTTAAGTAACTAGATCATTGGTAAAATGTTTTTAGAAAGTAAAACAAGAGAGATTATTAATATTTTTATTTTTTTATAACAAATTATTCTTTAATACAAGTTTCTGTTTTCTTTTGTCATCTAACTCTGTCTGTTTCTTTCTCAGGAGCGTGTGTTCTTGTAAACCAATGATATTTCAATTACTTTTTCTATCTCAAGAAGTAAATCAGCAAAAACAAAAAACAAAATAATAGATTCCACAGATGCATAATTGTATGTAAAAAGTAATAAAAGGGACATGGAAGGTTTCTGGATTTTACTGGGTATATAACATACCTTTACTTTTATGTACTTTATTGTATTAAAAATTGCATAAAAGCTGTTTTTACTTTCTAAAATCATATAGTTGACCACCATTTTCTTATCTAAATTCTCCACTCCCTTGCCTTCCTAGACACAGCTCTTTTATAGTTAAAATCTAGAAAATCAAACATTTAGTGTCTCCCTCTCTAGCACTTCTTCTTCACCGATTCCTCTGTCGGCGTACCCCAAGGTTCAGTTCTAGGCACCTTCCTCTTCTCCATCTATACTTACTTGCTTGGTATCCTAATAAAATCTTTTCAATTTCAGTATCATCTACATGCAAATCACACCCAAATCTGCCTCTCAGCACCAGATCTATCCTCCTCTATTTTAGCATGAGCTACCAACAGCAAATCCTTCTGGGTGTCCACCCGTCAACTCAAACTCAACATGTCATAGACTGAGCTCCTAATCTTACCACCCACGTACAGCTTCCACTCCTCAAATATCTATCATTGTTGACAATGCCATCATCACTCCCACCTAACAGGCCCGTTGTCTTGAGGTCCTGTTGTACCCTTCCATTTCTTTCATTCTTCACATACAATCAATAATCAAATCATGTCATTTTCACCTAAAATCTCAAAAATATGTCACTATCTTATATAAGACACAATTAAAATTCCATGGCATTCTCTGAACATATCTCGCTTCGACTACTACAACTCGCTCCTGGCTGGCTTCCCCATCACCCAACTGTCTCACTCCAATCCATTATACATGCCACACTGAACGCTCAATACCTTCAAATGTCCTTTTTGTCAATCTCTCCACTGGCTTCCCATAGTCTTCAGAATAAAATTTAAAATCATGACCCTAACATATAAAGGCCATAAGAACATATATCTCTGTCCTCGTCTCAAAATACTCCCCATCCGTCCTGCTCTCTCTTTCCTACTCTCTTATCACAGCCTCTCGCTACCTCCTTCAGGACTTTTCTTGTGCTGCCCCTAGTCTATGGGACTCCTTGCCTCGCTCCACTAGACTATCCTCCTGACTCAAAGCCTTCAAAAACTCAATAAAATGCCTCTGTTATCAGCTTTAGCCCTAATATGCACAGCTACATACTCTACAGCATAATATTGCTCACACACACAATCTACAGTGTAACACACAGATACCTCCACTTACATAACCCTACTGCCTTATTCACTACCATCTTGCCTCTATTACCCTCCCATATCACACCCCAACCTTACCTTCGAGATTTTAAGCTCTTCTGAGTAGGGACCAAGCCATTTGCAGACCCATTTGTTTCATACCTGTATTGCATTGTACCTCACTCTACTTCTACTTCTCCTTTGTAGATAGCACTATGGAAAATGTTGGAGCTTTTTTAAATAACGAGTAATAATAATACAAATAGTACCTACCTGGATCTGCCCTCTGCAGCTCCTGAAGACAAAGACTCTGTAGTACTGACTGTGCAACATGCTGCTGGGACATGATCACTGATTGGTTATTAAGGGGCACTGAAAAGCAAGTACAGCAGAGTATGTGCCTTCATGAGCTGCAGAGGCACTCACAACTTTATAAGTACTTGTACTAAACGACCCAAACCTGGAATGGGAAAGTTGACAATATTCACTGTATATGTTTCTTATACCCTGTTGTAACATGCCATGACACTTATCTAATATGTCTTCAATAAAAATATTGAATCAAAAAGCTGCAGAGGGCATAACCGAGCAGGTACTATTTGTATGATTTAGTCAGTAAAAACAGAGCTTAAAAGTAAATTTAAAAAAATAAAATAAATTAATACAAGTAAATAGATTTGTAGGTATTATATACACTATAGCTAGTACAATCTAGGAATCCTCCATGTCCCTTTAAGTAGAGGTTGTATTTAATTGAAAATATTCAGAATGTTTTCAAAATTTGTAAGTGTAGATCTTCAAAATAGTATATTTTAATATATGACCACAGGGTCCTTTATTGGATTTTGCTCTTTAATATTTGCATCTCTGCACAATTGTCTGTACCTTCTTGTGTGGATCAGTGTCTTTGGAGGTCACTGTGTCTGGAAGCCCCTGAGTATGTCCTTATTGATGCATGTCAATGTCTGTGTGAATCTCTTAGTATGTGTTTCTTTGAACACATTTTTAAAAATGATGTTTTTCACAGAAGTGAATGCAGATTTAACTTAAATATATTGTTCCTCCCACTCCCACTAAGTTTCTAATCCTTTTACGAACAAAGACAAAATATTCATAATCATTAAAACAAAATCATGAAGTGACAAAGACGTGTCCTGAGATTTATGAAGCAACAAAGATTGGACAAAATAAAGCATATATATATTAAATGATTGTTGTGGTGAACTACCTACTGAAAATATTCACAACACAAGCTGGGATCCCGCCCCACACTGATGACAGGCAGTAACCTTGAAAAGGCTGTCCGTGGGTAGGATTCCCAGCTTGTGTATAATCCAACATTGGCTTTGCATAAAAGCTGTGTAATGCAGCTTAAAGGAAGCCATGTCTAAAATGGTTATGGATATGAATTACATGCAGTGTAATTCTCAGAATTCTGAGCAGGAAACACGTTTTTTAACTTATTTTAGACATTCGAATGTGAACACAAATGTTCTATTTATTTACTATATATATGTGTATATATATATATATATATATATATATAAAATGACAAGTTACCAGTCTCTTTTTCATTTGTGCCTGTGTTTCGGGCACATTGATGGAGGAACATAATACAAGAGGCTGTATAAACTTTTCCAAGTTTTACTAAAATTTAGCCAGTGATACAATAGTAACAAACAAAACACATTAATTAAACTAATAGGTCTAGCTTCCATTGAAGCACTTCCTTAACCAATAAACGGTTTCCTCATTAACCAGCTCTCATTCAGCTTAACCTGGATGTAGCAAAACAAACAGTCCAATAGTTTGCAAAATCACTAGTCTGTATATTTCTTCAGATTTCCAAGTTTCTACTCTGCTCCAAGCTGTCATAAGCTACAGGCTGCTGTCTCACTGTGTGTCTTTCTCCAGTTCAGACAAATTGCAAACACTCAATCCATAAGTAGCCCCTCCCATACTCCACGAGCAGTCTTCAATCAGGGCTAATTACTTGAGTAGCTCCCCCTGCAGTCCTACTGGGGAAAGACAGCTTTACGAGATCTCTGGCTCACATAAACCCCTTGGATAACTCTGTCACAATATATATAGCCTGAGATGTACACTGTATAAATAATAAAAAGCAAAGACAAAAGAAAGTGAACAAACATGAGGGAAAATATGTGGGTAAGACAATATGAGACTGGGGCTAAAACAATAACCAATGAAAATGAGGGGAGCAAATCATTATTAAGATGAACTGACAGATACAAAGAGAGCATTGGAGACAGAGGAATTGAATATGATGCTGGGACACGCCCCTTCACTTTTCCAAATACTACAAAAATGAAATATGTGAAACTTGTTTATCTTCCTTTGAAAGTAACAGGAAATGTCTCTATACGCAGAACATATATTTCTTCTCATTCTCTCTAGCATCTGACTCCTATTGCTGATATTTATGTTGTTATTATCACTTCTTCCTTTAGATTTCATGTTCTGTTATTCTGCTCACACTTTTTTACCCCCCCCCCCACACACAAACATTAAAGCACTACTGTATAATGAAACATTTGTGTGTGAATAAGGCCACAAAGGAAAAATGCCATAATTTAATTTAAAAAATTATGCATTTTCTGTTTTTTGAAGGCATTCATGATACTTTGGTGAAGGTTGCATGTATGAGAAGAGTGTTTATATCTGTGCTGGAGCAGGGCTTGCAATTATCCTTGCAACTGTCCAATTCTTAATGTGTATGTGTGTGTGTGTGTAAGTAAGCGGTTAGGGGTTTAGTGTCAAATATAGTCATAGGTTTTAGATGAAATTTCCCCTTCTCTTTTCCCCCTCCCTCATCTCTGCCTCCACTGACACACAAGATAAACACACCCTCATTGACTCCAAGCTAGCTTTGAATGCTGAAGCCAGATAATATGGAACTGTCTATATATATATCACATATGATAGGTGCTCATCAGATAACAAACTAACCTTAATAGGTTAGTTCTATGGACATGATAATCCGCTCTGAGAGCAACCTCGTTTAGCTCACTTGTGCCCTTCACCGGGAGAAATATCCTGTATCATATCAGTCTGGTCCCACTCAAAAGAGTGACCCAGCGCCAAAATACCAGGCAATTCTTTGAAAAAGGCAATCAATGAGCGCCAAAGGTGCTCATTGCCAGGCCCACGATGAGCGCCAAAGGCGCTCATTGCCAGGCACAAGATGAGCATGAGGCACACAACACTTTGAAAAAAATACAACTTTAACGAGCGCCATTTTTTTCAAGCCCGTAATTCAGAAGCCATCGGAAGAACGCTAAAAGACTACATTAATTCAAAAATTAACTTACAACTTCACACACAGCACAGGGGGGAAGGGAGGCAGGGAGCCTGTGAGTGAGGTTGCAAACTAATTTGAGCTTTAATTGGCGTTTTTAGGAAATTGAAAATTGGCAAAGTGAGAAACAAAATGCTGTAAACCCATAATTGCTTGGAAAATGGCTCAAAATGAGGCCGAAGGCAGTAACACTTAGGCACTAATCATGAGGCCTGCAAGACTTTGAAAAAAGAAACAATGGCGCTCATCGTGAGGCACGCAAGACTTGAGCGGGAGAGAGAGGAGAAAGACACAGGGGAGTGAGAGGGGGGACAGCATGGGAAGAGACACAGGGTGAGAGATGGGGGAAAAGAGACACAGAGGAGGAAAATAAGGGAAAACACACAGGGCGGGGAGAGAAAGGGGGAAACAGATACATGGAAGGGAGAGGGGGGAAATAGACACAGGGGTCAGAGAGTGGGGAGAGGAGCACATTGCAGACCTCGCAATGGGCACGGAAGGCACGAAAGTGGCGGATTGGACGACGTCTGCAATGAGCGATCTTTGCAAGGCTCGAGTTGAGCGCCAAATGCACTCATAGCGAGGCCCGTAAAGTAGAGGGGGAGAGGCTAGTAATGAGCGCCAAAGGCGCTCATTGCAGGGCTTGCGATGAGTGCCAAAGCCGCTCATCGCAGGGCTCACAATGAGCAGTGAGGGTGCTTATCACGAGGCCTGTGATAGTAGACGGTGGGAGAGGCTCGCAATGAGCGTCGAAGACACTCATCGAGAGGCCCGCAATGAGCGCCAAAGGTGCTCATTGTGAGGCCCGCAAGTTAGAGGGGGGAGAGCCTTGCATTGTGAGGCAAACAGCATTGCCAGCCTTCAAATTTTATTGCCGTCATTTTTGATGGGCAAGTCCCTTTTTATATATATATTTTTTTAGCTTACACAGTTACATAAGTTACAAACATGGTCTCAACTACTTTGGTCCTTTGAAAATACTTCCATCTAGGACTTGACAAATCTAGGGAGCCGCTGCTCTTAAAATGTTACTGCTGGCTCCTAAATCTTTAGGTATGGTGTCTATATATCTATGTATATTTTCTTCTCTGGCTCCTAAAATAGTTTGTCTGGCTCCTCAATCCTTGCTAGCTGCAAAGTTTAACAAGAGATTTTTCTCCTTGTGTAGTTATGGTCATTTTATTACGGAATCTGGTGCAGGTAATTATTTAATCACTGATGATCTCTTAGTTTAATTGCTGGCGATTTTCAAACAAATGTACTGTCATCACAACAATAAGTTAATTTTATAATAAAAAGTCTAAAGAAATGGTTATACATCATACTAGATATATACATCCTTTTTTTTCCTTTCGCTAATATGCATCTTTGTATGCTATTTTATGTCTCAGAGTACTTACTAAGGTTGGGAGAAGGGATCTACCTGAATGACAACATTGGGTATCATAGTTTTGCCCACCACAGAGACAGACCAGCAGAAAGATGCAGAACATAAAATAGTGCATTTCTCAGGAATAATATACTTTAGAATAAAAATGTCTATTACTGTACAATATGAAGCTAATTTTTCATGCACTTTACTTGATTCTGGGGCAAGAGCCCCTTTAACTTTTAATAAAGCTATATATAGATGAGTACAAATTACACATTTTTATTTATCATTTACATGCTTTTAACAGTATTTCAACTCTTTCTAAAAACCTTAAATGTGTCCCTTTCTGAATTTTCTTCAATTCTTTGAAAGGGAGACATTTGACAGCTGACAATCTGTGTCTATTCATATCAAACAGTTACTAATGATTTTCTGTTGGAACTGTGTATTTACAGTGCATTGTAAGCAACTCCTGGAGGGGATATTGAGGGCAGGTGGCATGTCCATGGCTGGGAGGGGAGCAATGAGGAGAAGTTAGGGAGGAGCTGGCAGAGGCTATATGAGGACCATATTCTCCTGCCTTACTTCTTATCTATTGCTGCTCCGCTCCAGGGAAAAAATAAAAGCCAATCCACCTTCCCTGTTTTTCTTTTAATGGTGTACATCTACGAAATTGCTAGTCACAGCTTGTGCTGGGTGCCCAGTTAGGGAGGAAGACCGGGGGACTCGGGTGTGTCTATGGCTTAAGTGCCTCCCCTTGGTGGGCTGGACTCAGTCCCTTTTATGTTTAGTAGGCAAAGTGATGCCTCTTTTCTGCGGTCCTAAAGGTGGGGGCAACCCAGCAGCAAAGTTGGTCTTGTGACCTATGGTTGGTTTGTCATATTGACAAAAGTTGATAAAGCAACTGTGTCCTAATTTCTCTACGTAATGTTTCATGGTCATTTATTTGTGGTAGTGGTGGTAAATGGGCAATGTTTAGTGATGGAGCCAGTGACCTTTACGACAATGCCAGGTCATGTATGTTAAAGAGCCATATCAAGCTCCACACAACCAAAGTGTATCCAGCAGATTACCACACAAACATCAAAATGATGCCTGCCTCCCTGGGTAGGTGACCCAGATGACAAGCTGAGCGGTCATGTTCATCAGTGAAAAATAAATCACGCATGTAGACATGCTCAGTGCCACAGGAGGGTGAGCGTGCCAGCCATATGAGGAGGAAGACAAACTCCTAACCTTCTGACTAATGTCGAGAGATAGGATTATCATCAATTAACACTGTGAACCTATAAAACATAACAAGGTTTCATATGACAAGATGTTGTTTATATGAAAGCATCACTGTTGTTCACCCATATAAATGACATTATCAGTCTACTTCTGTAGTTGTTTGGTGATCTAAAATAAGTCTGTCTGCTAGGGAAACATTTTTTAAATTAAATGAGGCATTCTTTTTATTGGTGTCCAACTCTTTGTGACCATGTGGATCTCAGTACGCCATTCACTTCTATCATTGTATCTCTGTTGTGCTTGTCTATAAGTTATCTTGTCAAACATACTGGAGTGGGTTGCCAATTATTTTCTCCAGTGGGTCCCAATTTGTCTGATCTTTCTGCTATGACCTGCCCATCTTGGGTGACCCAACATGGTAAAGCTCACAATTTCATTGAAGTACACAAACTCTTGGTATCGATCCAGAAGGGGACAGCAGAGACAAACCAACTGTAATCCTAATAAATATGAAAGCAACTAATTAGTATTTGAGAGCTGTTCATTTGCATAAGAGTACAGCAGAATCAATGCTAATTTTCTCCGGAGTTACTCATTTTTAATTTCAAATGGCTAGTACAATGTACAGCTAGTTTTTTATGCTCTTTAAAATAATTTGATTTTGGATTGCCGTTAAGTGAAGTTCACCTTTCACGTGCAAATAAGAATAGAATAAGATTTTTAATGTGATTTAAAATTTTAGATGCTTGTAAATAAAAAGATGCATGTTAAACTACATATACATACAAAACATCTCACTCACTGTCACTTAGTGAAACCGATCATAATGTCATTGTCATTCAAGGGGGATGAAACAGACTTGTTAGGATATGCATCTCTGGTTTTTATTGTACACTAACTAAACGAGATGAACAGGAAGCCTTGAGATGTATAAATATGATTTTTGTGATTCTAGCTTTGAAATGACTTTCACCATGCTGCATCTAAATTCATCATTTGTGCGCACCTCTCTGTGACCTCTTCATCCAAATCTGGAACAAGCAGAACTATATGAAGGTGTCGGCACGGCCCAATTTATCAAGAATTCTGTGCCATGCATTACTTTTTGTCATATTATTTTCTCCTGCCACCTTCAAGGTGGTGTGATACTTATTTTTGGCATCCGATATTAACCTTAAACATATGTATAAAACAGCTACTGCAACCTTTCTATAGAAGTAACAATTTCTTTAAAAGTATGCTAAATGATCATTTCTATATAAATGGGGCTTTTGGAAATAATTGAATGCTGCTATTTGAGCACAGTAAAATAGCTTTCAGTGTAAGGAAAAGTGATCAGATAAATTGTATGAGGGAGAAAATGTGCATGTGGTTTTGCCGTATTATTACACTTTATTATTAGGACCTTTCCTGTTTTGTCTCCGCCAGCAGTGGTGCACAGCAGCCAGTAAGTGGCGCAATGGTGGCTCGCTGAGACTGTGTTCAATTTGTTCTTAGGGATGATAAGCATTACATAGTAAAGTAGTAGCGCCCTAACCCTAAAACCTAACTCTAGCCCTCACTCTAGGAACAAATTGAACACAATCTCTAATGGCCACTGCATGCCACTGCTGGTGGGGACAAAAAATGAAAGATCCTATTATTATTATTTTTCTTTTTTAAGGCCAGCATTTTCCATAAAACTATTTGCAAATTAGAATTAAGTACAGTGTGAACAATTAGCAAATTACAAAGCTATGTACAACTTTTAAGGCAAGTAGAAATACATGTACAGATACAATACAATAGAAATACAAGATAATTGGGTCAGCAGACGGCTTGGTGCAACAGAGTTGGTGCAACAGGGTTGAGGTCACTACTCTGAAGAGCTTAAAATCTAGAAGATAGGGTGAGATGTGAAACAAGACGGTGATAGATGCAATATGGTAGTGATCAAGACAGTAGGCTAATGCAAGTGGAAGTGGCTGTGTGTTATAATGTAGGTTGTGTGTGAGCAATTTGGTGCAGTGTGTGCACTTTAAAGGACTACTGTGGATATATTTTAAAATGTACTCTTTTGAAGAACCTCACTTGAAAATGTGCAATTTTGAAATTGAAAAATCATATAGCTTCTAATTTATTACTTTTTCATATTTGTTTATGTTGGGGGGGAATCTGCCATTTTGTTTTCAGTAGTTCAACTTCTTGAGATGAGAGGATACTTTGAATACACAGGAAGTTTGTACCTACACAGTGGGATATCACAGTAGTTCCTATCAGAAGAGTCATTGGGAATCTTGATTTTTTTTTAAGGAAACACCCACCTCAGGAAGTAACATACCAAGCCAGGCTGAAAAAATGGCTAATACAATGTATTGCCAAAATGTATTGCTATTTAAAAGATTGCATCTTGTTATTTCTAGGATGCCATTGTCTCTTGAAGGTGATGATAAATTAAATTAAGTTCTTGAATTGGTTTATCTTTGCTTACATACACAAAGTAGAGCTGAAAGCCATGCAGGGAAATTCTCAGTCTAAGCAGTTTACGGAAAAAGACACTTGTTTGTCAAGTAGGTAATAATCTAACAATATTAGTGGCTGTGTAAGGCATGGACATAACATTTTTTTTTAGAAAAATCTGAATTTTTGAAGACTGTTTATGAGTATAGGAATCCATTTTGTGTTTGTTACAGAGCTGAATATGCAGTTGTGTGTTTTGGCTATCAATTGAGAGAGTGGTGGGGGAAGAGGGAAGAAAGAGACTTTGTTAAAATAATTGTATATTATTGAAATGGAAACTACATCCATTTCCCCTCACTTACCCAATAGCAGACTCCTTGCTTCAGGAAATGCAAACGTATCTCTACAGAAATGTAAAGTCCATCTCACGCACACATCTTCTACGCACGTATTATGAATTCACCAGAGCCCAGCAGAGGCTTCATAAATGTGTTTTTTACTAATTAAAAACTGACGTTTTCTGCTTATTTGTTTTCTTAGACTCAACATTTTCAAACAAATATTGTTTTTAATTGCGCAGTGGTCCTTTAAACAAAGTCTGTCAAGAGATTAGCATTAGATAGGGGGATATATACTGGAGGACAGTTCATACTACATTTATTTTACCTCAGAACGCACCCATTTTCTATTCAGTACACATAGCAGAGCTGAGGCCCATGCATGAGAATTTACAATCTAAGCATAAAATGGTTTAGGGTTAAAGAAAGTGTCTGAATAGACTGGCGTTTGGAGACTGGCAGTTATTTACTTGTGGAAATTCATGCTAGAGAATTTCTTTTTACCTCAGAACTGCTCCATTTTCTCCTAAATACAATAAGAATATAAAAAAATACCATTTCTCTAGAAACACAAGCTTTGCCTTCCTTGTTCGCTGCTTCCTTCTCCACCAACGTGCCTCACAGATCAGCGAATGATTCATTCTCCATATGTGACAAGTTGAGTCAATGGCAGGAAAGGTTTCATTTATTCTGTTAATGTCTTTAGGGCTAGACATAATACTGTCTTGATGACCAAACTACAAGCCAAGAGATCAAGTCTTTGGAAATAAATTGTAATAACAAGAAATGTGATGTAGAGGTGATTCGTAGGTCTAGAGATTTACAGCGCTTTATGTCAAATCTGAACCAGGGTTAGTATCAGTATTGTGCGCTAGTTTTGCTCAATTCATTATTTTTTGGCATTATAAAGTAGCTCCATATTTTTAAGATACACAACATATTGTTTTTTTTTGCACAGGGATTTTGTTTTGCACAGACATTTATTGGCACAGTTTTGCACCAAAATTATGCTATAACGCTTGCATCTGGCACTATGTATGTACCACAGATTTCAGTGTACTACAGTAGTATGACAGCTGCCTAATAAATGAGTAATTAAATATATTCTAAAGACTCCCTGACTACGAAACAGGTGAACAGCACTGAAAGACACCTGCGCTGGGATTGTTTATCTGGCAGGCGAGGGGTTAAAATCCATCAATTATGTACTGAGCTGTTTTTACAGCTGTAACCTAATCATATATTGAAATTCATTCAAATGAACATTTAATGAGGAAATGATGGGTTTACAAGCTTTTAGTAGGCAGTCTGATTTCAACCTTGCAGTATGCTAGCCTCCATAATTGTCACCTGCTTGACATAGGCAGTGGGGGCTTTTTAATGGTTTAAAGAGACTTTACCACCAACCGAAAATGTGAACTGTATTTGCTTATATTAGATATTTTATTCCATTTTACTTGTTTTCCTAGTTTTACAATACCATTTTGTCTCCTGTGCTTTAGCTGCATGGCCCGCACACTTTCCCACACAGTGTGCTCAGTTGTTGTTAATAGAGCATGGGCAGACAGATTGGCATCTTTGCCTACTGTGACATTATGCTGTCATGTCCTGCGTGGGATATTTTTGATTCCAAAATGACTGTTGGATTAATGGAAAGCATATGCATTGTGGAGCACTGGCTTGCTCTACAAACACCTTCCCGGAGCTCATTACATTTGTACATTTTCCCTTAAACTTCTATAGTAAATGAATAAAGATAAAAATAACTCACATTTGTCTAGCACATATTTAAAACTGCAGGCATTAAATATTACAAAATTACTTTTGTATGGAGAAGAGAGTGATGCCAAAACATAAAAAGCATGGTGGAAATGCAGCTTCCCAGCACTGTCAGCATCACTCAAACAAGTTATGACTATAAATGCTTGATGTGCCAGCCAGTCTCTTCCAATGTAAGGTCTACATGTAATATGCCCCCATTACCCTATAAAAAAATGTAAACAGTGTATGTCTGGTCTACAATTTTAACAGCAGTTACATGCCAGCCAGAGCTGCCCCTTTCTCTCTATTTCCAATCTTCTTCTTTCAATGTGCTCATCCTTCTCTCTCACTCTTAGCCACTCCTTCTTTCCATCTCGCCAGCCCCCTTTTCAAAAGCACTTTTTCGTATTAGAGATTCCCAAACTGTGGGATATTATTTTTTATGATTGCACAGTGCACTCCAATGTACCATAGAGAGCAGGGTAGTCAATACTTTGTCTTTACATTTCTCTGATGTGGTCTCTTATGTTTAAATATTGGGCACTCCTGCTCCAGAGCGAGTTAAAGGCATATTTATGTTTCATGGATTAAGAATGCATCTGATAGAGGAGAATCAGTCATGTATGAAAACATTTTTACATGAAAAAATAACAAAAAATAACCATTAATAAACTCACACTGATGGTTGATATATCTCTTGAGTTTGCAAGCAGTTGATTTTGTTGAGTTAACACCCCTTGCAAAAAATTTGCATACAATTCTTTTGTTTTGGCCAATCACAGGCAGCTAATACATTGTATCAATCTGTAAAGCCAGTTTGTGCACCAAAGTATCTGAGGATGTGTAGTCCCATTTTTACCCAGCAACAGGAAGTAAGGGGGCTCAGACTCTTCTCTGTTGATCTCTGCATTGTGCTGGTGCTGGCTTGAAGGTTAGTAAAGGTTAAAAACCGTACCCAGATGCAGTGTTTCTATTAGTAGGTACACTGTGCCTATGTAAGCAGCTCTGGGGTGTGGAAAACACATTTTATTTTTAAATAAAATAAATCTGTTTGTGTACAGAATAAATCAGTGCAATGCATGCTTCTGATGTAAGCTATACCTTTAAGTATTTCTCTATAATGTCCCTAATTAGAGTCAGATGGAAATCTCAACATTGTTACTAATGCAGATAGCAGACTTATAAAAAAGTTCATAGTAGGTAGGTTTTTAGTTTTTTAGTAGTAGAGAGAAAGGGACATTGGATCTCTTTCCCCATTTTCTAAAATGTTTAGTGAGTTCTTTTTACAAACCGTAAATATAAATAAGTATTCTTGACTGAATGGGGGCATAAACCTCCTTTGATTTCAGAAGCCTTTTCTAGGGTACATTTTAGTGATTTCTGCAGCAATGCAATCTCACAGCAGTGTCTCTATTTAAAGAAAAGGACAATACTCATAGAACTCCCATAGCCCGAACGACCTAAAGGAACCAACAAAACTAATTGTGTAATGTAATATGTGTAATGATAACAACATTACTATGTAACTATGCATATAACAGCAGAGGCCATATATGTAGCATTATGTTTGCCAATGTATTAATTTGGGGTGTAATAGTTGCTGGTACTACATGACACTCCATGGTGCACCTAATGTTTACAATTTGGAGTATATTAGGGTAAAACATTTGATTTTGTTTTGTCTTGAGTTACCAGAAAGTTTAAAGTCATGCTGTACAACCTTATTTTTTTAGATGAAAACATGTCTGAACTCACAATCAAAATAATTTTTCAGAAATATACATTTCTTAGGTTAACAGTTGTGTTCTCCTGCTTGTTATATTGTTGAATTGAATGACTTGGGTTCTGTTAACAAAAACAGACATCTTTATATATATATATATATATTTTTTTTTTTTCTCCAAGGGAATATTCTTGTTCGTGGGTTATCCTTGGTAACAGGGAACTACAGGAAATTGTAAACCAGTTCAGTATATATTAAAGAAAATGTGCAATAGACAATGGGTGGGGATAACACATATATATATATATAATTGAGATAATTTTTTGCAAGTTTATGATTGTTTTTGCATTATTGTGTTGAAATATATATTCTCAAACTATATCTGTGGATTAATATATGATTGTTTTGTATTATCACATATATAGTTGTGAGCGTACGAGTTGTTGCTAACGCTTGCGGGCTCGCGCTCCTTGCCAGCAACTGCGACCCTCGCAAACTTTACGTTGTAACGCAAACAACATACGAGACACGTTACCACTCATTACGACCTTGCAAAAAACATCTGCAACCCGCGGACAGGAAAAAATGAAAAACACAATAAATACACACAGCACATACATAAAAAGCTTACCTACAGCAAGAGGGAGCATCCAGGACTTCAAAAACTGAAGTTACACCTTAATTTAACTCAAAATAAAAGAGTTTAGACACTCGAAAATTCTCTAAGCGAGAGAAAAAATGGCAGCCGAACAAAACGAAAACGAGGCTACAGCACTCTAAACACGCAAAACACCACAAGAAATACGCGAAACACCACAAAACACCTATGGATATTGCGCTACAGACGCATACCACACATTTGCCACCCTTTTAATGTGGAAGTACACAGCTACGGTAACGGTTTCGTCTCGCGCACGCACACTATTACACTGCACACATTCATCATGCTTACACAGCAGCTCCACACCACTAATGCTGCAGCAACATCAAAACAGATTGCCAGCTCTTCAACACAATGCTTCAAAATAGGTAAAGTATATACATTTATTAATGTATTATATATTTCATTATTATACACCAAACAGCATTAGCTACCTTACAATTTTATTGCCGTCATTTTTTGACGGGTAATTCTCTAGTTATATTATAATATATAATCTAGCTATCTGTATTTTTATATATATATATATATATATATATATATATATATATAATATATATGCTAGTAGATTTATAGACAACTTATATAAACAGCTATGCAGCCTGAGGAAGGAAGGAGAGTGTATCTCTTCAGGGGCTCACAGCAGCCTTATGTGTGCTAGTACAGTCCAGTATTTTTACACAGTTTTTTTCAACAGAAGAGAGCATAAACAATCTAATTTTTATTTAAGAAAAAGTTCATATTAAATGATTGACTGCTTTATTCATTAGTGGCATTGTGTAAGACTTGTGGGTGGAGAATTCGACTTGTGTGGAGTCATCCTAGTGAAAGGAAGTAATACATAAAGGAAAAACTGTCAGTGGAAACTGAATGTACAAATGAAAACAGCTTATTTGCCTCAATTTAATATTTAAGACGGATTACTTGGGATCTATTCTTCACATTAGGAGATAACTGTATTTTGGGAAAATATTTACATCCCTGTGAAATACATAAACTAACAACTTTAGCAGCTATTAGCAGGCCACTGACGTAATCCAAACTGTTCAGTGAAACAACCTAAAAATGTTTTCAAAATGATGCCCTTTTCACAATATATCTTAATTCACATGGGCTCTTCTGATGTTCCTTACAGTCATCCTTCAGTGTCCTGCATAATTATTGAACAGGGGTGTGCAGCAGCTGTAGCCAATAGCCTATGTACTGTGTGGCACATTGGAGTCTATGGAGCTGGCTGTGACTAATAGCTCTGTCAGACCCTCCCAGCATGTTCAAAACAGTGGTGATGTCATTGCTGGAGGTTGTCCTAGCCACAAATTCCTCGGAGACTGATTGGAAGAGGTAGGAGGCTTCAACTACAGTGCCATACCGCATTCTGTGTCCCAAAGCTAGTGAAATGTATTGAAGAGAATAAAATGTTTGTATGTGTATTTACACCACACTGTGTATTTAGGGCCATTTGAGGACCGTCACAAGTCAAGGATGATCAGACTGTACTCAGAGATCTAGAAGAAGAAGACGTGATGGTTGTGAGATATTATGGGCAGAGGACAATTATTATGCAAAAAAAAAACATTTTAGGATTTTGCATTTAGTTTATGAGGCAGCAGGGAATGTATACGCATTCACAGACACAAAAACATATATATTTTATAGACATGTGTTTAAATATTTTATATACATGTGTTTAAATCAGCAAGTCTGTTTTAACTAAAATCTTTGATTTAAATGACTGCTTGTGTCATGGGGCTTCCCATCTTCGAATCTTAGTCTGTCTGTAGCCTTGGGTTAGGGATGTCCTACTTGAGCTTACTCTTTTATTGAGTTCTGTTATCAAGAGACTATGTAAAGTGTCATTTTTTTAAAAGAACTTAATAGGGTTCTATATGAATACATGGTTGCTCCCATCTTCCCAGAATTTTGATCCTCTTTGGAACAAATGCAAATATCTGTTTCCATTAAAGCAAAATTTAATACAATAGTTAAAAAAAATAACAGTTGTATCTTTTTTGTTCAGACTTGGGCCTCTCTAAAGGGTATATCTAGTATGTTTTTTTCAAATTATACAAAATAATATATAATTGCTTTAATGTAAACTATTGTCACTGATAGGAAAGTGTTAAGATTTAGATCAAATTAAGATTTACAAACATGTGGAAGAACAATATAACATATACTGAGCACCCCTCTCTACGTTGAGATTATTGCACCATATTAACTATAATTTCTCAATTGGTATTCATATTTCTCTTTGTCTATCCTTGCTATCCTAGGAATGGCAAAGTTATTACTATATCTTGCTACATTACAATTGAATGCAGTAAGTTAACCTTATTTTATTGGATATGTTGTTCCATTCTTGTTTATTGAGTTCTATCTACTGTATGTGTTATATATGAATCCTTGTTTTGTTGATTTATTGCTAATATGTGTATTGTTTTTGATAAACATGCTATTAAATTTAATCTGCATGTTATGATCTATATTTTTTGTTAATGTCTCTTTTTTCACTGTCTATATCACAGGCATGTGTAGGTCATCTTTCTTTTAAATGACCAGTAAGGAGAGCTCATAATTCTTTTCTGCAGTTATCAGGATGGAGGTGCAGTCAACCTCAAGACAGCAGTTACTTGTGAGGCCTGGCTGGGTGCTGAGAATAAGTGATGTCTATGGACATGATGTCATCTCCGCCCTGACTGCTGCAGAAAGGAGCTCACTGCAATGCTTGCAAGCTGAAAAAAGGGCTGTGGCCATAGTGAGCAGTGCAATAAAACATCTCATTTATTCAAGGAAACTACAATGTAATGCATATTAAATAAAGACAGAAGGCATTTGAAATCTAAAATGTACTATTACTGCCAATCTCATAAGCCAATGGTACTATATTGCTGTCTTGACTTATTTTTACTTGTGGTGCAGTGTATGACCATTATTTGCTCCCAAGAAAGTCTGCCACAAAATAAATAAAAAATACCAATGTCTGTAAGTTGCTAAACCATTTATAGTATATTTGTCTATAAAAAGCTGTAAGATTCTCTGTCAGATGGGATGCCAATTTATTTGTGCATATTGGGAAGAGTTTGTAATACAATTGCCGCATATTTTGCACAGCCCTGAGCTGTAGGATGTCTGAAGACGTTTATTAATATACAAGTGCAGTGTAGCCCATTCACTATATCTTCCTGTGCCCTCTAGCATTCATGCTTTAGTGACCAGTAAGGAGAGGTCATGCTAAATTCAACAACTTATTATTACAGTAACATCACCAACCTCAACTGCCCTGACACTACTCTCTCTTCCACCCTTGCCACTCTGGACCCCATAACTACACGCAGACGCCCTCAATCTCATCCACAACCATGGCACACTACACAAACACGATACATCCAGAGGTGCTCCTGCACTGCTGAATGACTATGGAGGAAAGCTTGCACTTCAGCAGATTTCCTCCACTACAAATTTATTTTACGCTCCTATTCCTTCCCCCTCAACCTTGCCAAACAACACTACTTCACATCACTAATATCAACTCTGTCCTCTAACCCCCCAAACGCCACTTTCAAAACTCTCCTCCGCCCACCACCTCCTCCCATCCCTTCCTCTCTCACAGATGAAGACTTCTCCAACCATTTTATGCATACAATTCAAAACATTCACAATGAACTCTACTCTCATAGTGGTTTACACAAGACACAACTAAAATCCTTATACACTCTCTCATCATCACTCGACTTGACTACTGTAACTCGCTTCTTGCTGGTCTACCCACCACCTGACTATCCACACTTCAATCCATAATGGACGTCTCTGCTAGACTCATCTTCTGTACACAGCGTTCAGTGTTGGCATCAACTCTCTGTCAATAACTCCACTGGCTTCCTATAGCCTCCAGAATAAAATTTAAAATCATGACCCTAACTTTTAAAGCCCTCAACAATTACGCACCCCCTAACATCTCTGCTCTCATCTCCAAATACTCCCCCAAGTTTCAATCCTGCAGGGTGCTTTTGGGAAAGCACCATAGACACTGGATTCGAGGCTCCTTGCTTTGTTATGTTTTGTTTGTATTTACCTTTGCCTGGAACTTATCTTATGTACAGCGCAACGGAATATATTGGCGCTTTATAAATAACCAATAATAATAATGACAGTATTACATTGTATTATTATTACCACATATGAGCCATTATAGCTTATTGTTTATTAAGTTTATTATTGTTATTATTATATTATTCATTAGGGATCCAAGTTACATAAAAATCTGACGTACCTCATCTAAAACTCAGGACCCACCTGTACTTGACATTTTCTGATGTACCATACAGTAAATATATACGTAAAAGCACATAAACATGATTTGAGAAATAGAAAAATAGAAGAGGCAGTTGGGGTATAGAGGTGCACAAATCTGAATGGCCTAGGGCACCATAAAACCTAAAAAATTTCATGCTACAGTATAATTGTGTATGTTGACAAACTAAAATAGAGGAAATTTATAGTAGAGAAATCAAAAATGTATCCCCTCAACTATTATTTACATGAGGCAATTCCTCGCTTGGATTTCAGTCCTAAATACAAACCTTGACAGAGCATATCCATCTATTAAGAATGCTTTGGCAATTACATTTTTGAGTTTCAGCAGCAAACCTCTAATTTTTGCAGTTTGAGTTACCAGCAGTGTGTGAGTCTTAAGAGATTTAAGGTAAGGGAATAAGCAGCTGAGAAGGAGAATCTTAGAAATAAAATAAACCAGAATGCACAGTTTTTGCAGTTGTTTTCAGCTGGATCAGAAAAGAGAGATGAGCCAGAGATGACTGCAAGAATCTATTTAATTTGCCCACATGTTGGAAGCGGATAATGTACAAATTACTACTGGCCATAATAGAAGTTAATGACTTTAATAGAGATAAATGTATTACATTTCTACTTATCTTGTATATCATAATGGCATATAATAATGAGTAAGCTCTTGTATCTGCTCCAGTGACATTGATGTCATAGACAGGCTCATGGTGCTTCTTTATGGTTATGATATAATGCAATTGTGTGTGTGTGTGTACATAATAGCTCTCTGCCAGTGGTTATTTAAAGCCTGTGAGAACAAGTGATGGCAAATATATAGGCTGTCACAGATGTTCAATGGTCTCGTGTCCTGAAGAAGCAGATGTGTATTTAGTGGTGTGTGTTAACGTGAATTTGGTAAGACAGATAGGTATTGTTTTGGGGAATTGTTTTTAGACATGGATGTTTTTAGGGTGGTATAAGGATTTGTGGGGTCGATGTTGGGGGTGATTATTTTCAAAAAGACTGTGAGTAGGTGTTGATTATACAGAAATGATTGCCAGAAAACTAAATTAGATTTAACAAGAAGGAGTTATAAAGAGGAAGTTAGGTACTGGAATTGGATGCTGATGCAAGTGATGTTCCTATAATGACACCGTTGGGTTTCAGAGAGTTAAATATACCCAGAAGGGTAGCATGGGTAGGTACCTGGGTTCTAGTGAAGAGAAGTTTAAAAGGTCTGAGTAGCAGAGTGAGTGAGTGAGGGATTATGGGAATGTGGAGAGAAAACCTCTGTGAGGTGGTTGGGTTATTAGACAAAGATAAATCATTTCAGAACTTTTTCCACCTTTAATGTGACCTATAAACTGTACAACTCAATTGAAAAACAAATTGAAATCTTTTAGGTAGAGGGAAGAAAAAATATAAAAATAAAATAATATGGTTGCATAAGTATGCACACCCTTAAACTAATACTTTGTTGAAGCACCTTTTGATTTTATTACAGCACTCAGTCTATCAGCATGGCACATTTTGACTTGGCAATATTTGCCCACTCTTCTTTGCAAAAACACTCCAAATCTGTCAGATTGCGAGGGCATCTCCTGTGCACAGCCCTCTTCAGATCACCCCACAGATTTTCCATTCCTTTGTTGATTTGGATGTATGCTTTGGGTCGTTGTCATGCTGAAAGATGAAGTCCAGAAGGTGGGTGAGCTGTAGTTTGAGAATATAGTTACAGAGCTATATAAGATGTGGTAAGAACAAAATGGAAACTGTATGTATGGTGGATATTTGTTGAGTGGGTAAGCATTATTTACTGGGCGACGTAGCTTTTGTGTCACATGGTTTGAGGTAACAGAGAACCGTTGATCTCAGCTGAATGTGTGGCTTGTGTAGATTAAGGACATCAGTTATAGGTTGGTCTAGAAATGCTGCATTCGGATATATTGGGAAACCATTTGGAAGGAATTACAGGGGTATAGGGGTGAGAAAACAGTGTTATTAAAGGACCACACTATGATAGAAATATATATACAGTGGATATAAAAAGTCTACACACCCCTGTTAAAATGTCAGGTTTCTGTGCTGTAAAGAAAATGAGACAAAGATAAATCATTTCAGAACTTTTTCCACCTTTAGTGTGTCCTATAAACTCTACAACTCAATTGAAAAACAAACTGAAATCTTTTAGGTAGAGGGAAGAAAAAATATAAAAATAAAATAATATGGTTGCATAAGTATGCACACCCTTAAACTAATACTTTGTTGAAGCACCTTTGTGATTTTATTACAGCACTCAGTCTTTTTGGGTATGAGTCTATCAGCATGGCACATTTTGACTTGGCAATATTTGCCCACTCTTCTTTGCAAAAACACTCCAAATATGTCAGATTGCGATGTCATCTCCTGTGCACAGCCCTCTTCAGATCACCCCACAGATTTTCAATCAGATTCAGGTCTGGGCTCTGGCTGGGCCACTCCAAAACTTTAATCTTCTTCTGGTGAAGCCATTCCTTTGTTTATTTAGATGTATGCTTTGAGTCGTTGTCATGCTGAAAGATGAAGTTCCTCTTCATGTTCAGCTTTCTAGAAGAAGCCTGAAGGTTTTGTGCCAATATTGACTGGTATTTGGAACTGTTCATAATTCCCTCTATCTTAAATAAGGCCCCAGTTGCAGCTGAAGAAAAACAGCCCCAAAGCATGATGCTGCCACCACCATGCTTCACTGTGGGTATGGTGTTCTTTTGGTGATGTGCAGTATTGTTTTAGCGCCAAACATATCTTTTGGAATTATGGCCAAAAACTTCAACCTTGGTTTCATCAGACCATAACACCTTTTCCCACATGCTTCTGGGAGCCTTGAGATGTGTTTTTGCAAAATGTAGCCTGGCTTGGATGGCTTTCGTCTTGCCACTCTACCCCATAGCCCAGACATATGAAGAATACAGGAGATTGTTGTCACATGTACCACACAGCCAGTACTTGCCAGATATTCTTGCAGCTCATTTAATGTTGCTGTAGGCCTCTTGGTAACCTCCCAGACCAGTTTTATTCTTGTCTTTTAATCAACTTTGGAGGGAGCTCCAGTTCTTGGTAATATCACTGTTGTGCCATATTTTCTCCACTTGATGATGACTGTCTTCACTGTGTTCCATGGTATATCTAATGCCTTGGAAATTCTTTTGTACCCTTCTCTTGACTGATACCTTTTAACAATGAGATCCGTCTGATGCTTTGGAAGCTCTCTGTGGACCATGGCTTTTGCTGTGGGATGTGACTAAGAAAATTTCAGGAAAGACCAACTAGAGCAGCTGAACTTTATTTGTGGTTAATCAGAGGCACTTTAAATGATGGCAGGTGTATGCTGACTCCTATTTAACACAATTTGGAATATGATTGCTTAATTCTGAACACAGCTACATCCCCGGTTATAAGAGGGTGTGCAGACTTATGCAACCACATTATTTTTCTTCTTTTTTTTTTCTTCCCTCCACCTAAAAGATTTCAGTTTGTTTTTCAATTGAGTTGTACAGTTTATGGGTCACATTAAAGGTGGAAAAAGTTCTGAAATGGTTTATCTTTGTCTAATTTTTTTATAGCACAGAAACCTGACATTTTAACAGGGGTATGTAGACTTTTTATATCCAATGTATGCCTGAAAAAAATGTCTCACTAAGATCATAATTTGACATCAAAACTAGTGCTTAATTAGAAAAATAAAGATTTTTTTTTTTATCTTTAAAAGAAAATAGAACAAGTATATATTGCTTAAAAGCAATTAATAAAGTTGAAAAGTTTTGAAAGTTCCATGGTGTTAACAAAATAAGATATGCATCTTTAGGAGGAATATCCATAAGAGAATATATAGTATCAGCAAGAAATGTATTGGGTTCTGGAAGCATCCATGATATTATACTTTGGTGGAGGTTGTATACAGAACCAGATGTTACTTTTTCTTCAGGGCAAGGCAATTATTGCTTACTTTTGAGCATGTGTGGGAGATTTGGGTAAGAATCAAATTCCAACAGCTCCAGTGATATTAAAAGTCTCCCTCTTCTCTTCCTCCCGCCCTTCTCTTTGCTGTTCAGTAGATTAGTACATGCCATCAGGTTCAAGCTATCAGACAAGATGGAAACTTGCATCATACAAACTAATCTTCAAAAGTTAAGAATTTCTAGAAATGTTCACTGCTTACACAGCTGCTAATAATGTTCATTTTTGTTATATACTTCACTAAAATAAATGTTCTTAAAATACAGTGGTCCTTTAATGGGCAGTTAAAGTTAAGGTAGCATTTGGAACAAAACTACAGGCATATATGACAAGTGTTAAAACCAGGAATTTAAATTGTATTCTGGGGGTTATATCAGTGGTATGGGATGGACTGCAAAACACGGGTCTTAATAATTTAGATATCAGTAACTGAACTGAAACATCTGCCTTATTGGGTCAATATGTTTCAAAATCAATCTTACATTGGAGAAGACCAGTGTTGTGAGAACTTCCCTATTTTCTTTTTATATATAATGATTTGTTTTTAATGCCATGCATTATTAAAGAGACATGGAATTCATCAATACTGTTATACATCATTAGAGCACTAAAACCAAGTAAAGAAACTTAATTTCTTAAAATAGATGCATATTTCACTGTTTTATAAGTTCATATATATGTTTTTATATTGCCTTGTTATTCCAGCTAATGTCTGCGTAGAGCTTCTTTACTCAGTAGGTTCTGCAAGAACCAAAAATAACACCCTGCAAATAACAAAATAAATCTAGCCGGAAACAAAAAAGTCAGCTTAATGTTTTTTTTTTAGACAACATACTTAGTAATATGCTGGCTAGTACATCTAGTACTATAGAAACATTGTACATATGAGTTACAGGGCTAGACCTTGCAAGGACTGCTTGGAAGGATCGGTGAGTGAAAACGGTGCTTTTATGCACTGGTTAATAAAATAATCTTTAAATATGCAAAAAAGCAATTACCGTATATACTCGAGTATAAGCCGACCCGAGTATAAGCCGAGGCACCTATTTTACCACAAAATACTGGGTAAAATGATTGACTCGAGTATAAGCCAAGGGTGGGCAATGTGCTGCCCCCTGTGTCCCTCTTGTGCCCTCTGTGTCCCCCCTCTCTCTCCCGTGCCGGCACCCGGTATATGCTAATGACGTGGCGCGCATGTGACGTCACATGCGCGCCGGGTCAAGAAGGAGCGGAGGCCGGAGCAGAAGCAGGTAAGTGAGGGGAAAGTGAGAGGGGGAGGTATTTAGGGGGGTTTAGAATGAGGAGGGGGGGTTGAGGTTTAGAATGAGGAGGGGGGGTTGAGGATGAGGAGGGGGGAGGGAAAGAGACACGGGGGGTTAGAGAGACACGGGGGGGTAGAGAGACACAGTGGGGGGGGGGGGGGGGGGGGGGGGGTTGAAGAGACACGGGGGAGGGGGGGGGGGGGGGGGGGGGGGGGGGGAGTGACTCGAGTATAAGCCGAAGGGGCCCTTTTTAGCCTTAAAAATGGGCTGAAAAACTCGGCTTTTACTCGAGTGTATACGGTATGTAGTTTATTTTAATAGTAAAAATAGAGAACACTCCATCTTCCTTTAAGTGTGAGCGATAGCGGTGTCCTCAGGCCAGCATCAGCAGGGCCACAATGAGAGGTAACCATGGTAACAGTGAGTTGTACACATACAGAACAGTAAGTGTGCCTGTCAGCAGGCCTCTGCAATCACAGCCTGTATCTATTGTATCCATCCTCCCAGTTCAGTAGGTGAGATGTGACAGCTGCTGAGGCATTGTGTGTGTGAGAGATCACATGATGGCGCAGTCACATGACAGCTCATCTTGCAGGCAGGGTGTAAACAATGACAATGGCAGCAAAGGCATGTTTACAAATGCATTAAAAAAATAAGACATAAAGTACCTATAACACACTGACCGGTATTTCTCAGTCTCTTATCAAAAATACTATCTAGAATAAGGATTGACACAGTTATCTGAAACATAGGACCCAGTCTGATTCGTTGGGAGCCAGACAATCATTTTTAGGAGCCAGGCTATATATTATATATATAAATATATGTATAATAAATAAAGTTAGTAGCCAGTAGTTCAATTTTAAAATCCATTGCTGGTTGCCTTCCAGTATTTGTCAAGCCTTTTGTCTAAAAAAAAAACTAGATCTTTGCTTACTATAATTTCTTCTAGATAGTGTTTTTCATATTGATCTTTGAAAACAAGGAGCATATGAGCCCTTGTTCAAAATATCTGTTTTTTATAGGCAGTAGTGGGACTTTCTCAGTCACTGAATGCTAAAAGGTATTATAATTTCATAGTAATTGAGGTTGAAAGGAGACTTTTAGACTATGACGTTCAACATTTTCAGGTCTCCTCTGATCCTTGTATTATACCAATTGTGAACTAATCCAGAGGAAAGCAAACGAAAGACCCCTCTGAAACATTCCCTCATACAGGAAAAAGAAATCCTTCCTGATCCCGCAAACTGGGAAGTGGATCTACTCTACTTTATATGGCAAATTGGAGATTACAAATATGGTATAATACAAAACTATAGTTAATAACAAGTACTTTATAAAGAAAATATTATTAAACAATGAATTTTCCTGCAGTAAACTAACATACAAGTTTGCCATTTGCATTTTTGATCCACCCACAAACCGATATATTTATATTTTTTGTTATGGGAAATAATTTGCATTAATTACTGATAAACCCATGAGACACTGGGGCCATTGTTTTCAATGCAGTCTCCTGTACAAAAATAAACTCGGCATGCTCAAAAACTGTTAAAGTACTTGTAATTACCTATAGTTTTGAATGATACCATATTTGGAAACTCCTCTGTGTCACTTTAACTGCCATACATTGGCCCTCATTAAATTGCAATTTGGCCAATTGAATAGGGCTCTAAATAAGCACATAGCATATTTTTTTAAAGAAGTTTTTAGTTAGTGAACATTTATCCAAAAACAAGGTCTTCACTAACTAAAAACTTCTGTAAAAAAAATATGCTATGTGCTTATTTAGAGCCCTATTCAATTGGCCGAATCGCAATTGAATGCTGTCTCATTAAGTAGCAAGTTCAACAACCTGACTAAAACTGTGAAGAACATTTTCTTTCTTTGAGGTGAAAATTTTTCTTTCTAACCACAAGGGGTGACCTCTTGTCGAATGTAAACTTCTTGGCAAGAAAAGTTCATCTGACACCTTATATTGATCCTATATTGATCTATATTTATAAAGTATCATAGATGAGATCTTCCTTGCTTGACACTGGCAAGTGGTACTAAATCTAATCTGCTAGAAAATGTATGGCACATATCCCCTCTCAGGTCTGATAATGGTGTGATTATCAGATATCTGATTGACGCCCAGTAATTATTTCACTTGCACGTATTTGATCAGATTTTGGCACAAATCTATGATATTGGCAAACATCTTGACATCCATTTAATTATCTCTTCTGCCATGTGGCTTATACGTTCTTTCCATACAAATGTTCCTTATGGTGGCATAATCCTCTTTCTGCGTCCTAACAGAAGGGTTTGGATATGATCCCCTGCTTCTCTGTGTTTTTCTGCCATTTGGGAACGACAACCCTAATAGGATTTATCCCGCTTACAGTGGATGTGATATTTACTGTAATCTCTTTATCTGCCAACAAAATCATTGTTTCCATAGAGAAACGCAAACATACATTTGGGATACTGGCAAAATTTTATCTAGGCCAGAATATAAGTCAACATTTGTAAGAAAATATGTAATAATGTAATAGTAGAATTGTGGAGAGACCATTTTTTTCATTGAATGCACTGGACCCTGGACAGGTAAATTACATTATAATCGTGTCACCTTTTCCTGTTATATTTCTGCTGGCATTGCTGTACTAATCATCAAATGGCTGAAACACTTGTGTAGCGGATTAATTTGCCAGAATTGCAGGGTGATAACCCTGATTCCGGTTTGTATTTGTTGGTAGAGGAGCAACACTGTACCTGATTCTCTCCTGGCACTGAGCTGGGCTATTGGTGTTGTTCTCTTTATATTGCTGTGAAGCTGTGAAACTGACCTAGTTCTGCCTCAGTTAGAGAGTAGCTGCAAAGGCCTCTGATCGACCTAATTCTCTAATTCACATGCCAGAGGGTTGTGTCATTGATCTGATTTTCTATGTTTGCCAATGGAGAGCTTTGACACTGACCTCATTTTTCTGTTTCTTCTGGCAAAGGTTTTCACACTCATGGACAAGATTATCTCTATCAGTCCAAAGCTGGGACCTAATGTATTTTTCTTAAATAATTCTTTCAGTGCATGTGCATTCCAAACAAGCAACGCTGGAAAAATATGCTAGAGATTCGCCATTCTGGGGAAAGTCACTGGTCTATTAGATGGGTTAAAGCATGCTTACATGTTCTAATGCAGGAAAGCACTTAGAGTTAAGCTCACTATTTTAGATTCAATAAAGGCAAGGTGAGGTGGTATAATTATATATGTTTCTAATCAATGTAAAGTATTCACTAAACTTTTTTTTATCATAATAATAATGTAAGTCAGAGTTAGTCAGTTGGCAAACCTAGTCCGATTAAGGACCTCCAGCATCCTTATTCCAGACTTATTTCCCCGCTTCTTTATCTGTACAATTTATTCCTTCTGAAACTTCCAAATGATTAATTAAATAGTTAGTTAAATTAAGTCCTTTCTATGGGACAATATGTTACCCGGATTTCTGCACCCTCTAGCATGCATATTATATTAACATATTAGATTGCTTATCCATAAAAAAAATATGGCTTTCAAACCTTGACCTCTTTTTTTCCAAATAAAATTTTACCGTGAGATGTTTTATGGAAAGTAATTAATTACCTATCATGTTATGCAAGATTTTTATTTGCTTATACCTCACCCACTAACAAATGCACATCACAAGTATCTTATGTATTCTTTGTTTTGACTTTGAAACCACAATGTCAACCAGCAACATTAAAACCTTGAGATTTTATATATATTGTGATATCATAATAAAAACTTGTAGTTGGATAACATTTTAAATATACAACTCTTACACTAGTAGACTGGTAAAATTTCTAGGTCTTGCACACCAGGCATACATTCTTAGGGCCTCATTCAATTGCGATTTGGCCAATTGAATAGGGCTTTATATAAGCACATAGCATATTTTTTTTACAGAAGTTTTTAATTAGTGACCTCCTATCCAAAAGCAAAGTCTTCACTAACTCAAAACTTCTGTAAAAAAAGATGTCCTGTGCTTATATAGAGCCCTATTCAATTGGCCAAATTACAATTGAATGAGGCCCTTAGACTTTATTAACCATTGTTTGAAACATTACCAGATATCATCTTCATGAAAACATACATCATTTTTACCAAAGCCAGCATGACCATAGACATTTAAAAATCATCTCACGTAAAACTCAAGATACATAAATTGACTGATAAAAAGTGTGTTGAGGTTCCTGACCTAGAGGACATATATGGGCAAGTAAGACAAGATGGTGAGGGAGGTATATGGTTTATCCATTGAATTGTGTGGTGGGGTATGAACCAGTCAGTCATTTAATATAACTATAGAGTATGGGTTGTGAGTTATAAGGGTGTGAGGGAAATAAACATCCTGAGCTAATCAGTCCTGTAAATGGGAGTGAGAAGAGATACGAGTCAAGGATGGAATCAGGGTCTGTGAAGGATGAAGGAGACAGTTGGGCAAATATTTGGGTAGTGATGTAGAGGGTGCAAGGTGCTCAGGATTTTACATTTCATTCTGGACAATATGATATGAGAATGAAACATTTTTGTTAAATAAGCATTGCTTGGTCTAAGAAAGAAATGACTTCCTGTAAGGAGAATATCTGCAACATATAAAGATTATATTAAAAATATAGAGAAAAGCCTACTTGTCAGAATGTTTGAGTCAATAATTATTTTAAGTTTATTTTCTATATATTTTTGCTGAACATTGTCGCATTGCATATGAAGTGGTACATGTAGTTGTCATTTTTTTGGTATGGTTGGTAATTATCACACTGCCTTACAGATAAATAATTTTAGCAAATTTAACAAACAGTTTTTGTTTGTAGTGCCTAGTAAACATTCAGTTCACTATCTGTTAATGTTTCTGTATACTTGTTTTTGTAAAGCTGTGAAATGCAGCTTCTCTGCGAAGTCTACACAGCAGCTAAATGTCAAGATTGTTTGATACAAACTGTTTTATTCCAGTAGCAGCCATAATTACTGAATGTAGTCTGAAGACATTTCTCAGATATATACTTTATTTTCCATGCAAAAAATTGTAATTTAAAAAAATGTGTTCTTTGAAAGGCAAAATAGATGTGTTTATACTATGGTGGCTCTTTAAGTGCTGTTATTTTACTTAGATACGTGAAAGAAAAGGTTACTAGCACAGCCCCATTTTCAATACCATTATACTACAAAAAGCATGTACTAGTTAAAAGAGATAACTTTACATAAAATTAAACACATTAGATTAATATTTCACATACAGCTAAATCATTTCTGCTTCTTTCTGTCTCTATAGTACTCTATATACTTATGGCTATCCCCTCTCTCCACCGCTCATGCTACATGTAGGAGAGTGTACTTATTTTAGCAAACATATATATATATATATATATATAAGTGACTGAAAGAGAGCTAATTATTTTCTGTGAAAGTGTTTGATTTACAAATGTGCTAAGTACAGGTGTAAAAAATACTTATAGGCACAATACAGTAATTAGGAAGAAAACTTACAGAAATGTGTCACTTCTCATACACTTTATAATCATATAGAATACACTAGGTCATCACAAATTCACAAACTACAGATGAATACTATACACTGATTATTCTGTATTCAAAGAATATAGTCATTGCCCCATAGTTGCACAATGAATGAAAACTGTTTTAAAAGTGAATAATAAAACAGGAAAAAAGTCATAAAGCTGAACCCTGGGTGCATACATAGGGCCTCATTCTATTATCGGCCGTAAACCGGCCGTAAGGCTGCGATTCCTTGCGGGGGTCCCGTTACCTTGCAATTCAATTAAATGGCCCCGCAAGGATCTCCTCTTACGGCCGGCCGTAAATCTTGCTACCGGCCGTAAGCTCTGAAAATTTAAAACTCAAAAATAAATTCAAGACGGCACTGTAAAGCTCTGTAAATGCTAGGGATCATATTGGGGGACATGAGGATTAAAAGTAACCCACTCTCAAGCTTGCACATCAGCAAAACCCGAGTTCAAATTAACTGTTTATTTTCCGGCTGCGGCGTGTCTGAGGTGCTCCAAGCCCTATGGACTTTTTACATGGATATTTGACGTATATTAAAAAATATATATTTTACGGATTTGAGTATAGGGGAATTTTGTGCTATTTTTGCTAACCTTTATTTGGGCTATATTTCGTGCTTAATTGGTGCTAGCGGGACCTCTTTCCTGCAAGTAAGCTGCGGCTCGCTTTTAGCCTTGCAGAGAGGGTTCCCGGAGCAATTGAATTGCAAATAGGAATTTCTTACGGCCGATTTCCTTGCGGCCGTTTTAGATCAAAGGATTTCCTCCGGCGCGAGCGGCCGCAAGAGATAGCAAGGCACCGTCCGCAAGCCTGCCGGAATCCCCGGCCGGAGGGGAATAGAATAGCCGAATAGCTTGCGGCCGGTCCTTGCGGCCCCGCAACGGCTGCGGACGCTAATAGAATGAGGCCCATAGTGCTTAAGGGGAAGTTGTATGAGGGGTGTTTACATTTCTTTAGAGCTATAGTTGCATTTCCTGAAGCAAGAAGTCTTCTTTAGGGCTAGTGAGTAGATTGCGGTGTTGAATTCAATCTTATCCAGTTATCAAACAAAGGCTCTGAGTTTTTTCCTGATCCCTCCTCCTCCACCAGTTATTTCACTGATCTCCACAAACGCACCCCCATCACCCAACTCTCAAGATATAACAAACACAAGAACAAGAATAGTTTCCTGTACTCATAAATCGTGTTCTGAATTTCAAGTTTTTCCCAAAAACCTGCAGTGTTCCTTTAAATACAATAAAATGGTTATCATGTATTCATGAAGTATATAGGGGTTGCAGCATATAGCATATAATGATCACCCTATTTTCACACAGTATAGGTTGTCACATAGTCAACCAGCAGATACTAGTCGCCCTATATGCCATCAGTATATAGTGGTTACTCCTTAATCACAGAGCATATAGTGGTGACACAAATTATATAATCCCATTATCACACAGAATTAATTGGTTATCCCATAACCAAACAGCATTTGGATCGCCCCATAATCACCCATACAGTATCATATGGTAATGACTCCATAATAACACAGTGTTTCCCTTTATCAAGTCAGAAGCAATACTGTTTTCTTAAATAGTATTGCTTCTGACTTGATAAATGAGAGGTATCAAATATATTGTTATGTCTCTGTTTGTGCTTATCACATATATAGTTGTGAGCGTACAAGTTGTTGCTAACGCTGCGGGCTCGCGCAGCGAGCCGAGGCCCTCGCGAAGCGAGGGCACTGCCCGAGGGTCTCAGTTGCTGGCATGGAGCGCCGTAGGCGCTCCATGCCAGCACCTGAGGACCTCGCAAAGCGAGCCGAGGCCCTCGCGAAGCGAGGGCACTGCCCGAGGGTCTTAGTTGCTGCAAGCAGCGCCGAAGGCGCTCCTTGCCAGCAACTGAGGACCCTCGCAAAGCGAGGGCCTCAGTTGCTGGCATGGAGCGCCGTAGGCGCTCCATGCCAGCACCTGAGGACCTCGCAAAGCGAGGGCCGCAGTTGCTGGCATGGAGCGCCGTAGGCGCTCCATGCCAGCACCTGAGGACCTCGCAAAGCGAGGGCCGCAGTTGCTGGCATGGAGCGCCGAAGGCGCTCCATGCCAGCAACTGCGACCCTCGCAAACTTCACGTCGCAACCCAAACAGTACGACACACACATTACGACACTCGCAAACAACATACGACACACGTTCACACACATTACGGACTCGCAACACTCGGACGCAACTCGCGAACATTACAAAATGTAAAACACAATACATACACGCACCACATACATAAAAAACTTACCTACACCAAGAGGGAGCACCCAGCACCTCAAAAATACAACTTACACCTCGATTTTACTCGAAATAAAACACTTTAGAGACTAAAAAAAAATCGAAGCGAGAGAAAAAATGGCCGCCGAACAAAACGAAAACGAGGCTACAGCACTCTAAACTCGCAAAACACCACAAGAAACTCGCAAAACACCACAAAACACCTACGGATATTCCGATACAAACGTATACCACACATTACTCGCCATTTTACGCCAATGCGGAAGTACACGACAACGGTTTGGGCTCGCGCACGCACAGTGTTACACTGCACACATTCAGCACGCTTACACAGCAGATCCACACCACTAATGCTGCAGCAACATCAAAACACATTCACAGCTCTTCCACACAATGCTTTAAAATAGGTAAAGTATATTCATTTATTAATGTATTATATATTTCATTATTACACACTAAACAGCATTAGCTACCTTACAATTTCATTGCCGTCATTTTTTGACGGGCAATTCGCTAGTCCATAAGATTATCTTGTCAAATATACCAGAATGGGTTGCCATTTCCTCTGCCCATCTTGGCTGATCTTACATGGTACAGCTCACAACTGCATTGAAGTACACAAGCCCCTTCACCACAACAAGTTAGGGAGCCAGAAGGGGGTTACTTTATACTGCAATGCATCTGGAATACTGCGCGTTCATGGCTACCCCACTCTTTATATATACGCACAGATTTGTTATTCCTTGCGTCCTGTGACATCAGACATGCTGCAAGCTTAAGGGCTTGTAATTAAAATATGACAGCAATTGGCATATATTTTAAGCATATTTACATGGAGTAACCAAGCATTCGTTAATTTCTAACCATTCCAATTATTTTATAACATTTTGTAATCTAGTCCATCTTCATTGCAAGACCACTGTTCTTTCTGATTTATTTTTAAATGACACATAAAATATGACTCAAAGCCTATGTCTTCAGTTGTTGGCAGGCAAAATATTTGGACACCCACACACTTTTCAACACAGTAAATAGTGCTATTCACAGCTGGCACCTCCACAACCTCCAAGAGATGCTGTTGTGCTGTTGTGACCTTCTGCTACTTAATGTGGTTCTGTGTTGCTCCTCCCAAACAGAATCACAAATGGATTTAAGAAAGTTAAAATATTTATGAAATGCTGTATCAAGTTAGAATTTAAAAGGGAGATGCATTCTTAATAATCTTTTAATTTAGCTTCATGTTTTTTTTTTGGTAGCAGTGTTCCAACATGCTCTCTATCTCTATCTGCAAAAAGCAATGCAAATAGTAATGGAATTATTAACCTGTTGGTTAACTAGATATAAATAAATAAATAAATACAGGAAGCACCATTGACAGCATAAAAACATTTTAGAGAATAAATTCATGAGTATGATTATTTTTTTTTTAATACTTTGTGTATGGAATTCTATTTTTTTCTGGCTTCAGCACTGTGATTATATTATGTACCAGAGGGGAAAGAATTGAATGAGGGGAGAAGTTATAGATTTCTCATCATTGGATCTTGTAGAATTTGACACCTACCCCATACCTTGCACATTTTTAGAAGCAGGGGTACATGGCATTTTCTCACTGGGATATCTTAATAAAAATTATATAATAGGGGGAAAAAGACCTTCAAAGTTACTTTAATCCTATATATTTTGATTTAAAAAAAGAGTTGAAGTTACTAACTGCGCTTTCTCTTATCTTTTTTGGATCCCATTTGATAAATACACCTATTGTTAATCATTTTCTACCATGCTTGATAGATAAAGCAGTGGAGTGAGAAAAACAACTAAACAGAATACTGAACGCATGGTTATATTGTAATTACATGCATGCTCTTGCGGACCGAGGTCATGGGAGTCTGGAATTAGTTATGGAGGACTAGACTTTTTTTAAGGCAATAATGATGAATAAGCTGGTGAGTTATATATGTATTTATTTTTATTCTTATCGCGTTTGTGCTCCTTTGCATACAATTCATTGTTGTTTACGCAGATACAGTATATCTGCACAAAGCCCATCTGTCTATAGCAGAGACACAGCTCCTCTGCTTTAGACAGATGGGATGGGTGCAGATATATTGCAATCTGCAGGCACTACTCAACTACTATTGCTTATATTGTACAGCTGTCAAACAGTAGTGTTTTTATGCTGCTGCAATATTTAAATATGGTTGCCATGCCTCTATATATAGGTCCTAGGTGCCGTAGAAATGGAGTTCTCCAAGCTTCATACCTTAATACTTCTCATTATCTCTTTCTTTGTTACAATTAATTCCTTTTCTACAGAAATTTTACCATTCTGTTTTTGGTACAATTAGAAAGTATACAACACTGTGAGACCTTTTTAAAGACTCTGGCCACAGCCATTGAAGTGAAATAGATTGTCCATCACTGCCAGTGCATTTGTGCCATTGTGTTTGTGTATATTATATACTAGCAACTTGCCCGTCAAAAAATTACGGCAATAAGATTGTAAGGCAGGTAATGTTGTTTGTGTGCGACATTCATTTTGGTGTTCCAAGATCCTTTGGCGCTCATTGCAAGGCTGTTGGTTGTTTGTGTGCTATGAGCAGCGTTGTGTTTTTTTTTTGTATGCCAATGAATAATTAATAAAATAATAAATGAATATACTTTACCTATTTGGAAGTAATATATGCAGTAAGCATTGTGTTGAAGAGCTGGCAATCTGTTTTCATGTTGTTGCAGCATCACTGCTGTGGAGCTGCTGTGTAAGTGTCAGCAATGTGTGCAGTGTGTAGCGTAAATAGTGTGCGTGCGCGAGGAAAAGCCATTAGGGTATCTGTGTACTTCCGCATTGTGTAAGTTAGTGTTGTAAAATGGCGCCTAATTTTTTCGGCGGCCATTTTTTTTCTCGCTTAGCGGATTTTCGAGTGTCTAAACTCTTCTATTTCGACTTAAATTGAGGTGTAACTTCAGTTTTCGAGGTCCTGGGTGCTCCCCCTTGCTGTCGGTAAGCTTTTTATGTATTTGTTGTGTGTATTTATTGTGTTTTTAATGTTTTGATGTGCGCAGGTTTCGGGCGGTAAGGTCGTATTTTTGCGAGGTCGTAATGTTTTTTTTTTCTAAGTCCATAAATTTTGCAGGGTCCGCAGTTGCTGGCAAGGAGCGCCGAAAATAGATGGATTTTTATCTTTCTATATTTATGTAAGTTGTGGGGGTTGCTCTTAAATATATTTTAGGAATACAATGTAGCTCTATAAATTATAAGTGAGGCAGAGGGGAGTGAAACATAAAACCACATAACAAAACTAGCAAATAGCAGCAGGAATGAAATAATGTGCCTTGGATGATTGATGAGCTTCTATGAAGTGAAATTAGAGAAGATAAACATATTGATTCTTTCATGAAGTTTCTCCTTTAAATGAAAGAATACAAATAAGAAAATGCTAATGAAAATCCTTCAGAGTGATTGCAATAATGTGTACTAATCTGAATTCTAGTGATTCTAGAGACCTTGTACAATTTGCCCATTTCAAGTGTAGTTCCTTAAAAGCATGTATTCTAACTATAACACATCGAAGCTTCTTGGACACTGAATCTGAGATGTACTTCAGGTGGCAGTGGTGATATCAGTGCTGCCAACGTAACACCTCCTTTATGTCATCTTGTGAAATTAAGTAACTTCATGGGTGATCTGGTAAGAAAATTAATTTTTGATCATCTCAAACATCATATTGTTATAAATAGCTGGCTTGCTTATGTCGCAGCAGTGTCTCATTCAAGGTGTAACCATTACGAGCTGCCAGCCCTGGAGGTAAGGTAATATCTGAAGAAATAACTGAAACTTGAGAAAGCTGTAGAGGTTAAACGTGTATAGCTAAGGCAGACTCAAGCTTAGCGTAAGGGGTGTGTAATACTGTACGGAAATATCATATCAAGACACCAAGGAGTGCGTGGCTTTGAAGAAGGGGTGGAGAATGTTACAGGTTTTTCAGAGAGGTGTGAGAGAACTCTTGAGACATTTTTCAATTTGACAAAACAATGCCACAGCTGAGTGACTATTTTTTATAGTAGAGTCACAACAAAGCTTTCTTCGGGCTGAACTCTGTGTCTAGCCAGATTCCTCTCTCTGTTATATGTCTAACCTTGGCCTAGCTTGTCAGTTATTTGTTTTCGTCTTGTGTGATTGTTGTGTAAGACAATTAATACTGTAGGAACATTCTATTTTTGTTACACAAGTTGCAAACTAACTGAGAAATATGAAAAGGTCATGCATAGGTATTAATTAAGATGAGAAGACGTCCTTGGATGCAGCATATTGAATGCAGTGAGGAATGAGGAAGGGAGGGCGGATAAGAGACTTGCAGTAATAAATTCAGGAGAGAATGAGCCTATACATTTTAGTAGAGTAATATTCCTGAACAGTTTGCCTTTTGTCAGTGTGGTGTTTGTCTTCTAAAACCATCATTACACGTCAGGGGCGCTCAGCTTCCCAAGAGCGCCAGACAATTACTCTGCACCATATTGCGTAAGGAGTTACAGGTGCCCCCTACTGGCTTTTCCCTCAAATAGACAAGCAAATGTTTCAGTGTATATGAATAGTACCATTGAGTATACAAACTTATGATTTATGGTATGTGCAAAACAAGAGTTTTAAGGAAAGCAGATGGTAATGCTTTATTCAGAGAGCAAATGTCTTTAAAATCACACAGCTTTGAAACAATACCGTAGCTGGCAGTCATGCAAATCACAATGAGACTTTTATGATGCAACTTGTATTAAATGTAAAACAGAACATAATACATACACAGGATGTAAGGAAAAAAAGTTAATTAGTTTATATTTGCAAGAATATTAGCAAGCCATTGTAATGGTCTACCTATAATAACTTTCAACTAGTAAAGATCAGCATAAACAGCATTTCACTTACGGTTAAAAAATTAGGTTTCATGATAAAACTTACATTGAAAATAATAATTTCTTGCCTCATCTTTAGGTTGGAGTTCCTTGGTGGCAGGATGTACTAGTGTCTCACCTCATTTGCCTATTGCTCACTAAAGCTAACCAGTCACAATACATTGATTTGTTGTTTCTACTTATTTCCACTACTTAAAATGTATGCCTTTAGTATCAGAATGTATGGATAATAATACTAGAATAGAAAAACTGAAATTCAAGGTATAAAAAACCCCAAAGGGTAACGTTTAACACAAAAACCTTTTGTCCTCTGACCCACATGTATGAAAATGATTAATCATGGTAATGTCTATTCTTTAAGTTTGAGTGCCATGTTATATTTTTTATTTTCTAATAGCCAACTATTGTGATTATATAGTAATGCATCCATGTGTCTTACCTACTGTATAATAATCACTAATCTTTTATGTGTATCAGTAGCCCAGAACTGTACGTGGCTGACCTGAAAATTATATAGGCACCCTATCAGTACAAACTCTGAATCTTGTATACAAAGGTGGAATAAAATGATACCAGTACTACACATTTTGTTGATTTTTTTACGCCATTGTTATCACATAGTAAGATCGCCTCACCCACCCATATCAAGCACTCTGAGAAATAAATTATCATAATGAGCCACATATTAATATAAAGGAGGTGCACATGCAATGCAGAATGTCTCATGAGTGTTTTAATGTAGACAAAGGGATGGCTAGTACACCATGAAGACAGTGTTCAGTTGTATTGTTATTGGAGTGACAGTGTCTCCTTAATAAGGTTTCTCTTGAAATGTTTAAAAATCTTTTCTTCATAGGACCACATATAGTTGCTAAGGCCATTGGTAGACCACTTGAATATTATCTTCCTTCACAGACAATTTCTGTATTTTTCTGCCTTTTGTTTTACACATATAATGTTATGTAGTATGTATGTTACTGTGAAAGTCCGAAATTTGGAGAATGTCGACCTTCACCGGTGAATGTCGACATAGTGGCTTGGTGTACGTCCGAAATATTTGCTAAATACCCTTATTTCTGACTTACACTGGTGAATGTCTACATTCACCATGCACTAATGGTGAATGTTGAACATGTCGGAGATTTATATGCGATTCCAATCTTATTTATTGCAACAACTTCAAACTATTATGACACTTTGAATTGCACAAGAGTCCCTTACTTTTCCAACTGCATTTATTTGTGGAACGCTTCCTTTTTGCAATGACAGAGAGTATCGCCTCTTAGGTGCGCTGTGTTTCATTTGACACTGTTTGCATAAATTTAAATACAACATTACAACTTCATATGTAATATTATTTGTATTCAACTTGCAACTCTTTAAGCGTTCGTGTTCTTCCTCCGTGGCCTATTCTGCCGCGAGTTTCGTATCGTATACCGAACAATTCTTCATTGGTAACATAATACCGTAAAATCGTTTGCCCCGGTTTTAATGACACAATTAACTTCTCTCCATCGTTCATTTTTAAAACGTCAAAAACGTTTTAATCGTCTATAATCCAAAGGCGTGTGGCACTTAGTTTTAGCAGAAACCACTTCAGAAAGTATTTTAGAGTACTTTTCTTGAGAAAAATAAAAACAACTGTCTTCTCGTTTACCCGCAATTAATGCATTTCACTTTTTCAAGAAAAAGATCACGATTTACTGCGGTATCCAATTAGTATAAATGACGTCGCTCTCTCTCAGCAGAACAAAGGATTTGGCGGAAGAGAGAGCCGGTCGCCTCTTTGTCGGCTCCTCTCTTTTGGACTTCCACCAGAGCATAGCTGTGATTGTCGACATTCACCGGTGAGGGTCCGAATGAACAAGAATGAAATGAAATATTCCATCTTTCACCGACGTATTTGGTGTGTGTCAACATTCTCCAATTTCGGTCTTTCACAGTAACATGTACATAGAATAGTTGTGAAATTAGGTACAGTATATAAGCATTTATTGTACTATTTGCATATGCAGTTATACTCATTTTATGCTGTATATCTCTTTGTACTGCAAGTCATTCCATGGTAACTAGAACTTAAATCACAGACCACTGGGAGTCTATAGATCATAGTGTAGGAACCTTTGATATCATATAACTTAGACTATTAGGGCCTCATTCTATTATCGGGCGTAAATCGTCCGTAAGGCTGCGATTCCTTGCGGGGGTTCAGTTAACTCGCGATTCTATTATACGGCCCCGCAAGGATCTCCTTTTACGGCCGGCATGTATATTTGACATATATTAAAAAAAAATTATTTTACGGATTGGAGTATAGGGGAAATTTGTGCTATTTTTTCTAACACCTAAAATCCCTTTATAGTCTTCTCAAAGTGCAGGATGGCTTTATTTGAGCTATTTTATGTGCTTAATTGGTGCTAGCGGGACCTCTTTCCTGCAAGTAAGCTGCGGCTCGTTTTTAGCCTTGCAGAGAGGTTTCCCGGAGCAATAGAATAGCAACCGGGCTTTTCTTGCGGCCGAAACTCTTGCGGCTGTTTTAGATCAAAGACCTTCCTCCGGCGCGAGCGGCCGCAAGACATAGCAAGACGCCGGCCGCAAGCCTGCCGGAGTCCCCGGCCGGAGGGGAATAGAATAGCCGAATAGCTTGCGGCCGGTCCTTGCGGCCCCGCAGCGCCTACGGCCGCTAATATAATGAGGCCCTTAGTATATTGTTATAGGACCACAGCAGAGCCCTAGCAATAGGAGCTAGTTATTTTAAACAGTATTCAGTATGAAATACATTTTCAAAGATTAGAATATCAGCCTCTAGCTGAGTGTTTTTTCCCCCAAACTGATAAGGTAATTAAAGGGATGATTGGGGCTTGGCTGAGAGAAGTGTAAAGGGTTTTAAGAATAAATCAATTCGATAAGAAAATAAGCAATCATTGATAGGCGGTCCAAACAGCAAAAGCTTATACATTTCAGTAGCATTTCTCATGGTCATGTCCATTTACAATATAAAATATTCATAACAGTTTCTGCGATCAACAGAGATTCCAAGTGTTTTATAAGTATACATAATGTTATACACACAGGAGCCGTGCAAGGAATATTTGTGTGCACTGCACTGTATTCCAGAGCCATTGGGGCTACATCCAAGACAATTTCATCCTTGCTAGCTATGCAGTGTAAACACTTAAATGTCTGGGTAAGAGATAATCAATTCCAATAGTGCAAAATGTGTCAGCTTTCAAAATAACTCTAAAGTGCTAGGTACAGCTGAGGAGTGCTGGGTCTCTGTAGCAGGATAATTAGAGGACCGACTTGACACCAAGTTGAAGAGCTGCAATGCTGCATAATATGGAAAACAATCAAAAAATCTATAAAGTCAGGATAAGATTACACAGCCTGTCTTCAGACCTTTATGAGAATATATCTAGGGTCACAGTCTTTCACCTCTGCCACAGAACAGCGGCGCACAGACTGCTTTTTAGGCTTGTACATATTCATTAAAGATCACCAGACGGGGCATAGGAGTACTCAAAATAAGTAATGGTTTAGTTAAATTGGAGGAATGGACAAGAGGACTGCTACGGTATATGTTGGCGCGTTAAAAATAAAGATAATAATAATAAAGGAAATGCAATATCAGTTAGTGAATAGTGAAGGAGAACACCATTATTAAAGGTATATAAAGGCATATGTAAGTTTCCTGGATTATGAATGCATCTGATAGAGGAGATTCAGCAGTGTATGCAAACATTTTTTTGCATGAAAAAAAGTCACAAATTAAATATTAATAAACTTACCCTAGAGTTTACAGATTTCTTCAGCTTTTATGGCAGTCGATTTTGACAAGGAATACCCCTGAAAAATCCTAGCTAAATTAGCATAGCATTCATAATTTGTTTCAGCCAATCACAGGCAGCTATAACATTGTTGCAATCTTTGTGAAGTCAGTTTCTGCAAAGCATCATGGGATGCCCATGACAAGGAAGCGTGGAGCAGCTCAGACATTGCTCTGTGGATCACTGCATTGTTCTGCTGTTGGGTTAAAAACCATGCAGTGTTTTTTATTGGCTAGTACCAGATGCCTATGTAAGCACCTATGGGGGTGATGAAAACATTTTTTTTATAAATAAAATAAATATGTATGTGTATAGAATGAATTAATGTAATATATGTTTTTTTTCTTTAAGCAGACTGTGTTAGATTAGAAAAAGTTAAAAACAGGGTAACTTCCATATACCGTTAATGCATAATGCAGTGTTAACCTTCCATTGTAGTTGGTAAAACACTTAACATGTTTGTGAACTCTGTAAGAAACTAATAACATTATTACAACAGCTAATATAAGCTATGAGCATAAAATCATTTTAGAGAAAGTCTAAAGTTAGGGGATTGCTGGTGTCATGGGAGTTTCTTGGGGCCTCATTCTATTAAGGGCAGTCGAAATGGCTGCAAAGCTGTGATTCCTTGCGGCTAGCTTATGGCCCTGCGTAGCGATATGGCTACGCTGCTATTCAAATGGACAGCGCCGCAAGGAGGTCCCCCTTACTGCCAATTGCAAACTATGCAATCGTCCGCAAGGATTTATAGCTCGCCTGTAAATCGTGTTTCAAGGCCGCAAAGTCGGAAAACTGTGGATGCAAATATAAATTCAAGACAGCATATTTACGGACTTGACGGAGGCTAATCGCGCAGCCGTTGCGGGTCTGATATGCCCCAAGCATGTGGGACACGGAAATTGAGCATGAATTACAAAAAAAATGATTTTCAGATTTGAGTGTAGGGGGATGTTGTGCTATGAATTCTAACACCTCCAATCACTTTCACGTCTCATCAAAGTACAGGATAGCTTTTTTATGTGCTTAATTGGTGCTACGATTTGTAAGTAAGTGCCCTGCGGGACCTTTTTGGTATAAGTAAGCTGCGGCTTCGGTTTTATCGAATTACGGCCTTGACGGAAGGATTCATGTAGCATTTGAATAGTGACCTGGGCTTTCTTGTGGCCACAACTCCTGCAGCCGTTTAAGATCAAAGGCTTTCCCTGCGGCGGGGGAGCCCTCTGCCGCAAGCCTGCCGGAGCTATTCGGCCGCAAAGGAATAGAATAGGGAAGTAGCTTGCGGCCATCCCTTGCGGCCACGTATCTCCTATGGCCATTAATAGAATGAGGTCCTTGGAGTCTAACTTTCGACCAAGGGGTAGTGATTTGCTACTGGGAGTTAGTTCTATTGTATATTGAATAGAGACCTTATTTGAATCTACTGTCCCTATTATTTTTCTCAAGTGTCTTAACCTGTTAGGAACAACAGCAAAATGTCAGCTCTTTTTAAAGCAACATTAAATAAAATAGCCAATAGCCGAGAGCCTTTAAAGTTTAAGGCTTTATTTTTTTATTTAAAATTTGTTAAAAACATTTTGCGCCTTATCAAGTCAGTTTTTCATAAGAGCCTACTATTAATATGATTCTACAGTAGTCCGTTAAAGGGACACTGATGTACCATACTTAAAGTATGCTTGTTTTAAAAGCTAGTTAAACAATGGGAAACTATTTTAATTAAAACATCCTTTATTCTAGTCTAGTGAAGTGAAAGGGCATGTTGGAAAATGATTATAAATGAATGATTTGTGTCATTAGTATCATGCAGCCAATCCAACACAAGCAAGATGGTAATTTACATGAAATATTTCTGTCCAGCATAGAAAGAGCAGTGAACATGCCACTATGTAGTTAACTTGTAAGGTCTGAGAGGGGTATACTTTTTTAGGGTGTTTGGGTTGTTCAGTCGTGTCTGACTCTTTGTGACCTCATGGACCGCAAACACCATGCTGATCCACTTGGCATTCATGGGAGATACTGGAGTAGGTTGCCAGTTCCTTCTCCAGTGGGCCACAGGTGGGCTCCCATCCAAGTACTGACCAGGTCCAACCATGCTTGGCTTCAGGGTGGTGTGACTTCTTGATTCCCTGACTGGAATCGGACCCAGGTCGGAAAGGTGAAAAATTCCTAACCACTGGACCCCCAGGGAACCTGTAAAGTATCATTAGAGCACTATATATAAATATAAATAAATACAGTCAGGTCCATAAATATTGGGACATAGACACAATTCTAATCTTTTGGGCTCTATACACCACCACAATGGATTTGAAATGCAACTAACAAGATGTGCTTTAACTGCACACTCTCAGCTTTAATTTGAGGGCATTTACATCCAAATCAGGTGAACGGTGTAGGAATTACAACAGTTTGTATATGTGCCTCCCACTTTTTAAGGGACCAAAAGTAATGGGACAATTGGCTGCTCAGCTGTTCCATGGCCAGGTGTGTGTTATTCCCTCATTATCCCATTTACAAAGAGCAGATACAAGCTCCAGTGTTCATTTCAAGTGTGCTATTTGCATTTGTTGCTGTTAACTCTCAATATGAGATCCAAAGAGCTGTCACTATCAGTAAAGCAAGCCATCATTAGGCTGAAAAAAGAAAACAAACCCATCAGAGAGATAGCAAAAACATTAGGTGTGGCCAAATCAACTGTTTGGAACATCCTTAAAAAGAAAGAACACACCGGTGAGCTCAGCAACACCAAAAGACCCGGAAGACCACGGAAAACAACTGTGGTGGATGACCGAAGAATTATTTCCCTGGTGAAGAAAACACCCTTCACAACAGTTGGCCAGATCAAGAACACTCTCTTGGAGGTAGG
The DNA here is from genome assembly GCA_027410445.1 of Discoglossus pictus. Classification (NCBI taxonomy): domain Eukaryota; kingdom Metazoa; phylum Chordata; class Amphibia; order Anura; family Alytidae; genus Discoglossus; species Discoglossus pictus. Next base: position 385,069,778 of record CM050164.1, read on the forward strand.
TGTATGTGTGTCAAAGTCAACAATCAAGAGAAGACTTCACCAGAGTAAATACAGAGGGTTCACCACAAGATGTAAACCATTGGTGAGCCTCAAAAGCAGGCCAGATTAACACCTAAAAAAGCCTTCACAGTTCTGGAACAACATCCTATGGACAGATGAGACTAAGATCAACTTGTACCAGAGTGATGGGAAGAGAAGAGTATGGAGACGGAAAGGAACTGCTCATGATCCAAAGCATACCACCTCATCAGTGAAGCATGGTGGTGGTAGTGTCATGGCGTGGGCATGTATGGCTGCTAATGGAACTGGTTCTCTTGTATTTATTGATGATGTGACTGCTGACAAAAGCATCAGGATGAATTCTGAAGTGTTTCGGGCAATATTATCTGCTCATATTCAGCCAAATGCTTCAGAACTCATTGGACGGCGCTTCACAGTGCAGATGGATAATGACCCGAAGCATACTGCAAAAGCAACCAAAGAGTTTTTTAAGGGAAAGAAGTGGAATGTTATGCAATGGCCAAGTCAATCACCTGATCTGAATCCGATTGAGCATGCATTTCACTTGCTGAAGACAAAACTGAAGGGAAAATGCCCCAAGAACAAGCAGGAACTGAAGACAGTTGCAATAGAGGTCTGGAAGAGCATCACCGGGGATGAAACCCAGCGTCTGGTAATGTCTATGCGTTCCAGACTTCAGGCTGTAATTGACTGCAAAGGAATTGCAACCAAGTATTAAAAAGTGAAAGTTTGTTTTATGACTGTTACACTGTCCCATTACTTTTGGTCCCTTAAAAAGTGGGAGGCACATATACAAACTGTTGTAATTCCTACACCGTTCACCTGATTTGGATGTAAATACTCAAATTAAAGCTGAAAGTCTGCAGTTAAAGCACATCTTGTTCGTTTCATTTCAAACCCATTGTGGTGGTGTATAGAGCCAAAAAGATTAGAATTATGTCGATGTCCCAATATTTATGGACCTGACTGTATATATATATATATATATATATATATATATATATATACACAATCTAGAGACTATTGTGCAAATAATTCAAATGGATCTCCCATGATAATCTCCCTTAAAATATTATAGACGAATATTCATGTATAGATACATCTAAGGGCATATTTAGAGCTTATTTTGCACTAAACCCATTAATTATATTTTTATACCCTTACTGTGCCCCCATTCTAACATTATCACACAGATATACAAAAGCATAGGTTTATGTATGTTTATGTACGTACTGTATGTTACAAAATATAAAATTGCACACAGAAATGTAATTTTATATAGGCATTTCTGTGCCTATGGACATAATAATTGGTGGCACTGCGCCAGCAACTTGCTCCATGAAATAGTGCTGTCGTTGGCTTATTTCGTGTTGGTCTAAGCTGAAACACATCTTTGAATATAGAATCCAGTCAACACATTTATTGCAAAACTATTTTTATTTCTCAAAAATATTGTATAAATTCCCTCAAGAATTGGTGAAAAGCATTGTTCTTGATTTAAAGGGACATTGTAGATAGCATTAAAGGCATATTTAAGAGTAATTGATTATTAATGCATCTGATAGAGGAAAATCAGTAGTGTATGAAAAAAATGTTTTTGCATGAAAAAAATACAAATATAAACATTATGATATTTACCATAAAGTTTGCTAAATCTCTTGAGTTTGCTAGCATTTGATTTTGAGAGTTAACACCCCATGATATCACTGCTAAAATTAACATAAAATTCATAATTTGTTTTGGCCAATCACTGGCAGTTATACCATTGTTTCAATCCGTGATGGCAGTTTGTGCAGCAAAGTATCATGGAATGTGTAGTCTTGTTTTAACCCTGCATAAGGGGAACCAAATACTGCCCTGCAGATCTCTGCATTGTGCTGCTGTTGGCTTTAATGTTAGTAAAAGGTTATAAACCATACCCAAATGCAGTGTTTCTATTGGTAGGTACACTGTGCCTATGTAAGCTGCTATGGGGGTGTGAAGAGCAAGTTTTAGTTTTCCATAAAATACATTTGTATGAGAATAAGAATGAATCAATGTAATGTGTGTGTTTCTGATATAAGCAGCTTGTGTTAGATTAGAAAAAGTTGTCAGCAACATGCTTGTACAATATATAGCTGGTATGACATGCTTTTAAAGAATAATGTTAAAAACAACTTCATTTTGGGTTGACAGAGTCCATTTAATAATGTAAAAGTACATAATCTTAAATGGAGGCAGCTTATACAAATGATTTTGTAGCGCGAGTCAAAATCTATATCATCATTGGGATGAAAGTTTCATGGATGAATACATTTCTTCACTTTATAGGCAAAAAGCAGCCTATCTGTATGCAGCACATCTCATATATTTTTTTATTTTTATTAATATTTAAAAGTGTCTCTAATGATTATGTTGACACCTCAAGGGGATGAGCAGCATCAGGGGAGCAATATTAACCCACTATTTACCTGCTATTGCTTGCTCAGCCAATCTTCTTGAAGCCTCCTGTCTGTATGTCAGCAGCAATACATAGCACATCTCAGTGATATACTACATATCCCAGGCTGCTTTGCAGCACAAACTGGAACCCCAGAGTTAATTGAAAATGTTAAGCTAACCTGATTGGTGAAAACAAATCATTTTAAATGTGTTGCTAATTTAATCTGGGTTTGGAGGGTGTTAACCCTAATGTTCAACTTTCAGAAATTGCAAGAGATTTTGCTGACTTCATTGTGTTTAAATGTTTATTTTTGGATATTTTCAAGCAAAACAATGTTTGCATACACTACTAATTCTGCACTATCAGACAAATTCATAATCCAGCACATTTACATATCCCTTTAAGTGTTTCCTTGTGCCTTGGAAGTACCTCCCTAAAATAGAGTAAAATATTTTATAGTGGAACTGTTATGTTTATTTCTATAAAAGAGAGATGCTAGATTATGTAAACAGACTGAATTTTGCATTAAAATGGATTTCTTTTATCTTGTACAGCATGATCTTTATTTGTGCTAGTAAAGTTTACTCACAGATTTTGGGCACCACCAATGCTTTTCAGTTCAGAAGAAGTGTTTGGAGCATGAAGTGGAGGACACGGTGCCTTATGGGTCTGCTTCATTGATGATTTTGTCATCCTGTCGGGGCATATCAGAAAAAATCATTGATGAAATGTGGCTGTAGTGACACTAAGGGCCTCATTCAATTGCGATTTGGCCAGTTGAATAGGGCTCTATATAAGCACATAGCATATTTTTTGACAGAAGTTTTTAGTTGGTAAACTTCTATCCAAAAGCAAGGTCTTCACTAATTAAAAACTTCTGTATATAGAGACCTATTCAATTGGCTAAATCACATTTGAATGAGGCCCTAAGTGTGTCGAATGGCTTTAGTTTCCTCACTTTGCGATACATGGAGCACTTTTCTTCCCATTCATTTAAAAAATAGTGTTTTTAAATTTTACAAAAGGTTTTTTTTGCATGAAAAAACCTGTTCAGACTTCCTTGAAACCAACATGAAATGCACAGAGCGTAAGGTATGTTTGAGTCCTTGGCAAACAAGTATGACTCATACATCTATATTACATCTCATTGACTGACAGGGTCAAGCCTCCCCGGCTTATTGTGATCTGGGAGCATCATTTGCAAAAATACATACATTACAAATAACCTTTTTCAGATGCAACAAAAGTAGATAAAAAATATTATTATTTTTGTATACAGTTTAGGATTAAAGGGACCCAGCCATGCTTCAATATATGTTATAATCTAAAACTATAGGTAATAAGTACTTTAATTTCATGTTAAAAATACATTCTTCAACAGTAAACTTACTTGACACTTGTAAATTTTACTTGTCACTCAGCCTTTTTTAATACTGGCCAATTCAGACACTGCTCCCATTAAACAATAAAAGCGTAACAAATGCAAGTATTACAAAACAGTGCAAATTACATGATAAATTAGAGGTGTAAATATATTACAAGTAAATTGTCACAATGCCCAATTAACAGATCCTAAGGTAAAAATATATAACGGGTGCTGACACTCAGAGGGAAATATAACTTCCATAAGAGACACATTTGGTGCCACTAATAACATAATACTTGATGCATCAAACAATATGACACCGTGGAATATCTCAGTCGTGCGTATTTCTTGTTGGACTGACTTGCTGGACTATTTAGTGAAATATTTAGAATTGATTTTGTGGCTCCTGTATGTGTGGCTGAGAGTGTTTGATAAGGGTGGGAGAGGGGTCTAACTGATAACACTGCAGGTCTTTATTTTGCCCACTGCAGAACAGGCAAGCAGATTGAAATCCTTATTAGCACATCAAAACAACTATTTTATATGCATGAGCCACTCATTTACATATAAATGCAACAACATCGAATTTCCAAGGATTATTACACTTTAGAAAACAACAGATAACACAACGTATAACCAGTTTTTCATGTTCATTAAGAATAAACTAAAAAAATTACTTGACTTTGGGGTGACAAACCCACTCCTCTTTACTCACAGAAATGTGATTCTTTTGAGCTTACATAGCATTTTACATATTAGTGACATGTTATTTTCATCTAGACTGCCATTAAATGTGAGTTAATTATATAAATGATTAGTCAGCAATGGTCTGCCAGTGAAGAAGGTGGAGAGAAGGCAATGCCAACTGTGAGCATGTGTCTCTGCAACTCTCCTGCCACGTCAATGGGTATTTGGCTGGCAAAAATCCCAACCACAGACATCCACACATGTGAGGGAGCATTATCATGTCCACCATAGATTACTTGGACAGACCATTTAGTTGAGGCTTACACAACATGGGCATTTCCCTGCTGCCCCTCTCAGTACAAGGTTTTCCACATCTGCACAAATGAACACCCAACAAGGGCATGAGCAGCCGGTAAACAAATTATTGCTGGTTTGATTAATGACAAGCAGACTTTTTCTCTAGTGTGAGTGGATTGTACGCCAATTAAAACTTTTGGCATTATGAGCCCTTAGTCTCTAACAGAGTTCTCCTGGAGAGGGGAGATGCAGAATTACTTCCAAGGTTAAATCGTTTTTAGTTATTAGACTTCCTTGAAGATCCTACAAAAAAAAAAAAACGTTCTCCATTTTCCTTCCTAGATCGTTGTACCTACCTTTCACTGTAGAGCACTCTTAGCCTGGATTTCCAAAAAACTCAACTTGGCCTTGTCCAACAGTAAATTAAGTTTTCCACTCTTCATTTAAAACCCTTTTCTTCACTTGCGGCTCTTCATTACACATGTACATTGAAATATAAATCTCATTATTTTACAAGGACACACCCTACTCAGAAAGCAACTCATGCAGCGCAAACAAATTATTGGCTGTCCTCAATATTTGGTAATTACATATGAAAGTTAACACATTAAAGGTTGGATATGTCCTTCTTAGCATTTTGCCAATTAAAAAGTACATATTGCATATCTATAGAACTACCGTGATCACTTGAAAATAAATTCACAGCCATTTACTCATTTCTACCATTCACATTTAACTTTCTTATGGCTAAATATGCTTACACTTTCCACTGTCTTCTGTTAACTAGCGGTAGTTTATGTCATACCTACTGAGATATAGCTATTTCACCTTCAACCATTAACATATATTTAATTAAAGCTCACAGTTACACCAATGTTTATTGAGCCTAAAATGAAACCTGTCAAAGGGTAAGTGATATATACAGTATATATATATATATATATATATATATATATATAAAAAAATAATATATATATATATATATATATATATATATATATATATATATATATATATCGTAACATGGAATACATAGGTGTATTTATACTATAATATGTTTTTTTGCGGTGCATTTGTGGTCATGTTTCATTGTTTCTCTCTAATCAGCTTTACACTTGTGTCTCTGCCAACTTTATCACCTGAGGGAAGCTGGTTTTGTTCAGACAGACACCTAGACTAGGAGCTAATTGACAATTTGAGGCATTTCTAAGAAGAAACAGTGACAGACAGTGTTGCGAGAGAGAAATAGGATTTCATGTAACAGTATGTAAAAAAAAATGTTCTATTTGCTATTTTATTTTATGAGATACTTGGACAGCATGGCACTATGAAACATTAAGCAATAATTTAAAAAAATGGTTATAAACCTTGAGCTAGTGTCCCTGCTTCTTATGATGCATATTTGATAAATAGGTGAAAACATAGGATGTGTTCATATTTTTTTATGTTGCTTACAGGGATATGGTGGTGGTTCCAAATATGGTATTATTTAAAAGTATACATAATAAGAGGCACTCTTATCAATAATACAATTTTTGCTTTTTATTTTAAAATATTGTATGGTTTTCGCCACAATAAATTATTTGGAATAGTGTATTAAATTAGTTGCCTACTCTTGACAAGGTCACGGACCCTGCTCTTACTGAAAACATATTTCCTTGCTGTTTTAAAGGACCAGTATACTGTAAAAAGAATGGCGGTTAAAATAAGAGTACATGCATAAGTATACTTCATTTATTATGTACAAACTTTGTAATGCTAGTACTTATACTTTAAAGGTCTTACTTTTATAGGTTTCTGCCCAATGCACTTAGCTCTGTCCCATTTGCAGGCAAACTGTTTGCAATCTTCCTGCATTGTGTTCTGGTGTCTGACTGGTGTAGATCTTCCTGCTTGTGTTACAGTGTCTGAGTGTAGATCAGACCTACACCAGTCAGACACCCGAGCACAGAGCAGGAAGTCTGCTATAGCTTGCCTGGCACATATTATGCCAATGGGACAGAGCTAAGTGGCACAGCACGTCCAGCAGAAACCTATAAAAATAAGAGCTTTAATATATAACTACTAGTATTACAAAGTTTAAACATTGTAAAGCAAGTATATTTATGCATGTACTTTCATATGCCATTATTTTTACAGTACAGTGGCCCATGATCTCATTGGAGGATTTTCTCTGTTAATCACCATAGTCTATTTATAATACTAATTGTAGATGTAATCCTACATATCTTACACCTGTAGATTGACTAATCATTGTTGGGCTGTTCTTTGCCGAGACAACAATGACAATGTCTGCCCAAAGCCTTCAGAGGTCTGCTTTAGAAGAAAAGCTTGTAAAAGATCCTTTCATTGGCCTTGAAATGTCTTTGCAATAGTAACAGTAATGATATCCTCACGTAAACCCCTCTTATATACTGTAAACATGTCTAACTCAGATCATCTTTCCTCCTCTGCCAGTCATTGCATCCCGTTAATGATTTGGTGTCTGCTCTCTGCATGTTTCCAGTTCAATGACAGGCTTCGTTTTAATTGTGTGTCATCTTCCTGTCACTCCTTCTAGCAATGTGACCCATACTGCAATGACAAACTAATATTATCTCACTTCTAGAACTAAATGCACAATAATATCCTATAAACATATGCAGTTCCCACCTGCTGTACTTTTTATAGAAACATATTTCTGACATCAGACATCATTGGCTGTACCTGGATTTAATTACTGTATTTTCCCCTAACAATTCCAGTAGAAAGCTGGTCCACCTATGCTACTCATCTCCAGTAATCCTTGTAAAAGAAGCCTTTATTTTTCTTTATTCCTGATCTCACACCCCTACTGATCCACTTGTGGGTCCCTACTCCTGCAAACACACAGCTGTAGTGACACTAGTTCAGTATTTAACATTCTGGGGCTTCCATCTTTAGGATCCTTTCAAGCTTTACTGTGTCCTTGAAAGGATCCTAAAGATGACTGTGGGGTTCTGAGTGCCTAGAGGCCATATTAAGTGGGGGAGTGGGGGACAGCGCAGAGTGGAGTTCTACCAGGACCCTTTTTCTAGCCCAAAATAAGATTCTATGGTCTAACTCATTAGAGAAACCAACGTGTGAGTCCTTATACACTGGTTGCTTTAACGAGATTATTATGGGAAAAATATTAATCTATCTGAAGCATATTTAAATATGATTGTCTTCCTAAGGTTACAAAATTCAATGTAAAGTCCCATGAAACATTCATTATTATATAGCATGCATTTGATATGGCTGGCTTTAATAAAAGGAGTCCTGCAGCCAGTCTGTCTACGGGGAGTAGTATTAAAAATAACTGATCCTGTGCCATGATGCGCCCTAACTAGAGTTAGTATTAAAGGCCCAGTCTAAGCAGGGTTTGAGTATCTAGTTAACCACTTGTAATTCAAGAAATGTGTATTTAAAAAGTCAACAATAAAGCCATCTGTAAATAAAATGGTTTTAAAATGAATGTTACATTGTCTGAGATGCTGTTTTAATGGTGGTTAGTGGTCAGCACTATGGTTCCCCGTTGATACCCTTTTTAAAGGGCTTTATTCAATGGTGGTTCAGTGGATTTTTGTATAGCTGTGTACATCGGCGTGCATCCATCGAATTCTATCAGGAAACACTACTGAAGATAGCGGGAAAGAATCAGATGTGTGTGCTGACCCGCACAGTTACTACATACATCCACTGAACCACCAATGGATGAAGCATATTGAAGATGGTATAAATGGGGGTTTAGGGGGACCCCTTACTGCCAAATAAAAACATCTGATTGCGGCCACCAGTGAAAACAGAATTCATGGGACACCAATGTCATAATAAAAAACCCCTGTACCTGAACCTGCAATTATTTTAAAATACATTAAATTAATAATAAATAGGTGTACTTACTAAATCGTGCTTAAATTAAGTGGATTTTATTATTACAGCAAAAATAGTGCAGGGTGCTTGTAATCTTCAGGCAGCAGTGAGGGAGGGTAGCCGGGGTAAAATATATTTCTTTATATATATTTTTTTTTTTTATATATATATATATATATATATATATATATATATATATATATATATATATATATATATATGTGTGTATTTTATTTTTTATTCCCAAGCTTCAGCCCTCCCTATCCTTCCCCAGTACCTTCCCAAGCTTCCCCTGTACCTCTCCCAACACCTTCCATAGCCATCCCCTGCAGCTCCCCAAGCGCTCCCTGTACCTCCCCCACAACTCATTACACCTTCCCCAGCCATCCACCATGCACCCCCAGCCATCCCCTGTTAACAGTTAAATGTTAATGGTGATTTAACTTGTTACTGGTACTGTAAAGTGGCTGCAATGTGACGAGTTAATTGGTTATTGTCAGTGGGAGGACAGTTCAACAGATCTGCCATCCCTAGATTTTAGGCTCACAACTGTTGTCTGACCTCTGGACCTCTGTAGTCATATTTTTATATAGTCTTGATATAATAACTAAAGTTGATAGTTGCCATTTTTTTAGAAAGCAAAAAATAAAAAATAAATACACAGCTTTTAAATAGTTCCTTATATGCAATTATTATTTACTGAGGGTTCCATTTTATTTTTGAGCCGTTTCTTCTGTCACAGAAGGGTATGGTAAACTTCTTTAGCCCTGTTTGAATACATTGGCAAATTTAGGTGCCACATTTCCTTTGCCACATATCACTGGAAGGTGGTCCGCAGAAAACTAATTAGTAGATTCCACTGCAGCATAGTTGCATATAAATTCTAAAACATTTAAGACCTGTTTTTAATATTAAAATCAACTACCTAAGTTTGTTATGCGTATCCAAACATCATTCTATCAACAAGTGCTTAAAAGCTTGTTTTACTCTCTGAAGCCTTCCAAAAAGTCCCTACAATGGTCTGCCCCCTGTAACTCATACACATAATGTTTCTATTGGGATTCAATATACTAACCAATCACAGATTGCCTCTCCGCAGCATTTCAAAACATGCTTTTTGGAACCAGTCTGTAATTGGCTAGTGCATCTAGTACTAATAAAAACACAGTGTGCATGAGCTGCTGGGCAGACCTTTGCAGGGACTATTTGAAAGGTTTTATTGAGTAAAAAAACAGCTTTTAAGCATGTGTTAATAAAGTGATGTTTAGATATGCAAACAAACACTTAGTCTATTTTAATATTAAAAGAGGAACATTGCACATTCCTTTAAATATTTAATCCATTACCAAGTGGTCTAAATTGGCCCTCTTACTCATCATATACAACCAGACCTGCTACCCTAGATTGTAAGCTCACAAGAGCAAGACCCTTCGCTAATAATGAATATGCAATCTCCTCAAAATACATACTGTATTGCAACATGCAATATGTTATCACTTTATAAATATAAATGGTAATAGTGATACCTTTGCTTGCATTAGGTTACCCCTAAATCTTCAACTTACATTTAAAACGTGCAAAATGAATAAACCTCACATTTTTGCATCTTTCTTTTTCTTTTTCTGTCGCAGATTTATTTTCCTAGATTTACAAAATATCCTTCCAGCTTGAATAGTGAATCTTGTCCTTGAGCTGCAATATGAAAGAAATATAACCTGCAAAATTCCCGTTCCCTCTTCTCATCTTGTCCGATGTGTATGTAAAATGAACTTTTTCTTGTTTTGCTTTGAGCACTGAATGGTTTTATTACTTCTGCATCCTTTCCCTACTGTTTCTCTAAACACGCAGGGATTGGAGAGGAGTTCTTACTGCTGAGCTAATGTCACACTCCAGTGCTTTCATTAAAAAAAAAAGAAAATCCACCTAGACACCACAGTGTGAATAAAAGAAAATAATGTGTGTTCATACGCTTGGACTGACCAAAATGTGAATAATATCTAAATAATAACGCAGTGTGGTTTGTGTGATAGTTCTCTTTTATCTGGTGAAATAGCACCAGGGGCATACTATGCAATTTAGCATTCATACGGTAATATTTAGGTCGTATAGCTGCAATATTCTTTGAGCTAAGCTTGCAGAAATAATGCACCAGGTCTGACATTTTTCTGCTTGAAGATTTGTTTTCCCATTATGCTAATGTAAGTGTGGGTGTGTGTCATTGGTTCAGGCACATGGAAAGTAGGAAAATGTTTGAGGTTCTGGTGACGCCTTTTTACTATACAAATCCTGTGTCAATATACAATTAAGTTATAATAAATCATTTACACTATTGATTGTCATGTCTATGTCTGCACTTTGGGAAAATGCACTAGATCATTTTAAGTGTGTTTAACCTGTAGTTCAGTACACGGTGAAGACCAAACTACATATATATATGACATTATCTGCTCTTATCATTATGTCTGGTGTGATACCTGTGTCTGCTTGTTACTTGCTCCTGCTCCAGCATGTGTCTCCTTGATGCCTGTGCTTCCTCCAATATTTGTGACTTCTTCTCCTGTATCTGCACCCATTCTTGTGCCTGCTCCAGTATGTCTCAAATTGAGGCTTGTGACTGCTCCGGTACCTATATTTGCACCCACTTGTGTGCCTGCTCCAGTATATGTCTCTAATTGATGTTTAAGCCTGCTCCAGTACCTGCATTTGAACCCATTCTCGTGCCTTCACAGTATATGTCTCATATTTATGTTTGTGCCAGCTCCAGTACCTGTATTTGAACCCATTCTTGTGCCTTTCCAGTATGTCTCGAATTGATGCTTTTGCCAGCTCCGATATCCGCATCCATCCTTATTTATGCTCCAGTATATGTCTACTTGTGCCTACATCAGTACCTGTGACTGCTCCTACAGTGTCTGCTTATTTCAAGTATCTTCTTCAATCCTGCTCTCCACTCCTTTGCTACAGTGGGGGGGAAAAGTATTTGATCCCCTTCTGATTTTGAACCTTTGTCCACTGACAAAGAAATGATCAGTCTATCATTTTAATGGCAGGTGCATTTTAACAGTGAGAGACAGAATAACAAGAAAAAGAACATAGTTACATAGTAATTGAGGTTGAAAAAATACTTTTAGTCCACCAAGTTCAACCTTTTTAGATCTCCTCTGATCTGCAATATGCAGAATAATTGTTAATTGATCCAGAGGTAGGCAAACAGAAAAAACGTCAGTGAAACAATCGTCTCAAAAGAGGGAAAAAATATAAAATTCCTTTCTGACCCCACATACTGGTAATCGGACTCCTCCCTGGATCAAAACTCCCTCTCTAATTATCCAGGGAAGTACTTATTTCCCTCACTGACCTGCAAATCAATCTATAACTTTTTTTGACATTTGATTTTCTTTTTTTTTTTTGTTTTTCTGTCTCTCACTGTTAAAATACACCTACCATAAAAATGATAATTTATTTGTCAGTGGACAAACATTCAAAATCAGCAGAGGATCAAATACTTTTTTCCCCCACTGTATGTTTGTGTTTTCACTATTGCTGTTTCTTCTATCACTTTTACTCCCTTCCCTGTATTCTCATACTCAGTGCCTATTTCTTCTTGTTTCTACCTCTGTATCTTCTTTTTAATTTACTCCCCTGTATTCTCCATACTCTGTTCTTGGTCCTTCTTGTTTCTACTTCTGTTTCTTCTCCTCTGTGTTCTCCTTTCTTTGTGACTGCTCCTTCTTTTTTATCTACTCCCTTCCCCATATATAATCCTGCCTGGTATCTTTCCTTTTTCCTATTCAGCATTTTCTCCGACATATTTTGCCTTTTTCCTTTGCTCAGTTATCTGTGTCTTTTTTGTTGTTGTTTCTTCTTCTTCTTCTACCCTCCTTATTTTTTCATCACTAGTTTCCTCTGCCGAAACCTCCCCTCTTCCTGAGCCTTTTCTTCTCACTGCGCCTTTCCAAGTCTATATACATATATACAAATAAATGAATGCATGGTGTGCTGCCATAAGTGACAGTGTTCAGTACCCTGGATAGCTCCAAGCCTTACACGGCATGTACAAAGGGCATTTTGAAAAAAAGGCATTTAGTGATTTTGTCAGATGGCTCTGCTTATCAAATCACTCTGTTTGCCATGCAAAACTTCCCAGAATAAATATGACTCAACAAAAATGTGACATTTATTAATATTTGCATATTGCTGGGAGACTTGAATAACATTGTTCCTCTAAAATATAGTTCTGTCGCAGTACAGGTATTCATAATGCACTGTGTTAGCCATTGATCAGAAGACAATCTGTATGTGGGCTCTTAAAGAAATGTACACAGTAATTTAACATACTTATATACTTTCCTGTCTGTCTTTAGTTTGATCCCTATGAGCTGAAATATGACATATAAGGGAGGAATTATGAGACATGCAATTCCTACCCATTTCCCCTTTTTATGTCAAACCCAAACTGGCCAATAGAGCAATTTCAGATATATCTATACAATGTGTATGTATGTGGAATTAGAATTGAAGTTATTCTCTTTTATGTTCATTTAACATTTATCATATTCTAATACATGTGATGGAAATATGTAAATAAAATACACTGACATATTCAAAGAAAAAGACAAAAAGTCACATTAGTTAAACTATGTTGTGCCTGAGAACGGATTATGATTTAGCAGCACTAGTCACTAATTTCCTACAATTCCTGTTTTCATTATTATATCTAATTTTAGATCTTTATACATGCCACATATTGTAATGAAAATCATGGATAAATTGCTTATTCATATTCACCATATGCCCAGTGATTGCTACTATAACAGAAGGGGAAAATGCTAAATATAAAATAATAGGCATTTGCTGATGGTTTGTGGTATAATAGGTGGCAATATTTTATATTATCAGAGTATTGCAGTATAAAGTGATGCCTTCTTGGTTGGACAAACAAATTAGAATGATGAGCTTTCGAGAGTAGCACTTCTCTTTCTCAAATCATAAGCAATACTGCATCTTCATTTGAGAAAGAGAGTTGCTGCTCTCGAACGCTCATCATTCTAATTTCACTTTATACTGCAACATTCTGATTATTGATCTAGATTACTGGACAGTCACAGCTACCTCAATCTTTTTTTTTATATGTATATATATATATATATATATATATATATATATATATATGTATGTGTGATAGTGTATTCTCTGAAACTTACAGCTACCCCTCACCAATATTTACTGAATAATCCAATATTCTTTCCCACCATGAGGATTTTCACATCACATGCATGGTGAGGTAAGCTAGAGAAGACTTTATGGACCTCATTATGATAAGGAAGTCTTAATTAGCCTTGGTAATGGTATGTAGACTATTGAGGTCTTCATGATGAAGATTAGTGAGTCTAACCCAGGACTTCAATCTTTGAGAAAGCATTAGTGGTAGGAGTGTAGAATAACTTGCAAACATACCAAAATAAATATAAAAATAATTAAATATGTTCTAAATAGAAAAGGTGGGCTAAGATTTTAAAACATGTTGAAAAATGTCAGACTGTGTGGGTCACATAGCTTGTATCCACTGTCACATTATGTTCTTAACACAAGTGCTAAAACACAGTTAAATAATAGTTATGCTAAGTTGTAGTGACAGATGACGGCTCGCTCTATAATGTGATTTTGCTGCAAGGGGGATTCGTGCCTGTCCACTTAACCCCCAAACTTTTTTGCTGTCTTTCCTGCAATTGAAATGAAGATACTGCATTGCCTGGGCACTATTATCTGAAAGCATTGCTAATTACTATACTTCATATTGTCTGTGGTTGGATACTGGTCTGCATCATGTAAAAATATCAAAGGCTTCCGTAGATAGTAAGTGCAATATTGTCTGCAGGGTGATATTTAGGTCTATGCTACGCTAGGTCCATTCAGATTAGTGCACTCCCAATGGCTCAGTTATTACTTCTCATTTTCCTTTGCAATGTCATAATCCTAATGTACAAATGTATGTAGAAATGTATGTATTTGCATTTATTTATAGTATGTAAGGAAGTGTCAGTTATTCTTTGAAATGTATAGATATTTTTTCGTGAACTGGAACCCTATGCCCTCTGAAATTGTGCTGCCCTAGTCCCAGGCCATATTTGCCTTGGCAGAAATGCACAACTGTTTTCTGTAATTCTGCAAAAATAAAATTGTAATGTAGATGATAAACATCTAGGGCCTCATTCTATTATCGGCCGCAGCCGTTGCGGGGCCGCAAGGACCGGCCGCAAGCTATTCGGCTATTCTATTCCCTTACGGCCGGGGACTCCGGCAGGCTTGCGGCCGGTGCCTTGCTATCTCTTGCGGCCGCTCGCGCCGGAGGAAATCCTTTGATCTAAAACGGCCGCAAGAGTTTTGCAATTCAATTGCTCCGGGAAACCTCTCTGCAAGGCTAAAAGCGAGCCGCAGCTTACTTGCAGGAAAGAGGTCTCGCTAGCACCAATTAAGCACATAAAATAGCTCAAATAAAGCCATCCTGCACTTTGAGAAGACTATAAAGGGATTTTAGGTGTTAGAAAAAATAGCACATAATTATCCTGTACTCAAATCCGTAAAATATTTTATTTTTAATACCCGTAAAATATCCATGTAAAAAGTCCAGAGTGCTTGGAGCACCTCAGACACACCCACGCCGCAGCCGGAAAATAAACAGTTAATTTGAACTCGGGTTTGGGCAGATGTGCAAGCTTGAGAGTGGGTTCCTTTTAATCCTCATGTCCCCCAATATGATCCCTAGCATTTACAGAGCTGTACAGTGCAGGCTTGAATTTATTTTTGCGTTTTTATATTTCACAGCTTACGGCCGGTTCCAAGATATGCGGCCGGCCGTAAGATGAGAGCCTTGCGGGGCCGTATAATAGAATCGCGAGTTAACTGAAACCCCGCAAGGAATCGCAGCCTTACGGCCGATTTACGGCCGATAATAGAATGAGGCCCCTAGTCTGCCCACTTTTCTAATCTGTGCCATGTTAATCACAGGTGATCGTGGGAAAAAGACATCCAATGATATGTCAAGTAATTGGCTGTGTAACCAACATGGAGTCATTATAAAAAAAATGGCACAAGGAGGAGGCAACATGTATTTATTGCTTCTCCATTGGATAGCTTCACCATAAAAACTTTTTCTGTTCTTGTTTTTAAGTGTACACATCCTCTACTGACAAATACAGCCAAGAAATTCAGGCATGTCTGGGAAATGTATAATGCTATCTTGAAGATTAATGGGCCAGGCATAGATGCAATGAACAGATTATGTTTTACATGGATGGAGATTAAAAGGCTGCTTTACCATTGTCCATTTAATGGCTCATATTTACTGTATGCTTGAAGAACGAGAATTGTATTTAGAAAGTAACACAAATAAACATAATATTTACTTTATTAACTACTAAGTATAATTGTGCTTTTCTGGAAAAAAAATGTAACTGCGGAGAGGACGTTACATGAAGATAATATTTCCATTTTATTGAACAAATCTCCACAAAAAGGATATAATTTACAGTAGAATAATTTGGAACATTATCTGTATGCAAGGTCCCCTCCCATGTGACAAATAAAAAGACAAAAAAGAACTAACGGGGGAGATTTATTTTATTGTATCAGCGGAACTTTAGTATTTGATTTCTACTCCATTCCCTGTATATGTAGGCAGTCACAAGGATAACTGCAAGTAATTAAAAAAACAATGAATAATGAAAAATTAGCAAAACTACACAAGGCATTTTCATAAAGCTAGTTGTTAATTACAAATAAATAAATGTTTAAACATCTGTTGTGCCCTGAAGTCATCCATAATACCTTGGTAAAGGCTACATACATGAGATGGGGTTTTCTGCAGGGGCAGCATTTACAACTATGCTTACAGTGCCGTGCAAAAGTATTCACCCCCCCTTAACTTTTTACCTATTTTGTTACATTACAGCTTTAAGTTCAATGTTTTATTAATCTGAATTTTATGTGATGGATTAGAACACAATAGTCTAAGTTGGTGAAGTGAAATGAGAAAAATATATACGTAAAATTATTTTTTAGAAATAGAAAACAGAAAATTGTCATGTGCGTATGTATTCACCCCCTTTGTTATGAAGCCCATAAAAAGCTCTGGTGCAACCAATTACTTTCAGAAGTCACATAATTAGTGAAATGATGTCCACCTGTGTGCAATCTAAGTGTCACATGATCTGTCATTACATTTACACACCTTTTTTGAAAGGCCCCAGAGGCTGCAACACCTAAGCAAGAGGCACCACTAACCAAAAACTGCCATGAAGACCAAGGAACTCTCCAAACAAGTAAGGGACAATGTTCTTGAGAAGTACAAGTCAGGGTTAGGTTATGAAAAAAAAAATCAAAATCTTTGATGATCCCCAGGAGCACCATCAAATCTATCATAACCAAATGGAAAGAACATGGCACAACAGAAAAACCTGCCAAGCAGGTTCACGGACCGGGCAAAATTCACGGACCGGGCAAGGAGGGCAGAACAGAGACCTAAGGTAACCCTGGAGGAGCTGCAGAGTTCCACAGCAGAGACTGGATTATCTGTACATAGGACGACAATAAGCCGCACGCTCCATAGAGTTCGGCTTTATGGCAGAGTGGCCAGAAGAAAGCCATTACTTTCAGCAAAAAACAAAATGGCACATTGTGAGTTTGCGAAAAGGCATGTGAAGACTCCCAAAATGTATGAAGGAAGGTGCTCAACATTGAACTTTTCGGCCATCAAAGAAAACGCTATGTCTGTCGCAAACCCAACACATCAAATCACCAAAAGAACACCATCCCCACAGTGAAACATGGTGGTGGCAGCATCATGCTGTGGGGATGTTTTTCAGCAGCCGGGACTGGGAAACTGGTCAGAGCTGAGGGAAAGATGGATGGTGCTAAATACAGGGATATTCCTTAGCAAAACCTGTACCACTCTGTGCGTGATTTGAGGCTAGGACGGAGGTTCACCTTCCAGCAGGACAAGGACCCCAAACACACTGCTAAAGCAACACTTGAGTGGTTTAAGGGGAAACATGTAAATGTGTTGGAATGGACTAGTGAAAGCCCAGAACTCAATCCAATAGAAAATCTGTGGTCAGATTTAATGATTGCTGTTCACATGCGCAACCCATCCAACTTTAAAGAGCTGGAGCAGCTTTGCAAGGAGGAATGGGCAAAAATCCCAGTGGTAAGATGTGGCAAGCTCCTAGAGACTTATACAAAGCGACTTGGAGCTGTGATTGCCGCAAAAGGTGGCTCTACAAAGTATTGATTTGAGGGGGGTGAATAGTTATGCACAATTACTTTTTATTGTTATTTTGTCCTATTTGTTGTTTGCTTCACAATAAAAAAAAACATCTTCAGAGTTCTGGGCATGTTCAGTAAATTAAATGATGCAAATCCTCAAACAATCCATGTTAATTCCAGGTTGTGAGGCAACAAAACACGAAAAATGCCAAGAGGGGTGAATACTTTTTGCACTGTATGTGGGGAAATACGTACGTATGATACCCGAAGAGCTCTAAATACATATATAATATTATTATTATTATCGTTTTTTGTAATGCACCAACCAAAAAAATAAATATATTAAACCCATGGCAAAAAGTAGAGGGCGCTGTCTTTGATTTTAAAATCTTATATACATAGTGCTGTTTTCAAAGCACATTATAAGATGGAAAACTCGCAAACTTATGATCTAGAGAGATAGATGAAACAAAATGTGAAGGAATTATAAGGAAGAAACAATTGCTTGGCAAGTAATTGAAAAGAGTAGAGGGTTCATTAGTGATTACATTTGTGGGTGTAGCAGCTGTGAAAAATTGAGGTGATAGTGTTAAACCTGCACTATAAATTCACAAAAATCATAGGTTGGTGGGTGGGAGGGCATATTCTATGAGTTGAAGAGAGGTGGTGTCATGTTAGGCTCTAGGTCTAGAGGTAAAAGAAAACAAGATACATAGAAATGGGAAAATGTCAGTTGGAGAGTGAATCTGCTGAGTGGATGATAGGATGCCCAGTGACATTGGCTGAGCCCTATGCAGAATGACTGCTCAGTCCTGATGGTAAATGCAACTGAGAAAATGAAACAGTTGGAGAGTGTTGCTGAATAAGGCCCGGTGACATTGATAGAGCCTATCCCTCCTATACTGCTCCAAGTATAGAAGAATATGCCCTTAGTCTACATGCTATCAAGAAATAAAGTAGCCAGACACGATGCAAGCTTTTTATATGCAAACATTATTCAAGCAAGATTTTATCTAAACATTTGTTTATGTCCATAGCTAACACAGCAGCTATTATTTTAGCATGTAACATATCTCACAAACATGTGGAGGTAAACTTAAAATACATAAGTTTTTTAAATTTTGATGAATAATATATCCTGTGAAAACCCTTCATTTTGTTATAGCCTTGTATTGCCTGAGTAATGTGTGTTTTTTCTTCCTGAGATATAGATTCCAGTGCTGCGCTAAAGAGTAAACTAATGGAAAAGCAGGATTATACCATGGTATAATTACACTGATAGACTTATTGGGAGCCCTTCTTATGAGAGTTTATATTCCTAGACCACTGTCAATATTCTACTTTAATTTTATTTTTATATTTAGTAGAAAATTCATAAATATAATAAATATATGCAGAAAAAAAATGAAGCCAGATTTTTCTAAACATTAAGATCCAATTAAATATTTAAAATGACTTACATAAATGGTGTGATGGTGTTTTGTGTTAATTTATAATATATAAATAAATATAAATATGCTAAGAGCCTCTGATTGTCTGTTAGTAATTAAGCTTTAGTTTGAAACTGTATTCTGTGCATTATTATTTATCCCAATTATGTAGTAAACATGTCTGTAGACTGCTTTAAAAGGACATAATTGTTGTGGCACTTATAGGGCAACTGTGGTGGTAATGCAAATGAGATTCATGTGTTTATTTAGTAACTTATTAACAATTAAATGAGTATTTAAAACAAAAACTCAACGTACCTTTAAAAACGTGCTATTGAGATTTAGGTGGAGACAGTCTGTGCTAACTTTTTTCTGAACAGACTAGGGTGGTATATACTAAAGCTGTGATGAGTCTGAAGGGTTTATTAATTGGGCAAATAAAAAGCTTTTGCGTAGTAGGGGCCCTGGCTGTCACCTCGTATCAGGTATGGCACTTCTTTGCCCTATATAGCTGGCTGACAGGAGGTTGAAATGCTATGACTTGTTTTACTACTAAAGCATTTCTATAAACCCCACTGTTTAGAAAAATCATCATCTGGTTGTGGAAAAGAAGGGGGCAAAGTACAGTAATTATGTTGTGCTACATGTTTATTGATGACTAAGACGCAGTTGACACTTCACCGGTAGAAGTCTATCCCATGTCACTAGAGTCCTTGAGTGTAACAACTAATATAATCATTGAAAACAGTAGAAACAAGAAGGTCAAACTGAACTAGGCAAGAATGGTGCATGTCTGTAGATATTCAAAATAAATACATTGTAATGTAAGACTTGAGACCCTGGGACAGTGTGTTCAGATCTCTACTGAAGGCTTCTAAATCCAAGCATAAGAACTTTGTATACAAGATGACTTTTGTAGCAGTGTCCTTCCAGACATACCCAGTCTGATGAGAATAATCTTATCAGACATAAATCCTTTATACTGATGACCACACTCTGAGAAGATTTTTTGGGATAGATATATCAAAATCATGATATATATATATATATATATATATATATATATTCATATTCATATACATCCTTGGATTTAAAGGCACACTATATTCCCAAAAAATAGTTTTAAACATTACTAAAGTGGTTTGCTTTGTGAAAATTCCACAAACAGAAAGAGTTTTGTCCTCCTCTTCACCTGCTACATGATACCGTTTAGCAGGAAATGTAAACCTTGGGATTTATAACAAACATTTAGAAGAGCATGTGTTAAGCATTACAAAATATTAAGTAAAACCTGTTTAAACTTCATTTAAACTAAAAGGAAATACAGAGGGCACACTTTAATCGGTAGATCTCATTGGCTGACATAATGCAAGCCGCCAGAAGCAGGTAAACGTCTGCATTTGAAAAAATAAAACTCAGTGTCACACATTATCAAAGAAAATAATAATTTCCATGTACCTTTAATTTTCTTAACCTAACATACTTAATATTAATTATCCAACACTTCGAAGTTTGACAGTGATCCTCACACATCCAGACTCTGATAATAACTGCAGACACCCCCTGTGTTAACAAGGAAAAAATAACACTTCTCAGATTCACAGCTACCCACACATTAAAGAGCAGTAGCTCCAAATACCTACATCGTAACCAGCTCTCATATTGCCATACAGAGTGGTACATGTCACGTATGTGAGCATTAACATGTTGTACATCACTCTTAGCATGTTACTGCAGAATTGGAACATACATATATAAATGAATATGATTCAATCACTTACTAACATTTTTAATTAAAAGTGTTAGATAATTAAGGTCATACAGGACCTCCTTCTCTCTAATTTCCCTTATCTATTAATTAACTTGGAGTTAAGGGGTGATAAAGAAAAGCATGACCAGTTGGATAAATGATAATTGTCTCAAAGATGTATAATAGTTTGTTGTGTCATTATACATATTTATACCAACCAGACGTGTTCCTCTATCACTCTGCACTGTGAAAATAAATAGCTGTAGATAAGGAGAGTTGGTCCTGTATAGATTATTTATGTTTAAAATATACCACTGCAAGCTCAGATTTCACTTTCACTCACAATTTTTAACAGCCAGTTGCATTTCGTTGTTTATAGGTTTACTTTTCATTGCTGTAATATCTGGATCCTTACTCTGTTAGTTTAATGGACCAGTTTCACTTGCATCCAAACATATTGCAAAGTGATGACTTTTTACTGCAGCTGTGAGCCTCTATTCAGCGCTATGAGATGGAGTGTGGTAATAATGTAGCGCCATTCAAGTGCGTTTTTAAATGTATGTCAGTGTGCTGTTCACCATAAGTAACTGGGGGAGTAAAATGTGTTTCATGCACTTAAAGTAAGTATTAAGATCAACAGTGTTTTTTCTTCTGGAGCCTATCATGAGTGCCTTGCCAGTGAGTGTTTATTGTGAGTGGCCTATCTGTATGATTTGCCTTGGACGGTCTGTGCTGATCCAGTTGCTGAGCATATCCGTGTAATCGTTCGATTTTAGGTCTCTGCTGTCCATGGTCCTGAAGAGATCCATGCTTTAGAAACAGTGCTATACTTTCTAATCTCGAGATGAATGCATCTCAGAATAGAGATCAGCTTTTTAATTCTACCTTAAACACACTCTTGAGTAGGCAGCAAGTATGAATTAGCACTCCTTTATGCCTCCTGCTGTCAACTGTCCTCTCCTCACCTCCTTGTGTTATGGGATGCTCCAGGCAGTCTGTAGTTACGCCAAGATTGTGCTTCCAGTATCTTTCATGGGTATAAATTAGCCCCAAAGCTACAGTGGCTAAAGCACGGATAAAACATCTACATTTCAGGCACTGGTTTATGGAAAGCTAAGCAGGTCTTGGTAATTCCAGGTTTTGTCCCAAGCGTCCAACGTTTGTTAAAAGAGCTATAAGTAGTTGATCATTGGTGAGAAGACATTATGCTCAAAGCAGACTTAAAGGATCACTGCACAATGAAAATAAAGTTTGAAAGCTTGAAGTCTGACTAAGAGCAATACTAATGCCAAGAAAAAAGGTCATACAGCTAGTTTTTACTTAAAACAACAGCATAAGATTTGATCCCTCTACAGGAACCTAGAAAGATCCATGATTCATTATACATTGGTTGAAGTTGTCGTTAGGGGGTGGTTGCATTTCTGGAGAGCTATGGTTGCATTGAATGATGCAAAATGTATGAGTCTGGGTCTGGAAGGTGGAAGGGGAGTGGTGTCAATTTAAATCCTATCCTATTATTAAACAAAGACTTTGGACTTCTGTCTGATCCTTCCTCCCCATCCTCTCTCCACTGATTACTACAAACATACATTTACATCTTCCAATTCCGATCCCCCCCCCCCCCCCACACACACACACAAAAGTCAATGGCTTACACAGCTGCTAATATTGTTAGCTTGGTACATACATGACAAACAAGTGTTTTTTTTCTTGAACTACAGTATACTTTAAAGTGACACAATAAATATTTAATAGAAGAAATGAAAAGTTCCCATGACAATAAACATTACATTTGGTTGCAATTAGAAATTCAAAATGGAAGTGCCTTAAGATTGATATAGAAGTTAGAGATATTTTATGTTTAAATTAATTGAAAGATCTGCCTTGTGAAGTAATGGATTTATCTGCAATTGTTTAAGTTTAGCAGTGGAGGTGATACAATAGATAAATATGTCCAGTTGTGAAAATGGTAATAGTCACAAAGACATGTCTTAAGTATCACCCCACTGCTAATCTTAATTGCTGTTGATTGCCATTATCTCAGTTCATCAGTAATTTGTTCCTCAGCTGTGTTAGCTCTGAACAATTTTAGAGGGAATCTATCAGTTTCAAACTCAGTATTGCAGCTACCTTTTGGGAGAAAAATCTACTTTTAAAAGATATAAATACATAATTTTAGAAGACTTCTGTCACAGTGCATATTTCTATATATCAAAATGCAAATGTAAATTATACTTGTTGAAGAGCAACTTGCAAAATATAATGGTTATATGACTATGTAAATGGATTAAATATGTGCTACATAAAACTCATACTTTCTTTTTCCTAAGTGTCTATCTCTATCTTTGTTCAACCAGGGTCTTTCTTATGATTGTCAGGTGTTGCAGTACCAGGTTGGAATATGGATTTGTGTTTCCTCTTGTTCCTCTTTAAGTTATACCATCATTGTATGTTTGTGCTTATTAGGTAGTGTTTATCTATGAGCCTAACATCATTCTATAGCCACTTTTGTAAGACGGATCGGTGCATCTCCAGGCCATGCCAGTCATAGAGTTTCCTGTGGGAAAATGCAAGGTCTGGTATGTGGTGGCAGAAGATGGGAATGAGATATGCAATAAAGTATAAGGGAAGGTACTAAGGCCCTCATTCAATTGCAATTTGGCCAATTGAATAGGGCTCTAAATTAACACATAGCATATTTTTTTAAAGAAGTTTTTAGTTAGTGAAAACCTTGCTTTTGGATAGATGTTTACTAACTAAAAACTTCTTTAAAAAAAATATGTTATGTGCTTATTTAGAGCCCTATTCAATTGGCCAAATTGCAATTGAATAAGGGCCTAGGAGTGGAGCGAAAAAAGAGAGATGGCAATGAATGAAGGGTAACATTGGATAAGCTATAGAGGGGGGTTCGGAAGGAAAGAGATGGGAAAGACATAAAGAAAGAGAAGGATGAAAGTGGGACAATGGATATTATAGAATATGGTTGAGAAGGAATAAAGAAGGGAGAGTGAACAATAGGTAAGAGAGAAGGAGGCACAATAATAAAAGGGTGAAAGATACCAGAGAGATGGTTAAAGGGAGAGATGCCTAAGATGCTAGTGAGAGAATGGAGAAAAGGGGAAAAAGAAAAGAATGTGGAGATGGAATGGGAACGGAATACAAAGCCCTCAAGACTACTATTTTTCAACATTCTATATATATGGCAGTCTTTAGGAAGAAAGAGGGAAGATGAGAGCCTAACACCCTAATTCTTGGCAAATTTAATTCTTGTGGAACTCTCTATTCAAATCGGTGCAAAAGGAAATGCAAATTTGGTATCCCAAATGTAGTACATTATGTTAAATATGTTTGGATCTCAGAGGGTATCCTCATGAGGACTTGAAAGTAAGCACCTGGAGTCCAGATCAAAAATGTTGAGAGCCACTGCTCAAGACTGCTGCCTCATTGATTTACTGTTGCCCTATATCCCAGCCTTGTTTACATTTTTGGGAAGTCCAGCCCTGGCATCGCCCACCAGTAGGAATATTCAGGTAGAGCCTCGGTACTCAAGGAGACCAACTTCCTCACAGTTTCTCACAACAGCACATAGTCTAAGAGGCTGCTCCCCTCCAGATCTTGCACTTTATCAGCCATTGAAGCTATAGATTTCTGAAATTGTTGATTCTCTAATAACCCTCTATTATATGCTTATTCATCAAAAATAAGCTCTAAATCCTGTAAACAAATTTGCTCTCTCAACAAATTGTACCGTAATTGTGTGCTTGAAAACACATTTTCCCTTCAGTGAATGGTTTTAATTGTGCATCCCTCAGCATCCAAATTCCAAAGCTAATATCAAAGCTAATCATTTCCCCTCCTACGTGTGCAATTTAGGACAAATCAATAAAAGCTGTTAAAGAGGAGATCATTCTTTTGTGAGATGTATGAAATTCTACATCCTGCGCTTCACTTTGTTTCAGGGTTCAAATGCGTCACCAGGTCTGATATGACAGCCAATTTTCTTTAGTTAAATGTGCATTCAAATAGTTTGTTTAGAAACGTTTACACAGAACACATTTTGTATGACATAGGTAAAGTAATGATAGTTGTTTACATATTTTAGATTTAACAGGACACAGAAATGGCCCAAGTCTGGTCTCATTGAAAACTGCATTTTGTAAGCAAGTAGAAATTACAATTTCATTTTGTTAATAAAATAATTCAGGAGGCTTTTTATATTTATGAAACAGCGTTACCCCTGTCTCTGCATGTTATCTAGTACTGATAATTGTTATCACACATTGGGTGAGGTTGCCAAGTTAGCCCATGCTGTTAGTGATTTAGGCTATTGATTGTTAGACTAACAGTGTCTTATGAACTTAAATTAGTAAATTCAATCTACGTTTAGGCCAAGTTTCAGCCAACTAATATTCAGTTACAGAAAAACAAAATACTTGTTTTTAGTTGAAGTTTTCCAAATTTGGGACATTTTCTGTGTCATATAAAAAATTAGAGACGGATATTTCGATGAGCTGCACTACATATACATACATCATGATCATTTGAGGTCTTTCCTGGTGAGAGCTGCCACATTTGTTGTTTTTGTGTTATATTCATCAGATATTTGGTTACCTGCACCAGGTGATGGTTGACCTCTTGGTTCCCTGACTGGTTTCTAACCAAGTTCCTAACCACTGGACCATCAGGGAACCCAACTTTCTTGCTTATGTACAGTAGACTCTCACTTAACCAGAACTCAAGCAACCAGAAAAAAAAATGAATACTGTACTTTAAGTGAAAATTATAATTTACCAGGCTAAACAAATGACAGGAGCCAGGTTGTCATGCCACAAAATGCTTACAGGCACCTAGATTGCATCCACTGTACGTCTCTCAATTCAGTGTTACCTGGAAGCAGACAGGCATGAGCCAGGGCAGTGTTGGCGTTACATTCTAGCCCAACGTACCTGTGTGTAAGTGAGGAGTGAAAGCTGCTGCTGCTAGAACAGCAGAGCATCCTATGTGCAGTTAATCTAGGCCTTCATTTAATAGGGACTCTCAAGCAACCAGAAACTACATTTATCCTGCATCTACCAAAACCAATGGGAGTCTACTGTATTCTCAAAAAACACTGTCATTGAATAGAACAACAAAGTAGCTAATTCGTATTTATTAATGGCTACTACAATAGATATATAGTTTGTCATTCTCTTTAACTAATACTTTTAAAAATGTACTTGAGTTGGGGTGACAGAGTCCTTTTAATTACTAACAGTCCAGATGACTAGTCTCCTGGGACCTTTATAGCCCTGTAACTGAGTAAAGAGAAAATAAATCTGCTTAGCAGGTTATATTACTATGTGTTGGTGTGAAGATGGTGTTAAACTCGCAATCAATTAACAGCAAGCTTCTGTTTTTTTTTTACTAAAGCAATTTTAAGGGTGTCTGGTGACGCGAGACGCCCGGCTCTCCCTTACTCGTAAGCGAAAATACTCCCTCCAGGGCAACAAATAAATCATTAAAACCCTTTACAGTTGTATTATATTACCTCTTCTGGTGAGAAGTCTGCTAAAAACACTGTGTAAATAAAAACACTAATAAATGAGAATATTTTATTCTGCAGCCTAATAGTAAAGCTTTCTGAATGACTCAGTATATGAAAAGGCTTGCAGGCTTTATGGTCCATTAAGCAGATATTTACATAGTGACTTTATTAGCCTTAACTGCATGTCAGCTTAATGCGCACAGTGACAAGCTAAAAAGAGTAATTAGTGTAAATATTTTATGGCATTTGAAGGGAAACGCTGGTTGTGCCATTGCATTTGCTCGCTAGGAGCCTGCATTCCTGGTTACTTGGCCACCGTAGTCATAAGGGAAGCGATGACTGGATGGCAGTGCTCCTCCCTGCTCATTTCTCATAGGCTTGCATTGCAGGGCAAAGAGCTGTTGCTATGGGTATAAGGGGGGAGCTGGGTTACTGTGTGTCAGTGCAGGCTGCCGACATGCATGGGCCCTGCAGGAAGCCTAGTGTGACACGCCGCTGCAGTCTGTGTGAATGTGTATGAGCGGGATTTGTCACTACGCTGAAGAGCAGCTATTGATTGGATGAGTGTAGTAGGCCTGGGCGCACTTGGTACACAGCTGGGCTGCTTTGTGCAGCATCACTCTGGAGACATACTGCTAATTCTGAAGTGGAAGGCCATCAAAGTGTATACTTATATACCACATATCCACTGTGCTTTTTCTTTAGATTTATACCCTATCAAATTAGGTGAATCACATTTAATGCGTTTTATATTATGCTTTTCATAAGTTAATTTGTCAACAAGTGCTTTTAATGTGACACTGCCATCAGAACCTGACATAAAAACAACCAGACTAGTGGTGTATTTCTACTGATACCAAGGCCCAGAACATTTTCAGGG
This sequence comes from Discoglossus pictus, assembly GCA_027410445.1. Taxonomy (NCBI): domain Eukaryota; kingdom Metazoa; phylum Chordata; class Amphibia; order Anura; family Alytidae; genus Discoglossus; species Discoglossus pictus. The sequence goes on from CM050164.1 coordinate 385,097,292, forward strand.
AGAGCATGCTCCCCCAAGTGGCTTATCTAACAGACATGTCTATCTATATACTGTCTGCAAGTGTACCTGAGACTTTCTAACACATAGATGCACCCACTCTTATGGTTTATCTATCTTATCTATCTATCTATCTATCTATCTATCTATCTATCTATCTATCTATCTATCTATCTATCTATCTATCTGTATCTATATCTATCTGTATCTATATCTATCTGTATCTATCTATCTATCTGTATCTATATCTATCTATCTGTATCTATATCTATCTGTATCTATATCTATCTGTATCTATCTATCTATCTATCTATCTATCTATCTATCTATCTGTATCTATATCTATCTGTATATCTATCTATCTATCTATCTATCTATCTATCTGTCTATCTATCTGTCTGTCTCTATCTATCCATCCCTGTCTCTCTCTCTTTCTCTCTATCCCTGTATCTATCTGTCTATCTATCTATCTATCTATCTATCTATCTATCTATCTATCTATCTATCTGTATCTATATCTCTATCTGTATCTATCTATCTCTATATGTATCGATCTATCTGTATCTATCTATCTATCTATCTATCTGTATCTATCTATCTATCTATCTATCTGTATCAATCTATCTGTATCTATATCTATCTGTATCTATCTATCTATCTATCTATCTGTATCTATATCTATCTGTATCTATCTATCTGTATCGATCTATCTGTATCTATATCTCTATCTGTATCTATCTATCTATATCTATCTATCTATCTATCTATCTATCTATCTATCTATCTATCTATCTATCTGTATCTCTATCTACAGTATATTTCTATCTATCTATCTATCTATCTATCTATCTATCTATCTATCTATCTATCTATCTGTGTGTGCATATATACTGTATGTGTGTGTACTGGCATATAGCAAAGGAAAAGAAGAAAGAAGGCGCATGAATTGCGATGACTGTGAAGGGTGCACATATATAAATAAGTGTTTGAGTTTGCCTTATCCTTAAAGTTATATGGACGTTTCCCTGTTTTTACCTTTTTCTAATCTAACACATGCTGTTTATATCAGAAACACACTTTACATTGATTCATTCTATGCCCATACAGATTAATTTTATTTAAAAAAAAAAAATGGTTTCCACAACCCCGGAGTTGCCTACATAGGCACCTGGTACCTACCAACAGAAACACTGCATTCTGGTATACAAGCCAATAGCAGCACAATGCAGAAGTTCACAGCAACAATGTCTGAGCTCCATCTTGCTTCCTTGTGCTGGGGAAAAAAGACTGCACATGCCATAATGCTTTGCTGCAGATACTGCCTTCCCAGGCACTGTAACAATGTTATAGATGCCTGTGGTTGGCTGAAACAAATTATAAATGTTATGCTGATTTAGCTGGTAAAGCTCAATGATGCCAAAAGATCTCCTGTAAGCCAGTCTTGAGTTTAAAAGTATTAGGAAATTTCTCTGTTTTCTAATATTAAAATAAACTACCTCAGTGATTATTTGCATATTTAAATATAATGTTATTAACAAGTGCTTAAAAGCTCTGTTTTCATTCACTCAAACCTTCCAAGATGCAAAGCTCTGCCCCACAGCTGATGCATACAATGTTTCTATTGGTACTAGATATACTAGCCACTTACAGTTTGTCTTTCAGCAGTATCTCACAAATGCTGTTGAGAACCAGTCTGTAAGTGGCTAGCCCCCAAAAATATGGGGGGATAAAGTTTTAAGAGACAAAAAAAAAGTGGCCCTGAGTGATGGAATTCAACTCTCACTAGCTCGCAAATAAAGTCGCAACTGAAAAAAGTATCAAGCTTCTATCAAAAATAGTACTAAATAGTACTAAATAGGACTCGCAAGGCATTTTTCAAAAACTTATTATAGCTGTAGCAGCAATTAAACACACAATACTGTACTTTAAAAACACGGGAAGGCATGGAAACACATTAGAATTAGTTGTACAACAGTCTCAAACCCACAAATGTGCTATTAAAAAATATTTTTTTTAACTGTTATTTCTGAGTAATATTGATCCCAGTACTCAAAGGGTTAATGCATATCATGAAACCATCATTGACTAAAACTGAGGACCTAATGCATTTTATAGTGCTAGAGTGCTTGATTGTGAGCCCGATCTGCAAATATTACTTATTGGCACTAATTCATTTGTAGCCTCTGATTGCAGATTACGTCTAACTTCCATGTTTTACTGACGCCATGATGACGGTCTCATTTACTATTGGCTGTGTCTAAGAAGTAAATTACGGGCTTATTTAAATATTGTCAGATCATATGATCACGCCCCCTGAAATCAGACTTAAAAAGGCAGGGTTTACATATTGAGGCTTTAAGACATAGATCATGGGTTTAAGTCAGAGTACATCTTAACAATTAGAGAAAAAACATCCACAGCCAAAATCACGAGTTAGAGTTGTCATGATCCCCTGACCATGTAGTGATGATTCTGTAACTGTCATGTTGAGAAGTCAATTATTAAAGTTTGCTCTGATGGTTGATATATGAAAGTGGTCATTTTAGAGAAAGATAGAGGTAAAAACATTTATTATTTTGCCAAGCCGGCTGAGATTACTATAACCCAGATCATTCAGGGGTGCTCCTTTAACAGTAATCTGGAGGGTTAGGGGGTGAACCTGGCCACTCTCACCCCATTGTTGTAACAAGAGTCACTTACGGGCTTCTAATAGAATAGAGCTCATTGTATGCAGGGACTGTGGTATACAGTAGTATAAGATGCTGAATTGCATAAAAAGCAGTGAGTGATGTGAATGATGCGCGAATGAGGAGAGGTTTTTAAGTGGATGTGGGAGATGGCTCTTCCTGCAATTCCATTACCTGGCTATATATATATACTAGCGACTTGCCTGTCAAAAATGATAGCAATAAAATTTCAAGCATTGGCAATGCTGTTTGCCACACAATGTGGGGCTCTCCCCCCTCTAACTTGCGGGCCTCGCGATGAGCACCTTTGGAGCTCATTGCGAGCCTCTCCCACGCCTCTCAATGAGCTCCATTGTCGCTCATTGCGAACCTCTCCCCCCCTCTCTTCAGCGCTCATTGCGAAACTCTCCACCCCCCTTCTTTACGTGCCTTGCGATAATCACCTTCGGAGCTCATTGCGAGCCTCTCCCACGCCTCTCAATGAGCTCCATTGTCGCTCATTGCGAACCTCTCCCCCCCCCCTCTTCAGCGCTCCTGGCTAAACTCTCCCCCCCCTTCTTTACGTGCCTTGCGATAATCACCTTCGGAGCTCATTGCGAGGCCCGCAATGAGCGGCTACACCGCTCATTGCTGGCGTTGACCAGCCCGCAACTTTTGGGCCTCTCCCCACTCTCCGACCCCTGTGTCTGTTTCCCCTTCTCCCTCCCCTGTGTCTCTTTCCACCCTCTCCCCCCTTTCTCTCCCCTGTGTCTTTCTCCTCCCTGTCCCAAGCCCGAAAGGTGCTTCAGATATACGTCTTTATAGCCACCATTTTCTTTCTTGCAGAGAGTGTGAAAAAAACACCAATTGAATAGCAAAATAGCTTTCAACCTCACTTACAGGCTCCCTGCCTCTTCCCCTGTGGTGTGTGAGGTTTTCAGGTAATTTGGTAATCAATTGGGCTCTTTTGGAGACCCCCGAGCAGCTTTAGAGTTACAGGCTTGAAAAAAATGGCGGCCGTTAAAGCCGTAATTTTTTCGAAGTCTTGCGGGTCTGGAGCCCGATTCAATTGGAAGCCTGCAGGATCCAGGCCATATGTTTTGCAGGCTCCCGTTCGTCTCTGGAGCTATTCAATTGAGCAAGGGCTCAAGTTACGGTCTGAACGCCGAAGCCGTAAACCATGCACTCATGTGTAGCAGTTCAGGGCGGGAACATGATCAATTAAGCAAGGCCGTAACCACCCATTTCGGAACAGCCAATAGAAAATGAGACCGCCATCATTATGGCAGTAAAACATGGACGTTACATGTCAATCAATTAGGTTTGGGGATCTGATATGCAATCAGACTTGCAAACCCGCAAAATACAGAATAATAAAAATGAATGCCAATACTGTTCTAGTCCATATGGGTGGCCTGATATGTTTGAACTCATTGATTCCCAAGTTCGGTCCTCTCTAGTGCTCGTAGGATTTCCTCCTACATTTGATGTTTACAGGTGTTAAACCGTTTACGGGCTTGGGGAATTGAAGCAATTGAATAGTGATTTGCGATTTTAGTGATGGTAACTCTTGCAGGCTTCGGAAGTCTGTAAGTTCCGTGTTTAACAACCGCAACGTTTTCGAAGACGTAACTGGTAAACCGTTTGGAGCCCGCAAAAAGACGCCAATTGTATAGCAAATTAACTTATAGCCTCACTTACGGGCTCCAGTAACTTCCGATTGCTCAAGTGAATCGTGTTCCTGGTTTGTGAATAATCCATCCGTTGGTATGCTTAAACCTGTGAAATTCAGTAAGCATAAGCGTAAAAGGATCCATGTATATAGTGGTTATTGGATTAAAAGAGTGAGCGTGCATTGTGGTCTCATTGCAAGTCCCCGCCCAGTTTTCCCAGAGTGCAGTGCATCAACTGTATTTCTGAGAAATTTGAGCAATAAAATAAATGTATGAACTCATTTTTTAGACATTCAAATAGAATCACTAATGTACTATTCATTGTTTGTACTACTGTACTCTGTACGGTGGAGGGCTTCTATCACGTTTAGCCCACCATATCATATATATGGTTATTTATAATCAAAGAAACCTATACAAGCTAAAAATACACTTAAATGTACAGTATATTTCCTACATTCCCTATGTTGACATGAATCACTCAGTCATTTTAGTTTCTGTGTATCTAATTAGAGAATGCCAGACATTATTTTGAATATACATTAGCATTAAGTTGTGCTTTATGTAATGTTTTTATTAAGTACAGTATAATAACAGCAGTACTTATGTCATTTAGTAAGCATATGTGCTAATTAGCAATCAGCTAAGTGGTTATTTGTTTATTACATTAAATTACAATTCAAATTGTCCACCAGTTTACCCTTAGTGTGCACATTTTACACTTTGTGTGGCACTGCCTAATGAATCTCGTCTGAAACTACAGCTGTCTCACTGATAATAAAATATGAGTTTGAGGACAACTTCTATAATAAGTATGAAGAACAAGTGATAAATATAATATATCTGACTGGTAGTATTGACAGTTGGAAGGTCCATACTATTTTTAATTGCACTCCATTTACTAAAGGGCCTTTTTTACATCAAAATCAGTTTGTTTTACAGAGCATGGAAGACTGCCTCTACATTGTACTAGCTATTGTTTCCTAAGGTATATAATTCATGAAATATTTATCATTGTTTATGTTAGATTATTTAGCAAATGAGCAGGTTCAAAATAATAATTAACTGTTTTGATGTGCCAATTAGATATACAGACTGCAATGTACTCCAATGTTTTCCTGCATATATATCCCATCTCTGAGCAATAAATTAGCATACTGAGCAACACATTTGAATAGAGAAGCTACACAACAGTGCTGAACATCTCCACAACAGTTAACTGTAGTAAAAAACTGATAATACAATGTACAGTCCAGACAGTTCTGATGCTCTTTACAATTAATCCAACTTGTTTTTAGGATGACAGTATCCATTCAAGGTAGCCTGTAGATACAACCATTAACCACAAAAGGGGGTGTTGGGTTACTGAGTAGCAGTAGGAGAGCTTTAAGTTGCTTCTGACTCACCCGTTGGAGATACCAATTTTACACATTACAAAATTATTATTTGGCATGAAAGTATTGGATATACACTAACAAACATACCCAGTAGAATTCTGTTAAGGAGTGAAAGCCATTCTTACTTTACAACATAGCAATTGAAGGGCCGCTTAATTCAGCACAATTTGGACCACATGGCAGTAAATATCTCCTAAAAGCATGTTGAAATACTTTTTGAATATGTGAATTTTTCACTGAAAGATCAAATAAAGTCAAATCTATTTTTTCATGTGTCACTGACTGCTCCCAACCAGAACCACAGCTACAGCTCTGTGTAGTGAGCAAAAGAAGGAAAAAAAAGTTAACTCTTAACAAATCAATTTGTTCAGGGCATTGAATGCTGGAATGAGGTCAATTATGGGTTAACTGGTCAGTGCAGTCCTGAGTTCAGGGAAAAAAATCAATCACTGTCTACACCTCACGCTATCCGTTATTACTCATGCAGCCAATAGGCAAGATAGACTATGTATGTAAAAAGACTTACACATTTAGATTGTTTAGCTGCTATCATTGTAATTAAAAAAGATCATTTTAACATTGTGTGCTCTTTTACACCATGAAGAGCACTTATAGTGAAGTAAATGGCTGTAAAACACATTTTAGATGTTTTTTAAAATCTTCTCTTTTAAATGCATCATAGAGAATTTGGAATTTGCATGCCACTTTATCTTCAAATCCATTGAAAGAAATTGCTTTGCATTGACTGTTACTTCCTACAAGAGACTGTCACTGCTAGTTGGGCTGAACCTAGCAGGAGCTCTCCTTGCTGAGTTTGCTGCTTGGTATTGCCCAGTAAGGGCAGGAGCTTGGATACTGAATGGCTAGTTCAGAAGCTTCATGGGCTGGCAGTTATATTAAGCAGGTGAGAGTGTCAGTACTGTGAGCAAGACAAAGCAATTAGGCTGAACATGAAATTGGCAACATGTCCAGGGGAGCAGTTTATATGAGAAAATGATCTCTAGGAAACTCAGAAAATGTACAAGAGAAATAAGAGGATTTAGCAGTAAAGCAAGTCTGCAGGCTATGTGCCTCAGTGCATTGTGTATGTAAAAATGTAAATCTGTTATAGCTTTACTTTTTTTTTTAACACATTTTCAAATGTTTTTCTATTCTACTGCATCTGAGATGATTGCATTTAAATGGAAGTTAAATAAATCTAAATACGGTTAAAAATAATAACCAGGCAAAACAACAACCAAAAATAGTCAGAAATGTGTGTGAACAATGACCTACATATTCAAAAAATTGTATAAATTAAGCAGATTTTGTTTGTATTGTTATTATGATCTTTATATGCATTAAACACATAATTCTAAATCTGGCAAAAACAAATGCAAGAAGGTGCATACTAAGTAATGCAGATTGTGATGTTTAAACAATGTTGCTCTATACAGATATTTTGTTCTACATACAAATTAAAAGGCCATTTACCTCACTGTAAGTGCTCTTCATGGTGTGAAAAGTTGTAAATGTTTACATACAAGTCTATCCTGCCTACTGACTGTTGCATGAGTAATAAGACAGCCGAGCGTGCAGTGACTTGTAGCAGTTTTTCCTGAACTCAGGACTTCACATACCAGTTAACCCACAACTGACCTGTTTATGTGATTCCAGCATTCCATGCACTGCACTGATAGAGTTGTTAAGGGTTAACTCTTTTTTTTTAACTTTTGCTCACTACACAGAGTTGCAGTTGTGGATCTGGCAGTGGTCAGTCAGTGACACATGTAAACACAGATTTGATTTAATTTCTCAGTAAAAAATGCACAAATTAAAAAAATGAAAATGTATTTCAACATGTTTTTAGGAGACCTTTACTCAAAATTGTGCTGAATTAAGTGGCTTGTAAAACACATAATCCTAAATATATCTACATTGTATTTGTCAATCTGTCCATGCTCCAACCATTAGTCTACACTACAATTCCATTTTAAGTTACTCTAATCAAGTACATACAATTGGCTCTCCAGTTTGGATATTCCATATATACATCATTGCTGCAATGGCATTTGCCATGAACATTATTTGAAATAATGATTTCCCAAATGTATGCCAAAAAGAATTATACACTGTAGTTGTTTCACAAAATGATTGACGAGTACAAATCCATATTAACACATTAAAAGTGAGTCTAAATGTAAAAACAATATATAGCAATATATAGCACATAATAGAAGGGACACTACAAATGCTTGTATGATACAAAATCATGTAACTGATTACAAAAGGGCATAATCTGGGTATTTTAACACCTATGTAAAGTCAGAAGAATTAAGCTTGGGCCTGGGACAATATTGATGCTATACCATGCATTAAATTGTGTAATAACAGGTTAGAAAAGATAGAGTAGGAGCAAGGAGCAGCTGTCCTTTATTTGACAAGTAACCTAAAAGTTACTCTAATACACTGGACTGATTCACTTTGGGTAACCCTGGAAACTGGAGGTATGATTGTCATTTGTACTTGGGAGATCTATAGACCTTTAGGACAAAAAGAGGAATTGGACAGGATGTTAATTGAGGAAATCAATAGGGATTAAGTAATAGTTTTGGGAGGCTTCAATCTGCCAGAGGTGGACTGGCAAGTGTCTGTTGCAGATCCATCAAGATAAAGAGAACATCACTTAACTCTTTCAGTGCTAGCCAAATCCATTGAACCATACTAATCTCAGATTGGCAACCACTTTATTATTCATCTATATTAACAGAGGTTTTTTTCCAGCATTGTACAAAGGGGTACAAAAGACATATAATCGTAGATTTATATGCACCATTGAAAAACAAAATATGCAACAAGTTCTGTAGAAATGCACAATATGTAAATGAAAATAATGGGAAGTTGAATGGCTGTGAAAATGTATGTGGAATAATGGAATATGTGGACCAAATTGAACTGAAAAATAAAGGATGATCTCACATCCTCACTTTACAAACAAATCCCAGATTGACGAACCTCAATGAGGGAGCAACTGCATAGGAATCTATAATGGAAAATTACACATTGCATAGCCTTCACTCAAATTATCACATATACTGTATAGTTGTCATAACTGCGGGTTGTTAAAAGTTGTTGCTAACGCTGCGGCGCTGCGAAGCGAGGGACGCAGTTGCTGGCATGGAACGCCGAAAGACTTACGACACACAATTACGAAACGCGGGACTTAGACAAAAAAAAACTTACGACCTTGCAAACTTACAACTTTAACGACTGACCCGCACGAACCTCAAAACATTCAAAACACAAAAAAATACACACAACAAACACATAAAAAGCTTACCCACAGCAAGAGGGGGCACCCAGGACCTCTGCAAGTGAAGTTACACCTCCATTCAAGTCCAAATTGATGAGTTTAGACACCCGAAAATCCTCTAAGCGAGAGAAAAAATGACCGCCGAAAAAAACTAAAACGAGGCTACAGGATCCTAAAGACGCAAAACACTACCAAACACATAGGGATTTTCTGAAAAAGCCGGACGAGATCCAAGAACAAGGACGCAAAATCACCAACAGCCGCGTACCACACATTAGGCGCCATTTTACAACACTAACTTACAGAATGCGGAAGTACACAGCTACCATAACGGATTTTACTCGAGCACGCACACTATTTACACTACACACTGCACACATTGCTGACACTTACACAGCAGCTCCACAGCACTCAAAACACACATTGTATGCTGCAGCAACATGAAAACAGAGTGTCAGCTCTTCAGCAGAATGCTTCCTGCATATATTACTTCAAAATAGGTAAAGTATATTCATTTATTAATGTATTATTTAGTTCATTACCATACACCAAACAGCATTAGCTCACTTACAATTTGATTCCCGTCATTTTTTGACGGGCAATATTCTAGTATTTAATAAATAATAACACAAGGACTGGTTGTGGTCGAGTCACTCTCTTGTGGCAAGGGGAACCATGGCTCTCCAGCAATGTAAATGTCCTAAGGGACATAGATATGGGCCAAAATCTGCACGTCGGCAAAAATGCTGCTTAGTGGTTGTGGGCCATGATCTCAATGCAGAGCTTAGTTTAGCAGCTATGGGCCAAATCTGCAAAGGAATGGGTTGTTGAAAGTCAAAAAATGTTTGGTCCTTCTCTGAATCGGATTGGTGGCTAGTATTTGACTACCTCTTTTGCTTGCTTAGTGGGCTAGGGGGATCCAGATAAGAGCGCTGCCAAGTAGATACGGGACAAAATTTGCAATGAAGGACTTAAAGGTGCATTCTTCGTCATGGACAAGGACGCTGCTTAGTAGATATGGGCAAAAAAGCTTCAGATGTAGGAATTGTTGAAAGCCCAAAAAACATTACCTTAGGCATGGCAATGACTGCTTAGTAGATAGGGGCCTAAAAGCTGCAAATGTAGGGCTTGGGGAATCACACACCAAGGAGCACCCTCCAAGCACACACCCAAAAGTGAACTGAGGTGTGCAAGGAAGAGCCAGGCGTGAAAAGCTCATGAAAGCTGGGAGTGGGCTCCTCTCACAACCCCCAGGTAATCACTGGACATGTATAGTATAACTAGCATTATCACACAATTGTAATTGGCCATTAAAACCTACATCTCTTGATATGTAACTGTATTTAAAAAATGGTGGTACAAATTGGAACATATTTCTTCCAAGTATTCCTATTTATTTTCGGATAAGTGGAACAGCCTTCCAGCAGGAGTTGTAGGAACAAACACCGTAAATGAATTCAAGCATGCCTTGGATAAGCCTAAAAAGTGCACTGAGGATTTATCACACCAACCATTTAGGTAGACAGCATAGACATGGCAGATGAGCCGTTTGTTTTTTATCTGGTGTAATGTATGTGCAATAACTCTGACAACAAAGCTATTGGCTAGAAATTACTAAACTGGCAGAAATTTCAAAAGCAGCCACATAAACTTTTCAGTTTTAATTGAAGAGTAAAACAGTGTGTTCTCAGTTGCATGTCTCCATTGAAAAGCTGCAGTGGAAACATTGCAAATCTTAATAGGCTGAGCTGGAAGTTGGTTCTTCGGACCTGTTTTAGACTTACAGATATACACACTAATGTATTCATTTACTTGAAGTACAGTGGAGATTACTCAAAGTGACACAGCAAAAGAAAAAAATAAAAGTGCACATATAAACAAATATAACCAAAATTACTTGTTAATAAACATTTTTAGATAACCAAGCTTAAACGCTAGGGATTTAAAAATATTTTATTTAAAAAAGTCTCTCTAACTCTCTGTAGGTTGTTGGTGCTGTTCAGTAGTGTCTGACTCTCCATGACCTCATGGACAGTAGCACACTGTGCTAATCTATTTGGTATTCATGGCAAAGATACTGGAGTGGGTTGCCAGTTCCTTCTCCAGGGTGGTGTGGCCTCTTGGTTAGCAGAACGGAATCAAGCCCAGGTTGCAGAGGTGAAAGCACTGAATCCTAACCTCTGGGCCACCAGGAATCCCTCTCTGTATGTAGACCCATACATAAGAAGAAAAACATACCCCATTAATAATATTCATAGAGAGGTTTAGTCATTAAAGTCTTACCATTATTGTAATCTAAACAAACTGGGCATGCTCATCTTCCTCATCACCACCATTGTTAGATCAGTTACCAACTGCAATTGTATTCATTTCTGCAATACCTGGGCTTTGCTGTTGTACTTTAATGAATATATAGAACTCAAGAAATAAATACTTTCCATTTTTACTAGATATCAAGAGATGCGTATTTAGATGTCCAAATCCAATTGTCAAAGTTATTTGTGCTATAATCAGTCATCGTATTTTTCCTTATTAAATAAAGTGCAGATAGGTGTGACTTGCGTTGGTGTAAGGCTGTGCAGCGGGGTCATTTCTCCATCATATGTTCCCGTGTGGATGATCTATCACGTAGGCTCACCAGTGTTGTGAGATCATCTTTTGTTTTTCACTCTAGTCTGGCACACACATTATCATCTCATACGTTGTCATTGTACTCATTACTTTGCCTTGTTATTGTTTTCCTTCATTTATTCTGTGAATTTCCACATAGCTATGCAAAAGCTTTTGTGATCTCTTCCAATATAGGACGTGTTGCTTTATTTTATTGGACACTTTATGACCAGGTTAACTCTTTACTTTTTCGAGGACCACTATTTTTTTTTATAAATCTTACGTTTGTCAAGTATTTAACAAACTAACCATGTTAGCCATGAACAAAAAAAAGCATTTTTAGAGAAAATCTTAATTTTTTGAGCTCCTAAAATATTATTTGTGGCTCCTAATCTTTTGGGGATTTCTATATATTTCTTATTCTACATCTATTAGCTTGAAAGCTCTCCCATGAGAAGGACCCTAATCTCCTCCTGTACCAAATGATATGTACTAATGTGCTGTCCTGTTACTCTCTTCATATGTATGCCAAATGTTGTCCATGTGTTTATTGTACCCGTAGTATTATAGAATCTGCTGGCACTCTACAAATAAAATAGAATAATGTATTTTTATTCATGCACCTCTCTAGGTAATCATAATAAAGCATTTACACTTCCATTACTTCTAAGAAGCTTCTAGAGCAACAGATTATCACCCCTGGAACCCCTTTCTTCCTGTTCTCCCTCATGAAAGGTGCCATCTTGCATAGCCTTGACCTAAAGCAACAGCCACAGGGAAAGGGCTTTACACTACAAATGTCTCATGCTACTCAGACACACAGCATGTTACTGTTTACTTGTTAGCAGCATGAGATATTGGTAGTATGAATCTCCTCCCTTGTGGGTATAGCTTTAGGTCACTACTGTGCAAGATGGCGTCTCTCATAAGGCAGAACAGAAAAAGAAAATGTTAGTTAAGAATTTGTTACTCTGGAGGCTTCTAAGAAGTGATTGTAGTGTAAATGCTGCATATAATTATATAGAGAAAGATACAATTAGTTAAGGCCCCTAGTTAAAACATTCATATAAAACAAAAATGCCTAAATATTACAGCCCTTTAAATATAATTTCCCTTAACGGGACACAGATGTCAGTATATTATCATTTTTTAATTATATAATATTTTACATTCCTACTGAACATATAATAGAGGGTGTTTTGCTGACACTCAAGTAGTTTCTTATTTGGTTCATAGTAGTCTAAGCTCTGTTATACTTACCTGCAGATCAGGAAAAAGCTTGGCATTGATCTATTAAAATACATTTGATATCAGTAGACCACATTACTTTTTCGGAAGGCATATTATATAGAGCCAGCAGCCAGTAGGGCTTTGTGTCTCCTGTTCCTAAAGGTCCATTGTAATAGTCCGTCTTCCATAACTCTTAAGTAGCAAATAACATAAATACAATTTTTTATTTAACTTTGATAAGAAACTTTTTCAGAAAACTGACACTGAAATTAGCTTTTTTTTTTAAACACATTTGAGCTTTAGCTCCTCCTATCTTTGTTCAAACTGTGGCATAGCTTGTAGCCGGACCCTCCTGTTTACTGCTTTACTGTACTTCACTTTCTGCAACAGTTTTAAAATAAGAGGAGGAGCTCCAGCCTAAAGATCAGCAGTTTTCTGTGCATATTTTCTCACACAATGTAAACTTTTTTCACAACTAAATTGAAAAGTGTTTTTTATACTAATCATTACTATTTTAAAATGATCAAAACTTGACCTTTACTGTGGCCTTTCAAGGTACACATTATACCTAGATAAGGAAAGAACAAACACTTTGAGCACAGTTACATGTTTTGAGTCCAGAAGACCTGATTTTGTCTCAGAGAATGTATCAGGAAACAGTATTTCCAATGCCACTAAGGATTCTGGGCAGTGACATGCAAATGAAGCTCAAAACTTATCAACTTTTGCCCACTTAACATGGCAATCCATTTAGCACTATGTGTTACGACCTCAGGCAGCCTTTTACCTTGGATTAGGGTACAGTGCTAGAAACCAACTCACAGACTGCAGTTTCACCCTTAAATGGGGCTCATCAGTACGAGGATGGTTTTAGTAACTGTGAGATTGACTCTGCCAAAATACAAAGTATGTTATGGTGGGTAGAAAGATGACTGAGAATCCGTTGTTGAATATTTATAGCCTTATTAAATTGTGATTTAGTACATTTAAAAGGGCTCTATTTAAGCACATAGCATATTTTTTTACAGAAGTTTTTAGTTAGTGAAGACTTTGCTTTTGATTAGAAGTTCACTTACTAAAAACTTCTCTAAAAAAATATGCTATGTGCTTAAATAGAGCCCTTTTAAATTTACTGAATCGCAATTTAATAAGGCTATTAGTAAGGAAAGAACATACATTGTGCTTACACGTACCTGGATGATTGACTCAGAAGCTCCCTCTGGTGGTATATCCTTTCTATACATTTTGCTGATAACCTAAAATCTTTCATTGCTGCACACATTTCTTATTTAGAATAATCTTATATCTATGACATGTATTATTTATTTCCCTCTTTGGGGTTGCATTCACTTCTTCTATACATAAGCCATTCCCTGCATACAAAACCTTTTGTACATAAAGGTTTATATTTCATGTTGGCAAATTCTATGGCTTTATGTAGGCTATCTATAGAGGGATGGTCTGTCCCTGAATCCTGTCGGTACACTTTCACATTAATAACTGATTCCTGGCACCATGTTTGTATTGCACAAAAGCTGATTTTTGCATGGAAAAATGCTTTTGTTGTGACCCTGTGATGTTTGCTTTCTTCAATGTGGACAATTTATTTTTTTCATGCAAAAAAGCAATATAATGTTTAAACTATACTCTTTTAACTGCATAATTGCTGTTTTGTGATTACTGTAGCCCGTTAATCACCATGGTTTGCAGTCTGCATATTGCACAGTAACGTCCTCTGTGTTCCAATACAGGTGAATGATTTCACTGTTATTAGCCATCACAACATATCATCATATACTGTATATAGTTGTCAGTGTGTGTAACATTTGCGATGTTGGTCACACTTTCCAAGCCCGATTGCGGCCCACGCGGGAATTAGGCTGCAATGAGTGCTGAAGGGGTTAGGGTTAGAGTAGAGACAGATGAGAAGTTTATATAGTAGTGGTGTGAGCATCACTATTTTACTATGTAGAGCTGATCATCTGCCACAACCCTAATCCCTAAATCTAACACTCACCCTAAGAAGAAATTGAACAAGATCTTGGCAAGCCATTGTCGTACCACCTATATCCTAAAATAATTGTACTTTATTTTAAGTGTAGCTCTTCCAAAGAGTATGTTTTCCATATAGTATTCTTTTCATATGAATCAATCATCACAGCCTGAAGAAGTACTTTGCAGCCCCTGGAAAACTTAGTAAATCTTGGCCAGTCTTTATTAGCTCACAACAGTATTCCAGCTGAAATTCCAGACAATATGATTTTTTTTCACATTATAGAGTACCCATTTTAGTATATGACCCAACACAATGTAGTTTATGGTATTTTAGAGGAGTCAGCATGAGAATAATTCACAGATGTAACTACAGATTATATGAAACATGACCAGGTCTTTTCTGAAGTACTTTGACCAGTGATCTGAAGTAGCTGTGCAATCTCCCAGCGGCTAAAGGTTGAGTAAGTGACCCCATTTATACAGCACTTACCCAGGCAGCGGCGAGGGTCAGAGTTATGAGTCAGCACACCAGTGTCTACACTGTACCATATACCATTTATCCTTCTCTGCTAAGCATTTTACTTGTGTGTGTTGAGCCTTTTGATGCCCTGGTGTACGTGTTCAAAAGATCCATCTTTCTAAATTCCATACAAAAAAAAACTTAATTGGAGACTTATTTCCCCTCTTTATTTTATGCAAACCAGATTTAAACATAGAACATATCATTTATTTTTTACCCATCCTGCACTTCATACATGGGTGCATATTCATGGTTAAGGGGCAATATACCATTTAGAAGTGAAAAGAGAGAAGCTCAATTCTCCATAGTGACCCCTTCACTGCCTCAGCAAACATGAATAAAGTCAACCTAAAATTAGTAATATTAATATATGTATTCCTATATTATTATAAAGAACACATCATTTTGATTACAGTATGTATGGCTTCTTGTATTGTTTTCTTACTCAAACTATAACTATAGGATTGTTAGTAGCCTGTAGTCAAATTGAAAAATTAAATGACAACTATATTTTGGGAAAATCTTCACATGAGCTGTTATATTGTATTTATATAAGTTATGACTGAGTTTGGGGCCAGGGTGGGACCACCTGAACCCCACAAGTAACCCTGTTATTTGGGACTCTAACACATCTGCTTGCTAACATCAAGGCTATCAAAATGGACTTTTTAGTTATGACCCTATTAACCGGTGTAATGTTAGGCATCAGGCTCTGATCCAGTACCCCGGATCCCCAAAGAGCATGACCTGTGAGTACTCGGGCCTACTAAGAATTGTTTATATTATGTTTAGTGTTCAGGTTGTGGTTAGGACATGACACTGTTATGTCAAGCCCCTTAAAAAAGTATCATCTAGTAATGCTATAATGTCTACAATAGTGACCTGATTTAGTAGGATAATTTGGGTAATGTTTGTACAAAGTTTAAAGAAAGTATTTGCATTCAGAAGTAGGCCCTAGGACATAATACTATAAGTCACTTCAGAGGTTACAGAGCAAAGATAGTTTATTACCCCCTGGAATGTTTGTTCTGTCAGAGAGGGCACTAGTGGTGGTGGTGGGGGGATGTGGGTTGATACATTAAGCAGAAACTTCTGGTGCTGGATGTGTGTGTCTCTGATTAGATAGTCATAACATTTGAACTTAGTTTATTGTCCCTCTGGGGTTGTAAAACCAGGTCTTTTGACCAAGAGAAACCTATCCCCCCTCTATCGATTGACAACAGAAACACATTGGGTGAGGTAGCCGGTGGGTGTAGGTGAATTTGTTTGTGTTAAAATATTTAGGTAAGAAGAATAAAGTCAGTCAGTCTGTTTCTTCCCTAAATTGAATGGTGTTGCTCGTCTGATTCTCCTGCTTCTCCATGAATGATGTTCTGATCTGAATTCAATTGCTGGGTGCTGAGTCGCAATCTGCAGATTGCTCCTGTAAGCTAAGACAGGAGAAATAGGTGGACCCCTTGTCTCTGGGTCGTAACAATAAGCATAAAAGGATTTTTATAGAAAATCTTTATTTTAGCCGACTGCTTGTGTCTTGAGCCTAAATGTGATAGGGTGTTTCTACTATGAAATGCATTTCTGTATATTCCTTTCTTAAAAGGACATTGTAAGCATAATTTTCTTTGTTGCATCTGAAAGAGGATATGTGATAATGTACCACTGTGTGTTTTCTTTTTTCAAATAAAGTTCTCTAAGCAGAAGAAAATGAAATGTTTCACAGATCTGGGGCTTGTCCCTTTCAATGAGCAGTAATATAGATTTAGGGGTCATACTTCTGTGCCAGTGAAATCTACAGACCTACATATGCTGTGCGTACTTACTGTTTTAACAGGTTTTTAACAGGTTTTTATGCAAAACACAACAGTGATAATGATCAAAGCATGAAAACGCAACTTGTGTTCCAGGTAACGTATCTTTAGGTTCCACAACATTATGGCAGCCTTTCAATAGAACTAACTCTTATATGGATCTAAGACTAATGTTGTTAGGCAAAAAAGCACATTGCTCTCCCCAGTAAAGCAAAATTGAAAATAATAATTAAAATGTAACACCTGTTTTACTTTTTTTCTTTTCTAAAAAAAAGTATTTTGCCATTATTATTTAAGCTGTTTCTGATTCCATAACAGAAGTCCAATTCACAATCTCGGTTACATCACAGTAGGATAGAGTACCTGCCTATAATCTTATCACTTAAGGGTTGTTGAAAATCATTTGTAAACATATTACTCAATTTATAAGGGTGATATAAGGCCAATACAATGGTGTTAATAGAAAATATCTTGTTTTACTAGGAACAGACATGGTATTCTGGTGGTTTGCATTAAATTGATACTCTCCCTTTAAAAGAAAGTTGATAGTAGAAAAATTCTGACCATCAATGATTTTTTGGTGAAGGTTGCATTTGTGCAAGGAGCATTTACATTTCTGCGGGGGCAGGGTTTGTAGCTATAATTGCAAGCTGCCTTGAGTATATGTGTGTGGGGATGGGAGTAGTTATAGCACCAATTATATAACAAATCTCTCTCCTCCTCACCCATTTGTCTCTTCACTGCTCAGTTGATAAGTGCTAGTCATTTACTCTAAGCCAAAGGGTAGGCAAGTTTGGTACTGGAGAGCCCCACACAGGCCAGCATTTGAGGATAACCCTGCTGCGCACAGTTGAGTCACTTGCTTTTTCAGTCATTCTGATTGACTTACCTGTGCACAGAAAGTGTATCCTCAAATACAGGTCTGTGTGGGGCTCTCCAGGAACGGACTTGCCTACAACTGCTCTAAGCTATCCGGAGTTGAAGCCAGCCAAGATGAAAGATTGTATATACTAACAGTGTGCAAAAATTAAAGGGACTCTGTCACCCCAACAGCAAGTTGATTTAATTTTAAAGAATAAATAAAAATTGTCTATACATTCTGCTAGTAAATAATATCTTAAATATTTAGAATTGATTTTGCGGCTCCTGTGTGCTAATGTTCATCTCAGAATGCTTGATAAGGATGAGAGAGAGGTTTAACTGCCAGGTAATAACGAATGGTTATTACAAAGTGTACCTAGTTTTTTAAAGAATTACCTTAAAAATCTATATTTTGGAGTGTCAGAGCCCCTGTAAGATTTCCAGGCATTCTGTCAGAACTGCCAAGAGTTATTCATAGTATAAAACAGATTGTCCTTAGCTGCACTGGATATCCAGCCTGGTATGAATGTGGTGGGGGAAATGGAAGCTTCAATATCTGATTTTTAAGATGTATCAGTGACATAGTAAGCAGTCAGTTTAAAGGCACTCTGTCAACCCAACAGGAAGCTGACTTTATTTTAAAGAACATTAAAACCTTTCTACATTGCACTAATTGTTTTTCTCCACCGTAAATTTATATTTTGCAGCTTCTGTATACTAATGTGCTCTCAGAGTACTTGATAAGGGTGGGAGAGTGGTCTAACTGCCAGATAACATTTCATGTCTTTATTTTAGCCACTACAGAGACAGACTAGCAGACTGTAGACCTAATTAGTACATTAAAATAGCCAATTAATACGTGTGAGCCATTCATTTGCACAGGTGCACATGGGATATCTCAGGATTGATTCACTTTAGAATTAAATGGATAATACATCATACAGCCAGTTAAGAATAACCTAAAAAACAACAACTTGAGTTTTGGGTGACAGTGTACCATTAAAGGGCCATTTACCTCACTGTAAGTGCTCTTCATGGTGTGAAAGAGCTACAAATGAGGGCATATCGGTAACTCACGTAAACAAATACTTTATTGAATTCTCAGTGAAAAATGCACCTATTTCAAACATTCAAAAAGTATTTCAACATGCTTTTAGGAGATCTTTACAGTGAAGTGGTCCACATTGTGCTGAAGTAAATGGCCCTTTAAGATAAACTATATATGCAAGTTGTCAACTTTCCTTTAAATAATTCTTGTTCTCACCTTTGATCTATGCAAAAGGTTGAATGTGAGTTATATTAACACAGGTCTATAACTTTAGGGCAGCCTGGAGATTACACATAAACTCCTCACTGTCAGGTTGCAGTATCTTTGTTTGTTCACTGCTGTTTCTGGCTCTTGCTGTCTCATGAAGATCAGTTCCCTGCAGGATCAGATAGTTGGGTGTGACCCTCAATATATATCAAAATCCTCATTGGTGCTCTATAAAGAACCTGCTTCCCTATAAACACATCACTGGAGATGACGCTTATATAGGAACTTGGATCAGGTATCAGGCTAATGAAAAAACTATTTCCAGAATTGCTATAATCCGTTATCAGTCCTTGAATCGGTTATGGTCTGTCTCTGCTGAATGATTCATTGAGAAGTGGGCAAGAGGGGATTGGAAGCTGTCTCCTGTTCCCATCACAACTGAACCCCACAAGACCCCCCAGAACCAGATTATTTGTAGGGAAGTGCGGCTTGTGTGTCAGCCCATCAATCATTCTCTGGATATCGGAAATATCTAGGTCACATAGTTAACACTGTGGTCCAGTATTTTACCATGCAGTTTTAAGGAGCTAGTATTGATAAAACACAAAAATAATGTAAAAAACATTACAAACAATATTTAAATGTAATAATTATTTATGCAATTGTATAGTCTCCTGAACATATCCATTGTCGCTTTCAAATATATAGATATATATATATTTTTTAAATAAATGTTATTGCTAGGTTCAGGTAAGTTACAGCATAACATATGTAGACACCACTTACACACACCAACTGTTTGTTTACAGTTTAAGGTAGCTAGTCACATATATTGTAGTTAATCTTTCAGTCTTGAGTATTCCCTGGTAGCAATATCAATACAGTAGATTCTGCCAAAACCCAACAGTTTTTTTTAAGTGTCTGAAAATAAGAGTTAAGCTAACACAACAAAACAATTTGGGGATGAGGGAAAAATAAGAAAAAGAAGGGGAAGAACGTAAGGGGAAAGATAAAACGGAAAACAAAAGAAATAAATTAAAACAAAGGAAATGTAAGACTCTTGTTTGGGTATTTGTTAATATTGGCGATCTGGGGAAGGGTGAACTCACCTCCATCCGTCCTCCCTGGGCTGTCGCCTTACTATCCGTCTAGGGATCTAAAAAAATGTTAACTTGAACATTTGAAAATTGGTTTGGTTTGGATTCAAGATTATGTTAAAGAAATGCTTAGTTTGTTGATAAGCCTTTGTAAGCTAAGAGTGCAGGTTTTCTATTGTTTGGCAATATGGCTCTTTGTTGCCAGTATTAAGTATTGAAGTAGTTTATTTTGAGATGTATAGAGCAGAGTACACTTGTGTCCTAATAGACAGACTTCTGCCTGTGGAAGTAGCTGTATATTAAAGATGTCTGGGGCTATTGAAAAAACCTTCCTCCATAGGTGGGCAACCCAAGTGCAGGTCCACCAAACATGGAGAAAAGATTCTATGTCTGGGCAATCTATGAAGCAGTTGGGACTAGGGGCAAGCTTCCATTTATTGAGTTTGTCGGGGGTGATATATATCCTGTGAAGGACTTTTATAGAAGTCTCCAAATTGCTGCTATTAAGCGAGCCTCTAGTGAGGTTCTGCCATGAATCTTGGCAAGTTTCTTGGTCCCAAGTAACATTTAGGTCCAGCTCCCCGGAGGTTATATATTTTATATTTTGTGT
Organism: Discoglossus pictus; assembly: GCA_027410445.1. Taxonomy (NCBI): domain Eukaryota; kingdom Metazoa; phylum Chordata; class Amphibia; order Anura; family Alytidae; genus Discoglossus; species Discoglossus pictus. Next base: position 385,118,300 of record CM050164.1, read on the forward strand.
GGCAGTGCCTGAATTGAAAGTGTCATATAAAAGACTAAATATGCCTTTGGTAAGTGGAGCCTTATGGCAGATTCTAGTGAGTCAATTTAATCTGGTTTACCTAATGTGCGTTCGGAGGTATAGAGAAAGTGTTTGATCATGCAAATTAAAAAATGTTCTCAAAGAGGAATATTACTGCGATCTCTTAGATGGCTGAATGATAAGATAGTATTATCGATATACCAAGAGCCGACTCTTAGAAGATCATGGGATCTCCACCACGTTAAAGAATTGATGGAGACCTAAATAGGAAGTTGCAGATGGGGGACAATTGGTGTAAGGGAAGAGTATTTAGATGTTAGGTCATGCTTTTGATTTGCCCAGTTCCAATGGTCAAGGGATTGCTTTATATACAGATTTTGTACTTTCCTATGGTGGAGGTGTGGTTTCGGGAGCCAAATGATTGAATCCCATGTATAAGGATCTATCATAAGGATTTCCAGGAATATCCATATGGAATGGTGGGTTACTGAATGAGCTATTAGGATGAATGCTAGCTGTGTATCCCTTTAGTAGAGTTTAAAGTCTGGCCAGTATAGGCCTCCCTTGGATTTGTGTTTAGATATTCTATGAGATTTATTTTGCCAGATGTGACCACAGTCTTTTATCAAGTATTGTTCATAGGCTTTACAGCAGAGTATTCCAGCAGTTTATTGAAGAACTACTTTTGATGAACAAAATAAAGGAGGGATGGGCAAGTTTGGTCCTGGAGAGCCACACACAGGCCTGGATTTGATAATATCTCTGCTGCGCACAGGTGAGTCAATCACTTCTTCAGTTATCCTGATTGAATCACCTGTGCACAGAAAGGATATCTTCAAATCCAGGCCTGCGTGTGCGACCCTCCAGGACCGACCATGCCCACCCCTGAAGTAAAGAACAAAACAATATTCCAAGCTATTATTTAGTCTGCGGTCATTAGGTCCAGGTTGAATGTGTTTGCAGGTTTCTACAGGGTGGCGGTGGGGTATTTTTAACACCAATGAGGATTAAGAAGACTAGCTGTCACCTATAAGAGTCCTTCCCAGTATTTAGAGGATTCATACTTTATATCTGCTGACGTAGGAAAAACTAAGGTTCATATACAAGTTCTAAAAGCTATTTTATTTTTTATTTTATTGCTAATCAGATACTGAATGAAGAAATTAAACCCTTCAGTATCCCCACTATAGTCATACTTTGTTGTTCAATAATGTCGTACTCTCTGACCTAAGGATCGCAGCACTCCAGGCATATCTTGTGTCTGGTTGTGCTAATCCATGAGATTGGCAAATATACTGGAGTGGGTTGTCTGTTCCTTCTCCAGTGGACCCAATTTGTCTGACCTCTCTGGTTTGAATTTACCATTTTGGGTGACCCTACATGGAATAGCTCACACCTTGATTGAGGTACACAAGCAACAAATCTATCCCGTTGTGTATGCGCAAGAAATCGCCAGCGCTGACAGCTGCAGTGCCAGCAAGTAGCCGCTAGATGGTGCCGTCAGGTTTCAGGGAAGGCCTATAATTATTCCCGGTCCTTGCCCTCTTTCCAAACACACAAGATTGTGAGCAGCAGTGCCACCGCAAACCGCTAGATGGCACTGCTGATTTTCCGTAATAGTGTTGCCCAGTGTATACAAGGCGTGCCGACAGAAGAGGCCTTGAGAAGTAACGAGGGCCGAGTGCCCACTCCGAACATAGCGATGGCCTCTCTGTCGACTCTGCACGGCCGAGTTGCGCCACGTTGGAGGAGTGAATAATTAGGGCCTTCTCTCCAAACTGAACAGCACCATTTAGCAGCTTCTTGCTGCCACTGCAGCTGTCTGTGCTGGTGATAGCTGTGCGCTTAGACAACATGATAGATCCTTATTCCCATCTCTGACGTGGCGCAACTTGACAGCGCTGAATTGACAACAAAGCCAGTGCTATGTTCTGAGCGGGCACTCGTCCCTCGAGGGCCTCGGGCACGCCTCTCATAGCTCAAGGCCTCTTCTGTCAGCGCACCTTATATGCAATGTGCAGCAGTGTTCTGAAAATCGGCAGCGCCATCTAGCGGTTGGCGACGGCACTGCTGCCAATCTTTTGCGTAGGGGAAGAGGAAAAGGACCCAAGCCCCTTCCCCATGACAAGGTTAGATCCAGAAAGAGATAGTCATACATAGGACTGTGATTACTAATATATATATACAGTTCAGATTTTTCCAAGGGTGTGTTCCTCCGGAGTGGGTTAGGGTGGGGAGTCTATAAGGATCTATAAGATAAAGTTGTTCTATATTTCAAAACACCAGCATGGTATGTATTCGACCAGGAAAGCTATCTGAAGAACACTTGACAACTGATGGCAGATGTATTTATAGTGTAACTAAAGCATAAGCAGGCAAAGTGATGTGATATGTAATTAATCTGCACTGCAAATTAATTGCTGCTACACCGTGTTAAGAGCATCAAGGGTAAAAGTTGCTGCCTTTACATTAGTAATGGGCCACCTGTTAAACTGGAAATGGCCCTGAGTCTTCAAAATAGCCACTTGTTACAGTTAACCATTAGCAAAAATGTCAAATGTATTGTGTGAAAGTAAGAGGTAAATTAGGTGTGATGGATGAAATGATGAAGATAGAAGGTGCTTACATGCAAAACACATTTCGGAAGATAAAAAAAAAAATACCTTTTAATCCCTGTGCAAATGGACAATTTAAGCACTAAAAAATCAATTATGTCAGGTGCAGGTAATCGGTCCGGAGGTGTTACCTTGATTGGCTGCCGAGAGCATTGGAAGGAATCTTGAATATGGTCGACCCTTGGGCAATGTTTACATTATGGTTACTATTTCCTATTGTCCACGGCCTTATAAATGTCCCTACAATTTCAAAATACAGCATTCATCCTTTTGGTTGAATTATAAGGCGTAACGCTGTGATTCTTCAGTAAGGAAGGAAGTAGCTTATTTCTCTATAGACTTCATCATTTTAATGTCCTTATGTGTTATAATGAAGTTGTGAAGCTGCATTTCCATTAGTTTATGTTTCTTAACTGTTGCAGCTCCCAAAAACCCTTTTCTAGTGTGTTAGTCTGGCTCTTTTAAATGCATTGGGGAAAAACAAAAAAGAAAATGCAATGTCCTCTTCACCTTTTTAAGTTGTGAAAACGTTTTTTGTTGCCTGATATGCAGTCTCATCACATGTCTTTTCATGTTTTTGTCCACAGGGGGAGCTGTTAAGTCCATGCCGCTGTGATGGTTCAGTGCGCTGCACACACCAACCCTGCCTAATACGGTGGATCAGTGAGCGGGGATCATGGAGCTGTGAGCTCTGTTATTTCAAGTACCATGTCCTAGCCATCAGCACTAAGAATCCACTCCAGGTAATATATCTATATACACAAGATAAATACAATTTAAGTTAACTGCTATCTGCTATATTACTTTATGCGGACAACATTTTTTATTTTTTTGGGGTGTTTTGTTATAATAAAGGGGACCTTGGATGCGGTGTCCTCCTATCCATCAAAAAGCAGTGTTAGTATCCAGGATATCAACATTTAATAATAAAATATATATATTTTTTCATCTTTCCTGTTGGTTGGCCATGCGCAATGGTGTCCATTGGCCACTAGGTAGCGTGGTCAAACATGTTGGTGAATTTCTACAGTCTGAAAGCGTATAATCTGCCAGTACCTGAAGCGTAACCCTCACATTAACACCTAACAAACCTAACCCCACTCACCCTAACACCCCTACCCCCCCAGCCAAACACCTAGTCCTTATCCCCCCAGACAAACCCTAAAGCCCCCAGCCTAACCCTAGCCCTTATTCCCCCAGTCTCACCCTAAACCCCACAGCCTAACACCTATCCCTAAACCCCCCAGGCAAACACCTAACCCTA